>JAGFZM010001012.1:278169-357869 GCA_017657215.1 Limnothrissa miodon
TGTGTGTGTGTGTGTGTGTGTGTGTGTGTGTGAGCATGCTTGTGTGCAACTACACACTCACCTCTGTCCTTGCTCTCCTCCAGGCTGGGTGCTGAAGGCAGAGCCGACAGCCTCTCCTCGTCTGAGTCTGTGTGCAGCAGCGTGCTCGACTGCAGGCAAGAGACACACAACCTCAGTGTTGGGAGGGTGGGGGGTGATTGACACACAATCTCAATTTGAGGGAGGAGAGGAGATGAGAGAACAGCAGAGTGTGACAAACAAAACTATGTAAGAGAGGGACAGGGAGAGAGGTAGATAGGTAGAAGGAAGATAGGTAGAAGGTGGGACTGATAGAAGGATAATGGAAATTTGGCAGTGCAAAGGAGGGAGAAGAAGGAAAGGTAGAATAAAAAGATAAAGAAAAGAACACAGAAAAGCTAGATGTTTGCTCTGAATCCTGTATAATCTCCTTATCTCAGCTCTTCATTTTATCCTCTCGCACTCCTGCACATTAATAAAATACCTGGTGTTAATTGTTCTAAACAGGTTGCCGTAGAATGGGGACTGCCACTGATCATGACATTTGACGGGATGAATGGGCTCAATCATCTCACGGTTGTGTACAAACTGCAGGCAGTACACTGACGACTGTTGAAAAGGGTGAGTGAGTTATCCGGCAGCTTGAGCAGTCCCAGGCTGGGCCGCAGTCATGGCGGGTCAGAACACTGCACAGAGGCCCCCCTCATTACCCCTACAGGGCACCAGGCCGAGAAATGAAAGGGAGACTTTGAGCAAGACGCAATTAGATGAGACCCACTTAAAGCTTGCATGAGCTTTAATGGCAATGTACTGCAGCTGAGACTACACTTGGAGAGAAGTCCTCTTTTGGATTCTCTCTCTCTCTCTCTCTCTCTCTCTCTCTTTCTCTCTCGGTTTCTTTCCCGCTTTTCTGCTAATGTTGTTATGAGGGGGAAGCAGGGGTAGTGGGGGAAGGGACATTGAGGGCACTATTGGCAGACTTGTTTTACCCTGCAGGAGTCCGGCCTGTCAGACCTCAGCATGGACGAGGAAGCATGGGACTCAGGCTCACAGTAGCTGGAGCCGCTCACCTCCTCAATGATCTGCAGAGAGAGAGAGAGAGAGAGAGAGAGAGAGAGAGAGAGAGAGAGAGATCAAGGGAGGATAGGAAGGGAATAGAGGGAGAGATAGCAAAAGAAAGAAAATTATAGAACATAGATTTTATTAGAAGTTTGGGCTGTTTCGTTGACTTTATATTTCATGTTTTCCAGATGTTTCTAAAAAAATGTTTCAATTACGAGTATTTTACCAATACTGTCTTGATATCTCATCATATGTTTTGTTTTCCTGGGGAAGGGAACCAATCAATAACTGGCTTATACTCCTGACATGCCGGAGGAATCAAGACAAATCCAACAGAGACATTTGCATAATATCCAGAGGTACACTGTTAAGTGTTCAGGCTAAGCTCAATCTCAAATTGACATAATTTGTTATGAAAGCGAGACTATTATCTCCCCTCGTTAGCTTTCAGCGTTTGATGTTGGCCTACTGATTTTTCTTTCATCTCTCGTTACCTGCCATCTACCTTTGAAAACTTCACTCTCTATCTGAACCCTGCCATATACTGCACTGCACAGCAGCTGAACATCTCCAGACCTTCCTCCATTCCTCGGCTTGCTGGCAGCTCTGGAAGCCCATGATGACCATGTCCGAGCCGGCCACCACCTTCAGCTCGTGCTGCATCTTCTTGCTGTGTCTGGACTTGTAGACTACCTGGCAACCCAGTAGGTTTAGCTCCAGCAGTGGGTGAAGGTCCTTAGCACACTTGTAGCACTGTAAGTCAAACAAGGACAGACAGACAGACAGACAGACAGACAGAGAGGCAGACAGTCAATCAAACAGACAAGCAGATAGTATGGAGAGAAGAGGCATTAGTTCACTATGCTTTGGTTACAGGGCCTGTGATGTGAAGCCTGTTCTGAACTTAAACTGGACAATTTGAATGATTCAAGAGTTTCAAGCTATTGTTCTCTCACTGTTTTATGGCTTTATTTGGTATAAGAAAACACACACCCACAGACACTTGCACACACATAAACTGACTTCTCTTCCTCTCTCTCTCACCAGTAGCAAGTTGTGTTTGATGATGAAGAGCTGGCGTGTCCACTGGCCAAGCCACTTCTTCCTCCTCCACAGGTAGCCACAGATGCGCGATTCGGGCAGGGGTCGCAGACAGGGCTGTGAGGCACTCCACTGGATGTAGTGGGCCTTGTCCTTCACCAGATCCCCGTCATCGTCCTCCCCATATGACTCATAGTGGCTGCTGTCTGAGTCCACTTTATCTGGACAAGGCAATGTCAATCAATTTGTTTTTTTAACTCACAACATGGTCCATTAACATTACATCTCATGATAATAAATACTGAAAACGATCTAATAAAATCTAAAATAAATGAGGCATGGCATCACAGTAAGACCAGCAGTCTTTTCTTCTGACAGAAAACGCGTGTAACAATCTCCCAACTATTCATGCTTAATGGACCATGTCGGCCAACTGTAATATATGAGAAACATGAGAATACATGAGAAACATTATACTAGTAATGGGTGAAAATTAGATAACTGTCCAAGATGAAAGAGGGCAATTTTAACAACCAAAGAGGGCCAATATGAACAATTTAATTCAGTCATGAATACAACGAGAATACAATAAGGGGCTTTTAAAACATAACTGCAGTAATAGACTTCTTGGCTCTGTTTAGGAGGCTGATTGGGCAACAAATGTCACAGAGGAGACATGATGAGCCCAATGTAACTGACTGTAGTGTTTGTACCTGCGATGTGATTGGTTGGGACAAATGGTTCAGCTTCCTCATAGCAATCCTCCTCAGGCCCTTCAGGAGGGAGTGGAGGCACGGGTGGACCTACAGACTGGTGAAGAGGAACAAGAAGCGACAAGATATAACACATGTATGATCTATCATCTGTTTAATAATTCAGGCTGACAAATAAATTTCGCCGTCTATGAGAGCATAAGCTAAAAGCAACACCTTATGTGGTTCCATTGCCTGCTCGGGTGGCTTCTAAAATCTTGTTTATGGAGATGATCTTTAGCTCTACCTGTTATTTCATCCTGATAATCCTACAGTGTTTACGGAAAGATTCCAGATCATGTCTCAGACACATAGACTGATCATCAAGTCACTAAACTTGGCTTGTAAAGTGATCTCTAGGTCTGCACTCATGTTTTTCTACCCACTCAGTCATAGTGTGGTCACAAATTACTGCCAACAGGTCACGCACAGCAAACCAGACAAGTACAAGTGAACACCTGCTACTGGAGCAGGTGACACTCTTAGCATTAGACAAAGATATCTCTTGAAGATCCAGCTCTCTCTCTCTCTTGAGAACACTTCCTGTCTGTTTCATTATTAGCAAAGCATAGTCGAACCACACACTACCACACACTATTACTTATAACCTGTAAATGCCTGCACTGTTATTCTCTGATTACCACATATTGCATTTAGAGGTAGCACTAATTAAACTTGTAGTGTAGCACTGTGTTGAATGTCAATTTGTGAATCACTTTGAATTATACTATATCCAAAATAAAACAAAAATTAAATGTAAAAAGAAAAATACATCAAACATGCCAAACGTCATGCTAGAGCATCAGCACGGGCATTTAGCATCAGTTTTAAGTATTCCAGAAGGAGAAAGCTTAGAATCCAACAATCCTAGACACCAGCACTATTTCCAAAACAACTTGGCTTTCACCATCCAGCTCTAGGGAAAGACATCTTCAGTCATTTGGTCGACAGAAGACCACAATGCTATTTGCAGGAGCCATACGCTTTTAGTGTGAATAAAAATTAAAAAAAGTTCTCAAAATGCCAGTTAGTACATATTGTGTGTGAGGAGAGCACAAATGCACACACATACTGTGCTCACACATACTGTAATCAAAGAGAGAAGAGTGCACTGTGAACTGCAAACCTTGGGTCAAGAGAAAATGTCATTGTTTCTTTCTTTTCTCTCTCTCTTTCTGCCTCTCTCTCTCTGTCTCTCAGACACACACATACACACAAACACACACACACAGAGAGAGAATTACAAATTGCAAGACACGTTATTTCAAAGAACTAAGAAAAACTTCTCAATGAGGTGTTATTCCAAGGGCCCGAGTAAACTTGCAGACATAAACACACAGACACAGACACACAGCCTGCGAGTGCCCTGTGTTTACAGAACAGCGGTCGAGCTGACCCCAGTGGTTGGCCAGCAGCGGCCAAAGCTTAGACAAAACCACTGAGGTCAGTCTTTTGTGTTGACCTTGCCAGGGCACAACACCAAACCGCCAGTAATAACACACACACTTGCAACACACACACACACACACACAAAACACTAGAAAAGTTCCTAAGCTTTTTGCTTTCTGCAGCCATTCTCTGGTGTATCTCTGTCTTTCTCTTCCAGACAACTAAATTGTTGTGCTAAAATATCATTTGTTTCCTTGCCTCTGCACAAGAGCACATACATTCGGTTAAGCGAATGTTTCTCGCACTAAAATGGATTTTGTTCTATTAGCACCTCACTTTGGCACAACTCTTTTTCAAAAGTGTGTGTTTATAGCAACACTATACATGGCACAGTAACCGTCCACTAACCAAATAGAATTACGAGCAATACTAAACGCTGTGCAAAAGAGCATTGGTCTGTAGCCAAAGTGGCACTTTGCAGGCAGCTTAAAGCGTTAGCCCAGAATATGGGTGATATGACTCATCTTATGATAATCTGTCAGAGGCCAACATATTGATGCCTCTCTGTGTGTGTGTGTGTGTGTGACAGAGAGAGAGCGAGCAGAAGAGAGTGGGAGAAATGAGATAATATGATGGTTAAGAGAGCCTGGGAGAGAGAAAGAGAGAGAGAGAGAGCGAGAGAGAGAAAGAATAGACGTGCATGCTGGGCTTGTAAAGCCCTCACTACACATTCCAGAAGAGTTTATGGGTAAGGAGGAAGAGAGGGAGAAAGAGAGAAAGAAAATATACAGTGATATAGATGGAGTTATAAAGTTGTCGAGTAAAGCCAAGAGTGGACAGGGCTAGTGACAGCAGCAGTGACTTACACACACACACACACACACACACACACACACACACACACACACACACACATACACACACACACAGACACATACCCACATACACATGCTCACATACACAGACACACATTCCCTTCCTCTTCCAAACCTCACCAGCTCAAACACACTTCAGGATGGCACCAGTGAGTGTGTGCGCAGGGCCTACTCTAACCACAGGGAACATGTGCACTCATCTGACCTGCATTCAGCATTTTCCCCTGCCATGCCTTTTCTCTCTCTCTTTCTCTCTTGCTCTCTCTCTCTCCCATCCTCTCTACTTTGCTCTTTCTATTCCTCTCTCTCTTTCATCTCCTCATCCCTCATTTTCAATCTTTATCTCTCTCTCTCTCTCTCTCTCTCTCTCTCTCTCTATGTCTGCCCCAACTATATTCCCTCTATCCAGTGTTGTCCATGTGCTTCTATTCTCCTCTACTCTTCTTTTCTTTCTTTCTCTTCTCTCTCATCTGTCTCCCTCACACTTCTCCTCTTTGCTTCTCTTCTGCACTCAAAAGGCCTCCGTTCACCGGTCCGACATCATTGCGGAGGCCTTGGCTGTTTCGTTTCGCCGACCGGCGGAGTACTGCAGGGAGTGTAGTGGTGTGTGCAGATTGTAGCCGTTGCTCACAGCAAGCAGTTCAAATTTGTGAACGAACAAAGCCTGTTTTTTGTACATCTATGTGTTTGTGTGTGAGTGTGTGTGTGTGTGTGTTTGTGTGTGTGTGATGCAATTTCAGTTTTCCAAGGATCATATCTAAAAACATGTGTGCCCATCTGTGCGCTACGTGGAGCAAATCTGTATTTGTCACGATAATAATTCTCCCTGTCTTTCTCTCTCTCTGTCTTTCTCTCTCTCTCCATCGCTCCCTCTCTCAATCCTTCTGTTCGTTGCATGGCAGAAAGTCTTGCCACTGACCTCATCTTCCCAGGAGACCTAAGCTCTCAACATCCCACTTCCTTCCTGCCGGGTGGGTGTTCGATCGCTCCATCTCTCTTATCACTGCCATCGTGCCTTGATCCGTCCCTCACGTAGTCATGGGCAATTATGGCACCGACGTCCACTTCCTCCACCCTAACCCCCCCAGAACCACTTTCCCCACCAATAAGATCCTTCTGTCTGGTGATGCCGTGATGGGGCCCCTCAGATAAACACCACATTTCCCCCTTCATTGACAGACACCCCAACAACCCCCCTTTCCCCAACAACCCAAACATAACATGTGGCGCCCCTGGTCTTTTTAGGATTTTAGTTTTTAACAGAGCGCTCAGGAAGCGGGCTCTCTTCCCATGATGCTTTGTGATCCTGCTCCATACCAGTTCCTGTCTGAAGGGACAAACGTGTTCTAGTTCCTGGCAACAGAGGCACTGAACTGGGCCAAAATGCGCTGAGATGAACCAGATTGAATTAGTTGAGACAGAATGGAAAAAAGTGTAGTCGAACATTTTGCTGAACATTGGGTTGTTGAATGGGCAGAGAAGCAGCAAACATTATAACAACTTAATAAGCTACCAATAAGTCATCATCAGCCAGAGAATCAGAGCACTTAGAACACAGCCCAGATATCCGAGTATCCGAGACTGTCCCACAGATATCCTAACGGATTTATCTTACGCAATCAAAGCCCATTCACAAACCTGCGATTTAACACTTTGATTGGGAATCGAGCATACTGTATCGTATTTGTATGCATGTGTGTATGTGTGTGTTGAATTTATTGTTGTATTGTATGTGTTACTTACAAGTTACTTGGTAGTGAGAAAGAGGGATGAGTTCTGTAAAGGTGGACATTGTATTAAGACAAGTGTGAAAATTATGAGACAAGGAAAATGTTATTATTAAAAGTCTCTCAACTTCAACTCGGCCAAAATACCATTCAGAGCAAAGATATCCCATCATATCCTCATTCAGACTTTCCAACAATGCTACATTAGTCCGGAATTCTCCGGGAACAGCTAATCAAACTCTTGATTCTGTTCTACACTACTCAAATGCATTCAGTTCTATCCTGTCTCCAATGACCTTAGAGCAGGCTGTTGGCAGTGGTTGTGAGTGGTTCAGAGGTTTCTTCAGTTCTCGCTGGAGGTTTATTTTGGCTGCAGCCTCTGGGCCACTTGAAAGCGCTTGTTAAAGGGCAGGGGCATAACCTCTGACCCTCTGAGCGGCTCAGCCAGTAGGGGAGAGCAGAGACCAAGATCTCCCCAAAAAACCTCAGCACCGCACGCGCCCTCTCATCAGCATCCCCACACATGCAGGCACGCACACATGTACACATACACACACATACACACACACACACACACACAGAAACACATGCATAAGCATTCACACACACAAATACCCATTCACACACATTCACACAAATACACACACACGCACACACAGAAACACATACATACCCATTCACACACATTCACACAAATACACACACACACACACACATGCGCACGTACACACACACAGACACAGATGAACTTACACATGTACATGCAAACTCCCTCCCACACAAAGAAGCCCATGCATGCATGCACGCACGCACACTCACACACACAGACATACACAAAAACACTAGGGAGTCGGTCCATATGAGGTCTTACTGTAAGGCCTAGTGCCGTCTGCCCTGTCATTACGCACAGCGACTCAGCACCAGTCAACCTCAAAATACACTGGCGACTTGCACTGCCCAAAACGCACAATTCTACAGCGTGCCACATTCACAACAAAACACACACACACGACACTGTAGAATACACACACACACACAC
This sequence comes from Limnothrissa miodon, assembly GCA_017657215.1. Classification (NCBI taxonomy): domain Eukaryota; kingdom Metazoa; phylum Chordata; class Actinopteri; order Clupeiformes; family Clupeidae; genus Limnothrissa; species Limnothrissa miodon. Next base: position 286,073 of record JAGFZM010001012.1, read on the forward strand.
ACACACACACACAAACAAACACACACACACACACAGACATACACAAACAGACACACACACAAACACACACACAATTAAACACATACAATAACACAAAGACTATACAACACAACACTACATAGCAAACTAATGTGAGTTTTACAGTACATATACAGTACAGTTCATATAGCACTGTGTAGCAGTAATTACTACACGGTATAAAGTATACTACACAGTATACTAAGTAACTTTATGTGCTGCACAGCATTGTTGTTGTGCTATTTACATTGCTCCATAATATAATGGGCCATTGACTGAAGAGACTGAGGACAAAAGGCTGGAGTGGCACACACAACTACAGACCACCACATGAAGCCCGGCCTGCATCTCCACACAGCCCAACAGCATTGACAACAAGCCTACAGGGACTCGCAACATGCTACTAAATCATCTCAGGCAAGACCTCCCCAAACAACATCTAGCCCCACAACACAACACAAAACACAGGGTGATGACTACATAAGGCCAATGACATTTGCTTCTTGAACTGTCACTGTGTCACAGAAAGTCATGAATCAGCGTTATGCAGCAAAATTCTTCACAGGATTGAGGACACGGGTTACAACTGAGTTATTACTGTAACTCTAAGTGTAGGCTTTGACCTTTCAGTTTAAAGTTATGTTTAAAATAAAAATGACTTGACGAACGCTTGAGTGTTTGTAGCATCTTTGTCTGTGTGTGAGTGTGTGTGTGTGTGTGTGTGTGTGTGTGTCTACAAGTGTGATGCGTGTGAGTCAATGTTAGAGAGAAGAAGAGAGAGAGAAAATTACCCCGGACCGAAGCCACTCTGTGGAAGAGGAGGATGGGAGTTCTTCTGAGGAGTCCACTTCAGCACCAGCTAATAAACAAAAACACACACACATACACACACACAGGGTTAGGGTTAGGGTTAAGGGGTTTACCCAGCCTTGCGGCTGAGCCTGGCTTTAAGCCTGTAGCTCACCTGAGCACTTGTTTTCCCTGAGATCAGTGTTTGGAGCACCCGAGGTGCAGTTCATGATCATGTATTCAGCATCTTCAACTACAGGGATGGAGAAAATAAGAGAGTGTTAAAGAAAGACAAAGACTCTAATTCCCAAAACAACCTAAAGGAAATAACTTTACACTTTGTCCGAGGTTACTCAATAATATGGTTGTGTATCGAGAGAAGCAAAAATCTAATGGAAATGAGAATCTACTAGAATCATATGCCTCTGACACAATAAAACCTGCTGCACTCTACCCTGTCCTTGTAGGCCTACAAATTCTGACACCATTATGTACCAGTTATAAAAATAAATGAAAAGAATGATATCAGTTCCTACTCAACACATTCTGTTTCTGTTTTGCATTCTGTTTGTGTTTTCCATGTAAAACTTTGCCCATACAGTGCATGCAGACATCTGAGTCTAGGCTGGAGCGCCTCTTCCTTTGTTTTATGATCTGTTGCCTCAGACACAAATAAATGGAAATGGGATCGATTTTAGCCTAATGCCATCAGACAGCAGCCATAAAACAGCCCGGCAGAGAGACACACTACGTCAGGACACCCTGTCTCACTGCTTATAAATGTCCCCTACACACGTCTCCTTCACTTCAGCAGACCTTAGCTCATCGCGTCTGTCTGCATTTGTCTGCAAGACAGAGATGGTGGAGACGGCTGGACAAGATGTCTGACAAAGAAGGAGATTTTTTTGTGTCTCTGTGTGTGTGTGTGTGGGGGGGGTACCTTCAGCATTCCTTCACTCATCCTGCTTTAGCCTGCAGCATTTGTCTGTGTGTGTGTGTGTGTGTGTGTGTGTGTGTGTGTGTGTGTCACTTTGTCTGACCTTTTCTACACTAACCTCAGGTAATTCTTTACCTTCACAAAACCTTACAGGTCATCAATTCAATACAGGAACTGTACTAATTCGTTCAATACAAACTCTGCATATTAATCACATTATACAGTTTGTACATGTTGTACAGTTATCCTAGACATTCGTGGACATTCGTTACTGGATTTCAAGGATCTTTATTTCCAGACAGCAAGAGCTAGCTTCCCTAGACACTGTTGTCATGCAGACATGTTGTTTCTAAGTGGAGATTTCAGAAGGATTATACAAATGATAATAAAAAAGGCTTTTAGATCCGACCATGGTGATGTCACACCTGGTATTTATATTTGGAACCAAATTTCACTGTAAAGGCATTTCAGAGTGTTGAGAGTGTGGAATTGTTGTGCTATTCACTTTGATATACTGGACAGTTTTACACAAACTGTTTCTCTCAGACACACGCACGCACACACTCCCAAACACACACACACACACACACACAAAGAGAGTGAGAGAGAGAAGAGAGAGAGGTGGAGTGAGAGGAAGAGAGACTGTGACACTGATGAGTTCTGAGCCCCAGTCTTTTTTGGATCCCATTCCTTAAGATGACATCACAATCGTGTCATGGCGAACGGAAAGCCGTTCTTCATTGTGACACGGGAATTTATGATCCAGAGTGGTAAGAGAATAGTGGACAGCTGGCCTTTGGAGTCTGAAATGAGTCTGTCTGTTGCCCAGCAGGTCACAGCTATTGTTTATGGTGGATGTGATATTCAGCCACAGAGCAGTCTGTCAGTGATTGCAGCCATAAATGACTTGGGGGAGACAGCTGGAATAATCTGCTGTAGGCTAGCACAAGGGCCAGTGTTATTCAGAAGGAAATGTGCTTTTTTATCTGTTACACATCCTGCTTCTGTCCTTGGGCACTTCGCCATCTGTATGATCTACCTAGGATGGTTAATTAACTACTACCACTACATAAGATTAGCCTGGAATGGACAAGTGTCCTTGTCCACGGTCTCTCCTGAACAACAGGACTCTAACTCTATGACCTTTACATTAAAAAATGACAGACTTTCCTTCTCAGACCTAAGTTCAAGAGGTGACTGATCAGAGAACAGGACAAAGCAAGTTGTCATTATTAGTATCCTCTGGATAACTGGAGGCTTGTTATATCTATTCTAAATGAGAATGTGAGTGTGTGACCATAACCAATAGGTGATAATGCAGTGATATGACCTACATTAGACAAAAATACATAGGGCTACAAGAAGCCTGGTGAGTTGACTAGATTATTCTATTTGCCCAAACCCCTCACATAAACACTGTGTAAGAGTTGTGCTTTACAGAAGTAACGTCACTCTGACTTGGATAATGCTACATTCTTTTCCGTAGGTAAACTCTCATGGTGTACCATCACCACAACTATGGCTGTGCTATCATCAACGCCAGCATGGCAAATTGGCTGCGTGTTTTACCAGCTGGCTCCTTGTCCTGCAGTCTGGCCAACAACTCAGAGAGGGATTTCTTCTGGGCCTGGGCGATGTAGCTGAGGTTCTCGCTGTCCAAAACCGACAGGAACGTCTGCAGGTCTGACAGGAGCCGGGCAAGAACTGCAGTGAGTAAGAAAGAGACACAGAAAGCATGTTACAGTTTTCTCAGATAAGGCAGGATAAAAATGATACACAAAAAAACGAAATAAATATAACCGAGGTTTCATATCTTTGAATTTCCTTTGTGTGGGATGGCTATAATGACCATAGGAAAGGAAGGGACTCGCAGTTTTACTGGTCCTTAATTGGTGTATCAAGAAACAGGAAACAATTAGGATCTCAGTGAGTCACCCAGAGAGCAGGCCCACTTCATTAAACCTTTCTTGGGCAGTGAATCAGTGTGAGCAGAGCGAAAGACCAGACAGAGCCAGTGGAAATGAGTATAAATAAATATCACTGCTGCTCACCACCCTTTTGCTGAGATATCTTTAGCACTCAGAACTCAAAAATAGCACCACTGCAATCGGCAAAAAAAGGTTTAAAATAACCCCAAGAAGAAAGAATGGAAGATTCTGCCTAATTGTTGAGGTAGTGTCAATCCAAAATATCTAATTCTCGCTGCTAATCTGGGCAACACATTGCCCGCATTTGGTAAGGCTAACAAAGTTAGGAGAGATTCATGAGGCCACAGCTTAAATCATTCTCTGAATTAGCAACACTTCAGCACTGGCCAAGGTCAACATCAAACACACCCAAGCTCGCAAAACACTATATTATAAGTGCAAAGAGTATAGATAGATAGATAGATAGATAGATAGATAGATAGATTAGATCTATATATAGATAGATCCCATCGAAAACTCCATAATCTTCAAAACCAAATGTTCAGGCCGTTTGTGACCCTAAAGGAAAAACCCTGGTGAGTGCTGTCTTTCTGTGATTGAAAAGAGTCAGCAGAAAGGTATGCAGTGTAAAGTATGTCTGTTGACCAGAGACTCTCCAAAAGGAAATCCAAGTCAACCAAATGAGCCACGAACAGGTGTGTGTGTGTGTGTGTGTGTATATGTGTGTGAGTGTGTGTCTATGTGTATGTGTGTGTCTATGTGTATGTGTCTGTGTGTGTGTGTGTGTTTGGGAGGAAGTTCATTTAAATAAATAAAAAAATCCAAGTCCTAAATCCAAATGTAACCAGCTTGCTGAATTTGTAAGATGCTGTGCATAAACAAATAATGGGAATGTTTCACTCTACCCCCCACAAACCCCCCCACACACACACACACACACACATTCTACATCGAGCTGAAGGAGGCAGAGTTCCCTGACTTTAGGAGGTGATGAAGAGGTTGACCCCTGTTGTTTTGGCTTCATGTCTCTGTATCCACAACACACAGACAAAGCCCTGTTTTACTCTCATGGCCGTCAACAAGGGGCGGCTTTAAATAGTAAAGGAACCCAGTCAAGTCATAGGGTTCTTTGTACTGCACCCTCATCATCCTCATCATCATCTCTCTATCCCCCTCCTCTCTCTTTTTCTCTCTCTCTCTCACTCAATCCCTCGGTGTCTTAAAATACAAAAACAGAGCTTAGAAGGGTGGTTAGGGGGGCGAGCCAGGGGTGACGGAGTCAGTGTGGTGTTCCTCATGAGGGCCCAACAGAAGCCTTGTGCTATGCAGCCTACACCCCCTCCTCCACCTCCACCCCACATCCCCCTATCCTTGTCTGGCTGGCTGACATAAAGGCAGTCAGTCCACAGCACCCTTGGAAGGAGCTGAATGGGCGCCGACTGAATGTACCTCTGTTAGAGTTAGAGCTGCCCTCTACACTGTGCTGTGTGCTGTGTGCTGTGTGCTGTGTGCTGTGCTGGGCTGCACTGCGGGGACCCTGGACAAAGAACACACAACAGGCCCAGCTCTCAGTGAGGCCCACACTCTCCACAAGCAGCCCACTACTGATGATTCATAATTCATGGAGCTTTGACATTGACACACACACACACACACACACACACACAGCATACACACTACTGCAGACATGACACATGCAGTAAGTATCAATGGTCAGTCACAAACACATGTGGAGGAGAGGAGGGAGGGGGGGGTAGAATGACCTCCAGTAACTGAAGTAAAAAGATACAAGACACACTTGCACACACACACACTCACACACACAGAGTATATATAAGTATACAAGTACAACTTTTCTCATGATAGCTCCTAACCCATAACCCTCACTCCAAAACAAATACACACACAAATGTATGCATGCATACATACATACATACATAAATCCATGAAAACATCTCTCTTTCTCATTCATCTACTCTCTCCCTTTCTGACTGTTTTCTTCACACACACACACACACACACACACACATAGTTGTATACAGAAAGACCTTTACAATGAGCTTATAGTGTGGCTCCTGTGATGCTGTTGCCAGTGCAGTGTTTGTGTGGCATGGCGCTCTGTAATGGGAGAAAGGTGACTGGGATAAGTGCTTTAACACCGAGTCACTTGTTTACATCTGAGGGTGTTGAGGGGGGGGGCAGGCTGTAAACATGACTGAGTGGTTTGGAGGAGGTAGTGGTGTGTGTGTGAGTGTGTGTGTGTGTGTGTGTGTAGGATAGGGGGAGAGGGGGTGAGAACAGTCTTTTTTTTCCTGCGGTGAGTGGGAGGCCTCGGGAGGGACTTAGCATTTGATACAGACCCACAGCAGAAAACACTGGCTGTTGTGTTGTGGTTTGTTGTTCATCTGTTCAAAGGTTGAGGTGCGCTTTTGTGTATGTTTGTTGGAGCTTTTTAGATGCAGGCAACTTAAGGTCGACTTAAGGTTGACAGAGGTGGATAACATATTCATCCACAGTGTGACAATAGCTCTTCATGCGTCAGGGGTTTCTCAGTTTTAACAAGCAATATTTCACAGCTCCAGACGTCAACAAAGACCTGATTTATGACCACATACGTTCTTTTTATGTTCAAAGATGTTGGTTTCACAAGGGATTTACTAAAAAAGTAAAAACAACAGTTGTTGGGCACTAACCATTAAAAAAAATAGAGGAACACATTGCTGGCAGGCCCCTCCACTATCCTTCATTTAAAATGCCTTGTTGGATTTGGTCCATTATGATAAATCTGTTCTACCCCGGGTAAAGAGGCTAATGTGCCGTTTCCAGGAGTGGATCCCTGCACACATCTTGACCTGTTTAAGGCCTTCCATATCCAATTCAGGTCATCCTGGCCTCTTTGTTCTTCACAGGCTTCGTTCTGTGCAAACGCCAGTGCCAGTCCTCAACAATCTGCGAGAAGGTCACGGCTAAGTGTGGGGAGTCTGACAATGCCTTGGCTGTAAATGTCACGTAAACATTGCCAAAACATCGCAAGCTTTGACCAACTCTCTCTACAACCATGAGAAAACACATCACAGACCTCAGCAATAAGATGAGTAACAAACAACTCAACATGTCATTAAAAAACATTTTTCGTTTATAAGGTCAACAAAACAATTTTTTTTTTTGCATCCGTGTGTCATTCAGACATTCTTGGCTAGTCAGTATCATGAAGGTCAATTGACCGTGCTGTTAACAAAGAGTCGCCTTGTTTCCCACCAACTTGACACGCAAGCTACGGCCTTCAGATCAGTTAGGATCATCGCTGAAACTCTTAACAGCAAAGTCACAAAGCAAACACCATTGAGCCAAACAAGTGTCAATATCTGACTGATGTGCCTGGAACATTAACCTGTGGTGGTGTGAAACATGAGAGATCTCACTCCAACCACCCCACGTCCTCTAGGGACAGCACACTACTTCCCCTAAGTCTTCAAACTGTTTATGCACATATATCCGGCCTGCCCTCGACAGCAGTTGATGACCTTTCAGGCCAGGGCAAACACTCAACTGTCCCTGAGCAGAGGGAGACTGACTTAATTGGTGGCGGAGGATGAGCACTGTCTTCCTCTTTCTTCTTTTAAACACCCTGGAAGTTATAGACTATAGGCACACAGCTGGGAAGCTTCTGCTGAAGGGAGGCATGCTGAGTCTCTCCATCCTCTAGTGCATTTCAGTGGCCACTTTTATGTCCTTTCTTCCTGCTAACTTTCTTTTCTCTCGCTTTAACCCTTTCTCTCTTTCTTTCTCTCACTCTCTCACACTGTTTTATTTCTCTCAATTCTCTCTCTTTCTCCTCTCTGTTTCTCTCTCTCTCTCTTACTTTCTCTGTATACACCGCTCATCCTAACAGAGGACAGGATCCGGTCCCGGTCACTTCCTGACAGGCTATTTCTCATTACTCTTTCAACCTGAGAGAAGAGGCCTCTGGCAGCTTTCCTTTCTGTTGATGTTAAAGACCACCCATTGCAGATCTCCACCAAACAAGCTTTCTACAGACTACTTTAGAAGAAAGCAAAAGGTTATTTTTTGGAGGGTTAACAGGGTAATTTGTCCACTGAATATATACGACTACATGTCATTGTTGTTTATCTAGATAGCCAACACCTACCGTAGGCTAATTCATTCAAGTGTACTTGGCCAATAAAACCTGATTCTGATTCTGATTCATTTTCAAAATCTTTTCACTTTTATGTGCACTTCCTTGAGGCAAAAAACAACTGCTACTCTGTCTACTTTCCAAACAGATGTTACAAGTAAAAGCTTCGTCCAAGAAGTTATGTGCACGTACTGTAACTCATGCCCCTTGCTTGTTTATCAAAGCATCTCCCGCTCAGCAGTAAAAACATAAGTTATTCCATGATCATCTTTAGGGGGGAAGATTACACAGGCATTTCCTTGTCGCCATGACAAATTGGCCTCCATTTGGTCCCAGACTCTCCCTGGCGGCAAACTCTGAAGTCATCGGAGCTGCAGATAAGCTCCTGAAGGTGTCTGAGCAGTCCTGTCTAAACTAACTGACCACAGCTACTGTTAAGTCCTCAAAACAGTCTTCCTCATTCTCCAATTTCCTTACACAATCCCTAATATCCGAGCATGTTGGTACATTTCCGAAACAATGGCTATTAACTTCCGTAGAGCGATGTGACCACATTCAATTCATGAGAAGCAGCAAGCCACCAATAGCCACCAAGGGCAGTGGAGAAAGGGGCCACAAGTCACAAACATTGATTTCCCATTTGTCCTCTTATCTCGGCAACAGATCTAACCTCACACAGAATCTCCATCTGTTTCAAAACACACCACAGAAGATCCATTTAGCCCACAGAGGGAGAACGAACGGGGTTCTGTGGTTGTCATTCATTATGCGTCTGTCACGTTCTCGAAGGGCAAGCCCCCTTTCACCTCTACATTCATTAGCAAAACAAATGCTTTGGAAAGAGCACGGACATTTTCCACATTACGGAAATGTTTCAGACACCCACTCCCACTTTTTTTTTCTACAATGAGAGTGAAGAAAGACATTTTTCTTTTAGGAACAAGGGATCAGAAGCGAGACCTTGGCCTCCAGCTGACTGAAGCCCACGTTGGCCTACGCTGAGGGTTCATGGGTAGGAGGAGGTCTGCCAATTAGATGGAGTCCAAAAGAGGGCCCCCATTCTGGTTTTGTTGGTGGAGGTTTCGCTTTCAGATGTTCACTCTGAACCTCTTATTCTTAACCACCACTGTTTGACTAATTTCACTAGCACATTCGCTTAAAAACAGCCTTGCCACAACAGAAAATCACTTCTGGTTGCAGCAATAACCTGCAAAAAAAAACTAAATGAGTAGGTGGCCATCCAGATTGGGACCTGTGAAGCCATGATCTCACTTCAAAACTCAAAGCCATTTTTCTTCTCAGCCACAAGTGTATTAACCACACAAAGCGACAAGAGGCAACTAAAGATCCCAGTTTTGGACCACAGAAACCTCTAAGAGGACTCTCTCCCTCATAAAAAGTATAACAAAATCAACAAGTACAAACACAGAGGGAAACCATTAAAGCACTGACATCCTTCTTCTCAAAGATTTTTTGGGACCCAAAATGAACATGGGACATCATCATTGAGAAATCAAGCAATGGACAAAAAGCTGTGTAGATTACTGGTTTTGCGTTTACCTCCCACCTAGAAAACCAACCTTTTATCGAAAAGAACAATAATCTCAGACCATCTTTTTTGTTTTTACAGTAAGCTGGTAACAATCATGAAACAATTTAACACAAAGTAAAGTGGACACTTATTGATTACCGACCTCTCCTCAAAGCTGTTGCCTTTCTCCAGACCATTCATAACCTTCATATACAGTAGTCTCCCCCATCTCTATACAGCCCTTAGTCAACCCCCCCTCCCCCACCCGACATCAGAACGTAATTTGGTATGTCAATTTTTACAGCCCTAAAATGTATGTGTGTGACTATATAAATCCTTGATTCCTTGAAGTGTGCTTCCAACATTCTCATGCACAGGTTACTGATGGACACAAACATGATAGAGGTGTGTTTGTGTTTGTTAATGAATGGGAGGAGTAGATGTTCCACATTAAAGACTTGTGTCCTATCAGTTCCACATCCTGCTCTGCTTATTGCTGCCACTGGGCGCTTTGAAGATACCGAGTGTTTGAAGAAGTCGGGTGCCTTCACAGAGACACCCTCAAATAAACTCACAGACAACAGACATCACAAACTGTTAGTGTAAACATAGGAAAGAGATGCCCGCGCACACACACACACACACACACATGTGTATGCAAATACACATGGACCTATGCAAACACATACATGTACACACACACATACACACACACACACACACACACAAAACACACCTCTAGCAGAAGGGACAATAAGCAAACAATCCCACAAGATCGGATTCTTCAGTATCAATACCATAAAAAACACACAATGGATTTAAAGAGTGTACAGATCTGACCATTAATGTGTATCTGTCAGATTTTGGTGTATGTATTACACACACACACACACACACACAATCACACACAATTGAATTGAATTGAATAAGAAAAAAAATGCTATCTTGCAAGGGTGTGGTTTGATTGACAATCATCTCTGGCATTTGGCTTGATAGTTTCAAGCTGCAAGCCATGACTTTGAGCAGAAAACTATATTTGAAACCACAAGGTTCTTTGAAGAGTGCCTCTATACCAGCTGTCTGACCAGAGACATGGCATGAGAGTTGCAGCGGCCACTGGGTAAACAAATACAATGCTGACAGACCGGGAGCGAATGCCCCAATTATACAAATTACATTACATGGCATGCTATATATTAGGAGCACTGGCTAAATTAACTTTCATTCAGACAGGATAGTTTAGAAAGAGAACAAGGCTGGGAGAGAGAGAGAGAGAGAGAGAGAGAGAGAGAGAGAGAGCATGTGTGAATGTGTGATGTACTGTACTGTTCATCACTGCATCGCATCTGTGTGTACATCTGTCCATGTAGTGGATGGGGGGTGGGCTAAGGCTACTGTTGAGGTCACATTCTCTTTTATTTTACACAGACAGTAACCGTTAGAATTAGGAAGAAGAAAGAATGTCAAATGGTGGAGCGGTGGCTGGCTACTGACCCGATAGCCTTGACTTCAGCTAAGAATTTCAAAGGTCGGCAAAAACGGACAGTTTGGATGAGGGCATGTAATATTATCCATGATGTCATTTTGTTTCCAAACAGGGTAGCCTACGTTTTAGAGAATACGATACAGGAGAGGGGAAAGAGGACAAGTAGAACCCCAAACAGTGCTCCAATATCCAGGGTGCTATGATGTCTCAACAAAAACGGTTTTGGAGTGAATCTGTTGTTCTTTCATTACTCGTTAAGTAAACAATCGCGCGGGTCTGGGCTCTCCAAAGATTTCAGTGCGGCGGCAATAGAACGACGGAGAGGAGGGTATTTCCGATAGCTTTTCTGAAAACATTACGCATTCCTGTATAATGATAAAAGTTGCTCTAATTCTTTCAAAAACACCACGAATGCCTTGGGCTTGACAGAACTAGAAGGAATTGGTGGGCTAGGTTGGCTGCATTACATGAGCACAATTAAGAAATTGCGCAAACTTTTACAAACTACAATACCGGTGGCAAATGTGTCACAATAATATCAGCCACTAGTCACAGGGACCAATATGTAAAGTTAGCCAACAGTTGTCCGACTGGAATGTGCTCCTTGCTGGTATGTGTCCAGCTGGCCATCCGTGGTTCGGTAGGCTGTGATAACACTAGCTGCTGAAATAGTCTGTAAATTCACCACTTGGCTATGCAGAATCCTCTGTAACAAGTTTAAGAGTACACATCTATCTTATTAACGTTGAGTGGGCTAATGCTTATACTTTTAATAAGAAATAAAATGAAAGGGAAAAAATGCAGATACACATGTAACTACATCTTCATCTGAATGTTTTCCGATTAGTCCATATAAAAAAAAATAAAGGAAACGTCATTTTCTATAATAAGAGTCTGAGTATACGGTTCTTTCTTTTCAGAGCATCCAAACTTTAAAAAGCACCTTTGGAAAATGTTATGAATGAAAAGGCAGTGTAGCCTACCTTTTTGTTTGTCCATCCTTGCGAACAGTTCAAAGCTTTCCATCAAAGTCGCCTCGCTCTCCTCCAGAAGTCATCGCTGTATCTGTAGCCCTCTTTAGACTACTACACAGCTGAATGACTGAGTTCACTATTCTACCGCTACTGTGCTGTGTTAGCATGTAACCGCACGAGCAACGTCCTTTTTCCTTCCTCGAAAACTTCCACTGGTTTGATCCCCCCCCCTCTCTTTTAACTCTAAACCTGATATCGTTTCGGGGCCACTAAAGACACCGCCTCTTGAGAGGTGAGGCCTAGGCTGCTCCCTATCGACAGACGAGTGAACTGGCATTTTGGAGAGCGCAGGGAGCTGCATTTGGACGAGCCTCTACGCGGAGAACTTTGTAGGCTACCACTCGTTTTGCTATTCAAGCTTCAAACTTTTTTCTAAAATATATTACAAAAAATGTCTAAATAAAAAAAAAGTTTAAATGATTCCGATTATAATAAATTATTTTTAAGTTTAGAAAATGCATGATACCTTTCATAAAGAATTATACCATGGAAATGTGAACTATTCAGTTTTCTTTATTCTTTAGAATGTTGATTTCTAACACTATTCAACATGGGTAGCATGAAAAAGGTAAATAAACTATATATACATACATATATATATATATATTTTTTCCTCCATTATGACAAACACTGATTAAAAAGGACGGAAGGTCAGAAAACACTCACTCCAGTCAGTTGTATTCAACAACATCCTTTATTTCGATCCTTATCAACACACTTTCACATAAAAAGAGAACAACTTCAAATGATTCTGTGTGACAGTGAGATTGTGTCTGTGTGTGTGAATGCAGCAGTTATGTCTCCCGGCACAAGATAGGTGCCCAAATAAGCACATGGAGTGATGAGGTGACACAATGTGGAATATTTAGCATGATGCACAAACAACTCCCTACCCCCTCCAACAGAGGGGAGCTGAATCAATTTCATTGCTACGTGGGGGTTCACCATCCAATCACACCATCTGACCCTAGGCAGACATGTTGTCTCTCTCAGCTCAGTGGTGGTTCCCCACTACAGTGGCCATAACTCTATGGTGGCTAAGAAGCTCCAAGCCATCTTGTCTAGGATGAACATGGCAGGCACAGAGGACAATATATGGTGAGCAACCAGTGATTATGTGACTGTGAGCGAGCCTTTAAATGTGGCAACTAGACGCTTGTGACAGTGTGGATCTGACAGAAGTCTGTGAAGGGTGAGGCGCCTGGCATCCATTCTTGTGGGCCTGAGACCAACGAGGAACATGCAGGCCTGGGGACCTGGCTCCGTCTTCGTAACTATTGCGTGTATGTGAGCCAGAGTATGGCCTTAGGGTCATATCTCATTACTCAGACAGGATTGCTACGGTTCCAAGTTGGAGATGGAGGAAAGGACAGGCTTGCAGGTCACCAGTTTACTTACAGCAGGCGAATATCACCCGAGTGCAGGTAAACATCGTAGTCCGACCTTGACTGAAGGCCCACACCATGAATCAGGACCAATCTGGGTTTCCATATTTCATTGTCGGCTGTTGAGTCTAACAGGTCAAGTTCCGGATTGGCTCAGGTGTTACGGGATGGAACTACTTCACCTAAGCCTGTACAGTCTGTGTCCGTGGGTGCTTTGATCTTTATAAGGCAAAGCTCGCCCTCTCATTGTTTTTGCAGTGATACTTTCAGTATACATAAACAATGGATATTAATCTACATTCATTCCTAGATATGTATGTTGTTCTTCTTGAGATTTTTTTGTTACCTATTTCACTATTTCTCTGAAATTCATGCCACAGCCAAGGTAGATAAGATTGAGTCTCTCTGGGGAGTTTAAACAATAGCTGCACATCATTTAGTCACGGTAGAGAAACACAAGCTGTTGTAATAGTTGAAAAGAAAACTGAATTAAAGTTGATCAAATACTCCAAGGACAAGAAAAAAAGAAGAGGAAAAAAGTATTCATCTGCATTTCACTGAAGTGGAGGATTTTTATAAACTATGTCTATATACACACAGGGCAGTGATAAGGGCTGCAAGATCAAACCATCAGGGAGAAGATATTTAAAGGGAGGGAGAAAAATCGGTAAATCAGTGGGGGGAAAAATCCCTTTGTGTCCTAAACTATCCTAATCCTAAGTAATAGGAATACTGCAGTTCTAAACAATAGCAAGGGAAGGATGTTACCATGTGGTAAAAGGTGCTTGTTGATGCATTAGCAGCAAAACGGGATGTAGAAGAAAAGAGAAGGGAGGAAGGCAGGCATCAGTTAATCAGAGATGGTGCTATATAGACTGTTTTCTTTGTATGCGTCTTGAGAGTACCCCAGCATACAAGTAAGTAACTATGCCAAGTGTTCGCCTGTCCCATGTGTTGGTTGTACCCATGGAACAATATGGCATCAGTTACTATGTGCTTGGAAAAAGGGGTGTGTTTGCATTGGTGAAAATATACAAAAGATTTCAGGAATAATGGGCTGTTTGTATGTTTGTGTGTGTGTGTGTGTGTGTGTGAGTGTGTGTGTGTGTGTGTGTGTGTGTGTGTGTGAAAGAGTGAGAAAGAGTTAGGGCATATGTGTTGTGTGTGTGCATGTAGATGTTAAATAAATCAAACATAACAAAGAGGTGAAACCCAGGGGAAATCTTTCTCTCTAATACCTCAGAACACCTTGACTGCTGTAGCATCCGCCACAATGAACTGGTTTGCCAAATTATCAAGTCCCAAACAAGTCGCCATTGTGTTTTTCAGTCATGGCTAAACCTAGTGGCAGTGTTGTTGAACAGTGAGGCTTGTGTTGGGTAAGCTTCGGGCCTGAGTGAGTGAGTGTGTGTGTGAGTGTGTGTGCGGGGGTGGGGCTGGTGGTGTGTCTCAGCTTCCCTAGACTAGACCTAGCCTGAGCTGTCTCAATTAGCAATTAGCATTGTTAGCATTGCTTCTCTATCTCTACTCACTGTTGCTAGCTTGCTTTCCCCTGCATTGCCCAAGCCTTTGTCATCTCAACAGAATCCTAGCATTTAGCTTTGACTGCTACTAGAAAGACAGAGATCCAGAATATTGAGGCACAGGTCAAACTGTTGTGGTGTTTTTCGCTACTGATTAATAGCTGTGGCCTTGTAACAGGGATTGCAAAGGGAATCAAAACTTTTTTTGTCAGTGCCAGCTGTACTGAGTGGTGATTGGTCAGTTCCTTGTGGCATTCCCGGTCTGATTTGGTTGAGTTCTGTTCCGTTGGGTCTCTGAACCGGAAGTGCTCTGGCTCCTCTTGATTTTCAGTAAGAGGAAGAAAAAAGAGTTGGGAATGTTTCCTCTTCACCACCTTACCCACCCCTTCTGTGCTAGAAGAGGCAGACTCGCTTCTTGAGTTCGTTCCGCTTCCAGAGGGACAGCCGATCAAATTCCTCGATGGGCATTCCAAAGAGTCTCAGGAATTCCTCGGGTGCCAGGTGTCTCTGTGAAGAGAGGCAAGGTCAGGGCCAGCCTAATGCACCGTGACACACTTAACATTCATGGCATTAAGGGGCAGGAACACAGTTGTTCATGTCTTTATAACCTGGAAACTTTTTATCATTCTTGGCCTACTTCAATCTTCAGTAATCTTTTCGACAGATTAAACATCTAGATCGCTGTTTAATCTGTGGGGCTTCCTAGTAGAGGAACATCTGATTTGCATTAGCCTTGCCAGTAGTCAATTCTCTCATAATAATTTACTGTAGTTAGGAATTTCGCACTCTTACACACTCTTATCGATCTAAAAATATAACCTCCTCCGGAAAACTCTACATGTGTTCTGGATGTTCAAACTCAAGTGTTTAAAACTGAAGACGTCATGACACACAGTTGTGGCCATCCGGAAGTACTGAGAAGATTTGGGGTGTGGCTAGTGGCGGTGAAACTCTACCTCTAGTCTTGTGCGGTCCACTCCGGGTGGGAGCTTGTGTCGCCCCCTCACCATGAGCATTTCATACGGATATATCTGGGGTTGTAAAAGACATCCATCCACCCACGCACACATAACACATAAACACACACACACACACACACACACACACACACACACACAATGTATCAGTTTCAGTCTCCTTACGGGTCTATAACTGATCAGACTGTGATATTTCCTGTTGGTGTCTCTCACCTTCTGTTCCAGCATACTGGGCAGTGAGTTGCCTCTGTCCATTCTTCCTGTCGAGGCGTCTCCGTTCTGCGTGTCACACACACACACACACACACACACACACACACGCATGAACATACACACACACATCCACAAACACACAAGCACATGCAAACACACACACACACACACACACACACATAGAGTCAGCTGCACACACACCAAACTGGCTCAGTGCTAACAGTCAGATAGATACAGGGGCCAAGGTGGGTCAAGGTGTTCCATTAGCCAATGAAAGTACTTACCTGAAGAGCTGCAGAAGAGAAGAGGAACAAACAGAGTTAAAGCTAGGCTAACCCATTTCACTAATGCATGTTATACAATGAGATGCTCGCTAAGTTCACAACATTACAGTAACTTCCCACACATACTGATTATGCACATACAACATCCCAGCATGCATGTTTAATCTAGCCTGGGAAAACCCATACTGATTTACCAGATTTTGCTCTTTCAACACTGAAGCAATGGAGACGGGTTTAATGCATGTCTTGTTTTAAACCCGCTCTGACTAGATGCTCTGTCTAGTCTCAGCAATCGGTCACGCAGGGCAACCTAATCTCCTAATCTCAGTTTGAGCATTTGGTCACACAAGAAGAACTATGTTTTATCATTAAACATCTTAGTCTCAATCTCAGATTGAGCATTCAGTCATGCAAGACAAGCTACGTTTTATCATTAAAAAGTCCATACAACAGGTAATATAAGCAGGTAAGGCATGCTCACCTTGTCCATTTTTATCAGCGTTAGAGGAAGAAAACTCAGCAGACTGCAGCTGGAAAAATGACATAAAGATCAGCCAACATGCCTAATCTCTCAGAGATGGTCATTAAAAATCACTGATGTTGCCAAACATCAGCCACAGAAAATAAAATCTATTTTTGTATGTGTTTGTTGGACTTCACTTTTGTCTTTATCTCTCTCTCACCCTTGCCAGGCCGCCAGTCCTGTCGTATGAAGTGAAAGATGTGGATTTGGATCCTGTAAAAGAAACGTAACAGAGAAACGGTCACGCTCATTCACAGGGAATAGATACAATTGAAAGCTGGCAAGCTATAACAATACTATTTGCCAAAAAAACTTCTTTCTCCAATCACTCTCAGCTGGTATTTTTTTTTGCCAGACATGCAATATCCCCCTACCACCACCAGAGGTCATTGTGGAGATAACAAAACACAGCTTCCCTGCATGGCATGGTTACAGATTTTCCCTTTTCCAGAGCCAAAACATGAAATTCAGACATTACAGTTGTGATGAATGGATTCCTAAGCCTAAACTAAACTCAGTGGGCCTTGATTTCCTGGCGCCTATTGGTTTCAAACGTCTCCGACAGCTTGTTGACAGCTGATGACTTTGGAATGCGTCCATCGCCCAAGTGTGAGCGATCTCAGTGTCCATCCATGCAGTCCCATCTGCCTGTCTGCTGGGCCTAATGCTAAACAGCTGACGTTATTATTTACTTTGTCCGTGGATGGAGCATCACTTCGCGCTGTCATGCTCATGTCCATGTTCATCCGCTGCCTTTGGCAGTGTTGTGATTGACAACTGGCTGTCACAGCGGCCACAGCAAAACTAATGCTAGTCATTTAGCCATGCACATATCACATATCACTGGCACATATCACCAATACATAAACTAATGTCTATGGAATTAGTACACACTAATCTAAGCAGAAGTGATGTCTCCGCCGTTACGTCATGTCCTGAAAGTAAAATGCATATAATGTTGTGTGCATATCGTATAACACATGCACACACACACACACACACACACACACACACACACACACACACACACACACACTTACACACCTAGCTGCGCTGGGGTCTGGTCAGGCAGAGAGCGTGTTTTCCGGCGCACAGTTCCTTCAATCTCTTCTTTCAGGATCAACTTACCCAAGTTTGACTGGATCTGAGAGAGATGGAGACAGAAAAAAGACAAAAAGAGAAGAGAGAAATAGCGAAAGAATGAGAGAAACTGAAAACAGACCATGCTTAGATTCAGAGTGGGAGATAAGACAGAGTCAATAGAAAAGAAAGGAAAATGAGGAAAGCGAAAACCACTAGCCCATATGAGACTACAACTCAACAACAGAATCGATAACTGAAGCTCGCAGTGAAAACTGGATATGCCCCCTGGACATTTTTGGGGGCAATCTGATATGGACCTCCAATGAATGCCATTACTGTTGGCTCCGCTGAGAGTGGCAGTCAATCCGGCACTAAAACTTGGTGAGCAGCCTCCACTCAGCCGGATGTGGGTCCATTTACATTTTTTGATGTGCGATATGCTTATAAATAATGCACTAGGCCCTTCCTGCTTCTCCACTGGTGTGTTCGACAGTTGTTACTGCCAGATGCCGACAAGCCTACTTAGACTATTTTACCCCTTTTTCTGTCTGAAGTAAATACGGCATTAATGGCTTCTCATAGCTGCCATTGCTACTCTCTATGCATGGATTTATCAGGAAATGTGTAGCCTCCAGTATGAATTCCAGAGACTCTGTGATGCAACTTGAGCTGTCATTTAGGTTGGTTAGATTGTCTCTGACAATCAATCAATCAATCAATCAGTTAATAAATCAATCAGTTTGTCTGCCAACCCTGCCGTGGCTGCTTGCCCATTGTACCTTATTCAGTTGCTGTTTCTGCATGAGTCGCACGCTCTGCATGTCGTCTGACAGATCCCCGTCGTCATACTCCTCGTCCTCCTCATTCCGCTCGTCCTCCTTCTGCTGGGACAGGGCCTTCTTCTTCTGCCATTCCGTCTCTGCGCCGCGCCGCCAGCAGTCATTCATATGGAAATAAAGAGGAAGAGCGGGAGTCAAAAACAGGCTGATGATGAAGGGAAGAAAAACAAACAAACGCGGATGGAGGCTGATGGGCTAATGAGTGACAGATGAGGAGAGAGGTGAGATGGAGAGAGACAAACAGAAGAAAGAGAGAGAGAGAGAGAGAGAGAGAGAGAAGATGAGGAGGAGAAAGAAAGATTGAAATATGAAAATTGGGGAAGTGAAATAGGGAATTGAGTATGTGTGGAATAGGGAAAGAGGGGGGGAATAGGAGAGAAAGAGAGAGAAAGGGAGAGAAAGAGAGAGAAAGGGAGAGATGTATGTACCCATAACTGCTAGTGAGGGTGGGCAAGGCCAGTAGTCTGTCTCTATCTTTGAGGGCTTGTTGGGATCGGGGGGCTGCGCTGCTGGGAACTTGGAGGATTCAATAATCAGATCCTCAATGTGCTTGCCATGTGCAACAGGAGCTGATGTATCTGCATACACACACACACACACACACACACACACACACATGCTTGGAATTATTGCTTTAGACGTTCAGAAAATGTCTAATTTCACTGCATGAGAGGGAAAAAAATTAGTACCTTGCTTGTAAATTGGTGGTTTCTTATATATATTAGTGCCATTTTCTGTATAAACAGACATCATAAGAAGGTTACAGACTCATTTAAAATCAAAGCATACAGCAGCATACCATGTTACATTGGCTATGTAATAGTGCACCCAGAGCCCAGACCAGCATGACTGTCACCTGGCCTGTGAAAGTGTTGCTGGTGGGTGGTCTTGGAGGAGCCAGTGCTCCTGCTGGTCTTGCTGGTCTGAGTGGTGGAGGCTGGGGATGAACCTCCAGACGACCTCTGCTCCAGCCAGTCCCTAGGGTCTTTGGGCAAGGTCTGCAAGTGGTCCGGAAAAAAACACATTGGTTAGACCAGAACAGGGTTTATTACAAGCATGCCCACGCGCACTTGCACGCACACACACAGACACACACGCACACACACATTTATTTATTTATTAAGTAAAACTACTTTAGGCCACACCAATAAAATTAGTTGGTTCTCTGATTTTTTCAGGAAAAGTATGGAGCGAGATAATAAAAATAAAAAATACTCTGAAGATAAATTAGCGGTAAATTAGCACCGTTCTAATCCTCTTTAATTTCAATGCACTTGTCAAATGTTTTTCTCTTCTGATGAAATATTCTAATAATTGCAAACACTGGCCTAGCTCTGAACCAACTCTGAAGTGAAAGGCGCGATTTGATTGGTTCTCAACGTCACGTGAATGCAGCATGCTGTTTTCAGTATTATAGACACCACAGTGTTTTTTTATGTTCGTGTGAGTTAAGCACTGGGAGTACTGGGAGAAATTTTTAAAACATTTGTCAACTTTGACCTTTACTCCACTATTTTACCAGAGTTGATTGCATACTCTAATGCAGTTGCGTAAAATTGTGCAAATTGAAATAGTTTTACTAAGTTACCATACATCTCTGGTCACAAATATGGCACAGTTGCCAAACATGCTATAACACAACCAGTTCAAAAGTTTTCAGCAGGTACAGTACTTACTGTATCCTAAACTGTATCCACACCTACCCACATAAACGCACTAAAAAAACAAAGTGATAAACTGCAAGCTTTGGTGTTTCTAACACACAGACACACACCGTTATACAATTTTCTTTTTCGCCTGTGTGTGAACAGGTGTATAAATGTTAAAATTTTTTGATTATCCTATTGGGTGTGTTGTTGGGATTTCACAATTTTTGCAAATTTTGACAAATATAATTTTGATGATGTCACAACCTCAACTCAGAAAAAAGTGGGCGCACCCCCAGTGATCTCTAGCGCCCCTCTAGGGGGGTCGTGGACCCCAGGTTAAGAACCACTGTTCTAGTGGATCTTTGGCTGTCCCATTGAGTGGTTTTACAAAAAGAATCTGCTACGAAAAAGAACGCTCTGGTGCATTACTGTACTGTTACATTAGTATTGCTATTGAGTCGTGAATAGCAATTGGCCCAATTCATAAGTAGGTGCTGTCTCAGACAGAGAATTACCCAATAAGAACCACAAACACACACACAGTCTATCCATCTTACCTCTGGAGATGGTGGTGGGGAGATGGAGCGAGGTGACAAGGACCTCTGGAAAGAGAGAAGGGAAAAGACAGCAAGGAGAAGAGAAGAGAGGAAAAAAAGAGCAAGGGGAAAGAGGATGGGGAAAAAGGGAGAAAGGAGGAGACAAGAGAGAAAGAAAGAGAAAGAAGGTGAGACAAAGAAATCCCAGTAGCCAGATTTACTGGCGTAATAGAACAGTTTCATTGCAGTTTTGTGTGTGTGTGTGGGGTGTGTGTGTGTGTGTGTGTGTGTGTGTGTGTCTGGATCCTGGATGCTCCTGGATCTGACTGTCAGTTTAACACATCCTTATTGAACCGTATTGATGTTTTACACTCCCCAAGTGTGGAGTGTAAAACAGAATTTCCTTTTGGCAGGCCAGCAGAAGACCCAGACAAAGTACTACACTAAAGACTACAAACATGAATAAATCTTTATTGCTGCTGCAAAAATGTGCTCTCAATTTGTCTATTATTCAAACGATAAGATTCTGATAGATAGACAGATAGATAGATAGATTGATTGATAGATAGATAGATAGATAGAATGTTTAATATTCCAACTTTTGTTTAACCAAGTGATTAATATCTGAAAGAAATATTTGTTAAGACAGACCTAGCTAAAAAACATTGATTTAACTGCATTGAACTCTCTAATCAAACTAACAGGCATGAAACCAACATGAATGCATGCCACCTTCTCGTTAACTCACCAGCAAACAGCATAACATTCCTGACACACATTCCATCCACACAAAGCATGGAGCACCTGTGGAGCGGTGACCAGAGATTTCTGTGAGGCAGGAGGCCTTCACCAGCACAAAGTGCACCCACACTGAACACTGAGCGGACCTATGGTGTGGTACAGAAAGGCTGTGGACTGTGGGCTTCACATGTAAATGCTGCATCAATACTGCATCAGTGTAGCCTTACATAAGTGTGTATAAAAAGAACGACAAGGGTAAAAAAAGAACAGCCCTGTAGTTGCAGAAATTGGTTGTACCCATGGTAACATTCAGAGAAATAGATAGTTACGGAGATGCGCCTTTTTGTTCCCACTCGCCTCACAAAAGCTGGTTCCTTTCTGGGAAAAACAAGATATTTTTGACATCTTGATTTTGAGTTACATTGCCAGGACGCTCTATATTCGTTCAGTCAATTCAAATAAATCAAATAATAGTTTCAAACAATCAAACAGAACCCGCTCATCAGGACATCTCACATAAATAAGTCTGGTTCGTGTACAGATCATCAGATTCAAAGCAAACCACCAAGCGCTAACAGACCCTGACTCTTAAGCCCTGCTTTCCATTACAACTGAATCTTCTGCCTCATAGCTTGGCCAAATCCACCAGGTTGGAAGTTAATTTGATAGGAGCCTGCATTCCATACAAAATGGCTTTCTGAAATTCTCCTGAAATCGTCCAATTTCTTGAATCCTTGAAAAGAAGGCTTTTTTTGTCCACAGCCCTTTGGAGGGTTTTTTGAGAGGGCATACTGAAGTGAGGCATACAGTACAGTAAGGGAACAACAAGATACAGAATCAAAAGCAGTTCTCAAACCTCTCGGCACTCCGACAGCTCCGAAGGCGTGTAGCTAAAGTGTGGCTCGTACATCATCAGGTCGGGACGCTCAATGTCCAGTATGGCCTTGTCTTTAGGGATGGCTGCCAGGTCCTTATAGCCGATGACCTGGTTGTCCATCTTAGCCTGGGGGCAATGTAAGAGAGAGAGAGAGAGAGAGAGAACAGAGACATCCATAAGACAAGCTGAAGAGGGACCAAGTATGGGCAGAGAGGCTGAACTACAGTGTTGCTATGAAGAATCCTCACAGGGCCTGCAGACAGAACTGGGGCATAAGGGAGAATACTGTAGAGCACTCTCACTCTTTCTCTCTCACACACACACACACACACACAGACACACACATAAACACAAATACATGTACACACAAACATGTACTACATATACATGTACACACACACACACACACACACATACACACAAAGTCATGTAGGCAAGCACTGTAGTGCTCTGTGCCACAATTAGGCACATAACTAGGTTATGTTTGCATGCATCTATGCCAGGGGTGGGCAAACTTTTTGAGTCGTGGGCCACAGTGGGTTATAACATTTGATTAAGGGGCCGTGTCAGGAGCAGACAGATATAGTGTTTGTGTGAAGTAATATAAATTACGTGTAAAGTCCATTATATTTCACAGTTTTGGCCTTAAATAGGTAGTAAAGCATGGATATGCAGGGTTTTAAAAAAAACGATGCATTTATTAACAGCAGTTTGCAGACATTGTACTAAATGAAGGTTTAATAATATAATTTAATATAATTTTGAAACGTTTGGCGGGCCGGATTAAAAAGCCAAACGGGCCGTATATGGCCCCCGGGCCTTAGTTTGCCCATGCCTGATCTATGCTATATGAGGGAAGCATTTACTTATTTTATGTTACACGTTTTATCTAATGAATATCTACTACATGCACATCTGTCATCAGTAATGACCTAATGTAATATCTATACATTCTTACAAAATCAGTTTGAATCAGAATAACTATTGAAATGATGAAGTGTCTGTAACTCACGACAATGGTAACCGCTGGCGACCCAGGTACATGGGGCCCCCGGAGCGAGTAAACACTTCCGGGTGACGTCCGGGCTGGCTGCTGCTCATCAAAGCACACAGAGGTCAAAGGTCAAGAACAAAAAAAATGCAATATGGATGTATGTTTAAAAAGAGAAACTAATACAAATCCAAAATGTTGACTGTATCATTTACATTTAGTTAGAAAAAATTCTAATTCATACTTGACACACTTGACAGATCATTTGTTAAATCTCTATGTGGACGAACTATTCACAGAGTTCCCAAACAATTGTCCAGAATTATCCCAGTTCAGTGTGAATAGTTACTTACACAAAATGTAATGAGTGATGGCAAATTAAAAAAAAATCACCTTTGGCATCATCATGGGGGATAACAAAGCAGATTCCCTCAGTCAGGACAAACTGGAGATTAAAACAAAAAAATGGAGATAAACATGTTATGGACTATAAATCTTCACATTTATTGGATTGTTATAGATACTGGGCACAGTGATCACTGCAGGTGCTATTAACTTTCAAACACAGATAAACAGGGTTCAATGTTCACTGAGGGCAAGTAAATTCTTCTGTGTAGCAAACTCTGTTGACTGGGGATTGTGTGTGGCATTTACAGTTGTCTAGAATTAAAGCAAAAGTCAAAGGAGATAAAGAGCCATTCGACAAGATAACAAGACAGAAAGTGAGAGAGAAAGACAGAGAGAGAGAGAGAGAGAGAGAGATAGCAATAGTGAGAGAGAGAGAGACAGAGAGAGAGATAATTCTGTGGATACTGTAAAGGACTCTGTGTGGTCTATTCTGGCGATCCTCCACACAAAAGGCTCATTCTAGGGGGCCTAAAGTCCTTTTGTGCTCTACTGAAAAGCGGCCTCAGTCACAAACACACTGTCGAAGCTCACAGGGTCACACACCGCCACATACACACACACACGTATACACATACAAACGGTGGAAAACCTACAGTATATGCCCTCGGCCTGGTTGCTATCAAAAGTGACTTTGCTAATTGTCGCCATTATGAGAAAAGTGTAGCATAAGCAAACACTTGAGCCAGTTTAATCTGTTGCAGATGTAGCTTATGCACGAAACAACACTTCACCCAAACCCCCATCCATCTCTCCCCAATTTAAACCAGTTCCTGTTTTACTGATTCAGAGCTGACGGCAATCACGGTGCTCCAGCGAATGACGGAAGGAAGGAAGATGGCTAGATAAGAGGAAGATGGCTAGATAAAAGGAAAGGAAGATGGCTAGATAAGAGACCTGGGAGGAATGCAGCCCCCGCTACAAGAACATGACCCTGTGCCCACTCACAGCAACTAAATATCCTTAAGCTGCTCTCTATGTACAAGAGGTTATATGATGACCAGGATACTGGCAAGAACAACTGACAGTGAGAAAGAGAGAGAGAGAGATAAAGATAGAGATAGAGAGAAGAGGTAGAGATAGAGTGAGATAGAGATAGAGAGAGAAAGAAATATAAGGATAGACAATCAAGGAAGACAAGGTATCAAAAACGAAAGACAGGGAGATGTTGAGATGAGGTGGAGGTAGGGAAGCACAGAGACATGAGATGAAAAGAGTCTGACCATGAAGGTTGGGAGAGATAAATTGAGTACAGAAAGAGAGGCTGCATAAAAGAGTTGATGAGGCAGACAGAGAGAGTAAAGGTGAGAGGGTCACATGCGATTGATGGCCGGATGGAGTGGCATGAAAGGGAAAAAAGAGGAGGGGTAAGGATGGGCAGAGCGAGAGAGTGTGGGGGATGGAGAGAGGGTGGGGGTGTGGGGTGGCGGATGAAGAGAGCACTAGGGAGGGAGGGAGGGAGGGAGGGATAGATGGATGAATGGCCAGAGGGATGAAAGTGGTAAAGCCTGCCATTATATCCCCTCGCTCCTCAGAGACTATGGGATTGTATGACCCCACCAACCCCCTATCTCTGAAAAGCATGTCAAATGTCAAATACATGCAGTGCAATCCTTTACAAGCTATTCTTGGCTTTTAATAATCCTATAAAAATGCAGTGCAATCAGCTCCACTCCGGTTTTGAAATCCCAGTGCAGATGTGGTCCAGTAGGTTACAGGGCTTGAACCAGAATACACCAAACCACCAGAATTACAAGATTCTCATTTCCCAAGGTCTACCTGTTATCATCAAAAGAGGTGTTACATGACAGATGTTGCACATGAAAACTCCTTTAAAAATGTAAGCAGGGTAGCTGTTACAGCAGTAATAAGGAATGACCATGTCTACATCTGTCGACATTAAGAGAAACATCAGTTGTGTGTGTGTGTGTGTGTGTGTGAGTATGTATGTGTGTGTATTGGGGGGGGGGGGGTGCAGGCCTGTAGTCTGGAACAGCTCCTTCCATGGACTTACCTCAGTGGGGCAGAAGATTCATGTCAGTTGACCAGGTCAGTGAGCCCCAGCCCAGCCCTGTGAGGCACACACACACAACAACAACAACAAACTTGTTAGTCTGGGGTCCATTTTGCATAAGCATCGTTGTTAACTTAGCTACTTCTTTCATTTGGGCATTGGTCTTAAGACACTTCTATTTCCCAAACTGCATCAGTCATAGTATGTTCTTAAAATGCATCATTCTACATGCATTAGGGCCTGCAACGCTACTACAA
Organism: Limnothrissa miodon; assembly: GCA_017657215.1. Lineage (NCBI taxonomy): Eukaryota > Metazoa > Chordata > Actinopteri > Clupeiformes > Clupeidae > Limnothrissa > Limnothrissa miodon. The sequence continues at coordinate 312,231 of JAGFZM010001012.1, forward strand.
TGTGACTGTGATCATTTTCCTAATCGTTTCTATGACAGCCTAAACCCATAACCTCACACGTTGGTGCACTGAAAAAACAAACAAAAATAAACAAACACAGTGTCACCAGCCTGTGATCTCCCATTGCCTTGCTCCCCAAATCTGGATCAACTGTTGGTCGCTGGGATAAAACTTCAAGTCCACCAGCTGCACTGCTGTAGTTGACAGCCAGAGTCAATGTCAGTCAGCGCAAAAAACCCTTTTAAAAGGTTTTATCTCACTGGCACCAAAACACTGGCCCGGCTCCATCTCTCTCTATCTCTGTCCCTCTCTTTTTTTCTCTCTGTCCCTCTCCCTCTCTTTCTCTCTGCTTATCTGCCCTTCACTCTTTCTCTCCTGTCTTGACTAACGGAGAGGACCCAGTCCTGCATCTCCATTAAAAAACATTGATCGCAGGCACTGTGCCTCCACATCAGCTCATGTTAAATAATGCATGATGGTGCTGTGACCTTTGACCTTGGTACAAAGGCTGATTTCCTCACAGGAAATTGATAGTTTGCTCTGACAGGTCTCAGTTTACAAGCAATAATCACCCATTTGACAACAGCCAATGAGATTTTCACAACAGCGGGTGATGGAATAGCTGCTAGTGCCGAAGAGCTGAGAACATGCCGAGCCGGGTGGTATGAGAATAAATCATTAGAAGAGTTTCTGGTTTGTCTAGCATGATATGTTTGTGTGAAGAATGACAGTGATCTCCCACTTCTAGACCACATCATGAATGAACAGAAGTTACGAACATAGTGAACACAGTTACATACTGTATGAACCTGAACATAGTGTGATGGACATGATAAACACGTAGAGAGGATGAAAAGTGTCAGAAAAACAGTGTCAGAAAGGATGAGAGAGAGATATGAAGAGGAGTTAAAGGCCCACTAAGCAACATTTTTCAGTTAATTAATCAGTTTCATACTGTTTAGGATGCTAACATGAGATATTACACAGCGAACGAACGGTGTAGAATGTGCCACTGTGGCCTACGGTAGATACAGCATTTGCAACGTTCAACAGCAGCCGTCCGCCTCCAATAGAATGCAGTGCAATACAATGTAATACAGCGGTCTTCAGAGGGAGCTTGTGAGAGAAAAAAACAGAACGTTGCTTAGCCCTTTAACGAAAAGAAAAGCTGAAGGTAAGAGAAGAGGAGAGAGAGCGAGGGAGTGAGAGAGAGCACACACAGGAGGATGAGTGAAGGGGACATTCATTCATGTTGTCACCAACTGAAGGTTGATGACTGCGGCAGTCATTCAAAGCAGCTGCTTGTGACCTAGGCTGCTGAAGACACTGTCCAGTGTGTGTGTGTGTGTGTGTGTGTGTGTGTGTGTGTGTGTATGTGGGTGGGTGGGTGGGTATCTGTGTGTATTGATGTGTGTAGTCTGCATTCTTCTGTTCTGATTAATGAGAGTACAGACAAGGGCACCACAGCAGCGACACATTCATCCTTCACATGACGCATTAATTCTGTCTAATCCCTCTCTCTCTCTCTCTCTCTCTCTCTCTCTCTCTCTCTCTCTCCCTCTCGCCCTCCTCTACTCTCTCTCATTCTCCCTTGCCCATTCTCTCTGTCCCCCTACCGTACACAAACATACAGACACAGTGACTCTCTCTCTCTCTCTTTCTCACACACACACACACACACACAAGCCCTCTCAGATAATAACTCATAGGAGGTAATTCTCCCAGACTCAGTGAGACCATTAGAGGTCTGCTTAGTCATCGAGACACTTCCAACCCCAGTTACATAAGCCAGGAGCCACAGCCCCATGGTCCTCTCCACATCTCCTGTGGCACAATCTGCTGTCTAGCACAGCGCCTGCTCCGACTACCGTGTCCCACCGCAACACAGAGGAGGACTCTGGAGAGATGGAACCACAGGGACACAGGGGGATTCTGGCCTGTGGCTCTCTCTCTCTTTCTCTTTTTCTCTCTTGACTTGCAAGCCAGTTTATTTATAGCTTCCCTTGCTCCCAGAGAGCAGCCTCCTCTGCATCTGCTGTTTGGGAAACGGGCTACAGCAAAAAAAGACAAAAAATCAAAACCCTAGCGCACAGGGTTTTGTTGGGGTAGCTAACTCACACAGATCTCTGCTTTGAGTCTTGTCAGACTGGTGAATTATAGACTTTAGACACAGATTTTCTTGTGTGGATGACGTGAAGATTTTTTTTTAGGAAGGAAGCAACTTAAATTAGTCTTTTAGAGGGGAAAAGACCTGTTTCAGTAGATACCCTGCAGATGAGGGGGAAGATAATAGGTATGACACAAGGGAGGACATACTGAGAGAGATGTAAATGTGTGATGTGTATGAGTCATTGAATGCAAGTGGGAGGGGCGGGGGATGTTTAAATATTGATGAGGGTAAGAAGGCATACGGTCTTAGCCAATCAGAAGCTGGCTTTTCACAGGCACTCTTATGTAAGAAGAGCACACGTTCATCCTCTATTTCTCGCTCAAATTATTCTGTTCTGTAGAGTGAGCAGTGGGTTCAAATCCACACAAACAAGGCCCTGTACACTGGTAAACACTGAGAAAAACACAGCTAACTGGAAAACCGGTCCACTAGTACCAGTAGAGTCCCCAGCATAGTGCACACTGTTCCACTCCACCCTAAGGTGTCCCTAGTGGGGTGAGCAACAACCTAATCCAAGTAACTAACATAAAACAACCAGTGGGATTCATGAACATTACGACACATACTGAACTAACAATAAATGAACAATACATGAACAGAACACAAAGTCCGTTAAAACAATCCCATGCAAAGAGGCAGCCAGACAGCCAACAAACCACAAGCCTTTCCACAGGGCAATTTTTAACAACTTGATCATATGAGCCTGGGGTTTCTTATCAAGGCAATGGGCAAGAGAAAAATTAAACACACACACACACACATTCAGGATCAGTCAGTCTCCCTGCTAGCTACTCTTGTGGCACCCAAGCATCCGCATGCAGCCTTGATAGTAAGAGAAAGAGAAGAGAATGAGGAAGCATCCCCACTATCAGCTGATAATAACAGCAGACATCTGCAACCTCTCCTCCTTTACTCCTTTCTCCTCTCCCACTCCATTACAATTAGCAGAAAGCACCAGGCCTGCTCAGGTACTGCTGAGGAACTGTGGCCAGGTGATTCAGATTAATGGCCATACAAAGAGATGGGAAGAGAGCCACTGTCATTGGTGTGCACTTCACCAAGCATTATATAGGAGCTATTTGGTTGTGTTTCAGGGGGGATTTATCCAGAGTCTAAAAGCATGAAGACCAGTGTTTGGTTTACCCAAACAGTTGCAGCAGACCTGGATTATGTGTAGAAGATGATGAATTGTGGGATTTCTTTGAACTTGTGAAGTAAATGAACATATAGTGTAATATAAGTCTGGTTGGTTGTGGTTTTAAATAGCCCTGATAATGAACAGCAAATTATAGGGTGAGAAATTTCCCATATACAGTAAGAACATGCTGTGACATGTTCCGAATGAAGGAAAATAACTTGTTTTTGGTGCTTCATGAAAAGGCTATAGTTATGGCATAGGCAAGGCAGAGTGTGATTAGGGTGGATGGAAACAGGGGGGTCCATGGTTACATTTGTGGAAGTCTTTAGTCTGTTGGTCAGTCTGTGGTGGGACAGCTGTGGCCCAGAGCAACGGATGTGGGACAAGCCTAAATACTCATCCTCTTGTCGTTCCTTCGCAACCCAGAGGGACTTCCATGGCTTGCCATTTAGGCAGCTCAAACAAACCCTCAAGCTGGGAGACTATTATGACTGCAATGTAATTGGAGCATGCATTTGAGTGCAGTGAAGCCTCGTCTGCTGATGCTAAATCATTCACATAAACTGACTAAACATGACAGCAGACAGGATAGCAGAAATAGCTTTAAGACATAGATACTCACACGCCCGCACTTACACACAAAGTGTTTTCTCGTAATTCCTGGGTCTTATAACGCCTGTGACACATGGGGGTAGTCACCCCCGGACTTAAAGGATTTGATGCCATGTGTTCGTGGGGTTGACGAAAACAGTAACACATGGCATTGACACTGTCTTAGCTGAACTGGCAAGGGCATTCTCTGTAAAAATGGGGGATGGGCTCCAAGCTGGCTTGAATCGGGTCAGTGTATCACAGGGGCAAAATAAAGCTGGCACGCTCTTTGCAGACATAGTACATTTCATAGGTGGGAACCACACAGGCTAAGCCCAAAGCCAGTGTGTCTTTCAAGCGCCTGTGCTGTGATCTGTGATTTTAAATAGCTTGTGAGTTACATTATCTGGCTGGCTGCCTCTGTATGCTGATGAATTCCCTAACAGTGCACGCACGTGATACGCGGGGAAAGGCGACCTCCGCCTCAGCTGCACTCAAGGCTACACTAGTCTGGCCAGACTGGGGGAGGTGGCATGTCTAGTAGTCAGGGAGACCCCAAGCGGCTACTGTGACAGCTCTGGAGACCCACATACAGAAGTCCTGCCTGGATGACAAGATTGCTATCCCAGCCAGCCTCAGAGGTGGTATTGTTTTACAAACACACAGAAAAGAGTCAATGTCTTTCGTTTAGTGTCTGTGTGGGTATTCTGTAACACTAGTCCTTGGTCTGCCCTTATAAGGATCAATAACTGGGTTCATGTAAGATGGCATTTGCTCAACTTGGCTTCACTGTGTAGCCTACCATTGTGGGAGGCAATGCATGTATGCTCATAGCTTTATTATGTTGAACATCCCAGTACCAATAAAAGAACCCAGAAATAACATGACTAGAGCATATGGGATATCCAAGCAATAAATACACAAAACATTAATTTTCTTTTATTCTGTGCAGAACATTCTCCATAAACACGTTCAATGCAGAAACGTGCTGAATGTGGTAGCCTACATAACCCCCCACTCACACACGCACGCGCACGCACAGACACACACACACACACACACACACACACACACATACCTCATGCACATTTAATCACAACAGAACACTAAACAGGAAAAAAAACGCCATCATGCATCCCAGGGATTTATCGTTTAGCAAAAAAAACAACAAAAAAAACAAAAACAAAACTAGTTACTGGGTCCCTGTGCCCAGTTACACACACAGCACAATGCACGTATTGGGCTACTTTAAGCGATACAATTAATGCAGGTAGCCTACTAAACGTGTAGCCTAACGTAGAATATAGGATAACAGTTTATTCAGGCATGGGGTCTTGAGCACATTTGATACAATTTCTACCAAACAGCAAATGAAAATTGCTTACTGTAATGATAAATCATTAATGGACAAAAATCCTAAGAATTACAAACTGGCTGATCCCCGTAAACAAGACACCTCTATCTCAGTATCGAAGTGAAAGTAAAACCCAAAGAATACAGCCAACAACACGAACGACACGTAAGATACTTGACAAGACCACAGGCTGCTTTCATTTAAATAAGGTCTGCCTCAGGGATATCAAGAAACTCTGAAGGTAAGTCTTATGTACATGCTTCGATTACTTATTTACACATAGGCTACTATATCAAAGTGCACAATCACCGCTTAGCATGTTGCTTAACCAGTTTCGTTTAAAACAAGGACGTAACTGAGAAATAAACAAGGCACCAGCCCCTAGCAGGTTAAGAATATGTAGACCCAACTGCCACTACATTGATATGCATTATATGGGCCTACTTTATCTAGTTAAATGTTCACCTTTTGTTCACCAGTATTAATTACTGCAGCAATCTTTAAGCGGTTGCCTGCATGGATACAGTGACTCAAGGGGTAATAGTGCGGTTTAAATTTGGGAGCCACTGACGTTTGCGCGTTTTACCTGATCTAAACCCCAGCCCCATATCGTTATTAACTAGGCATATGTAAAAAAAAAAAAAAAAACATTAACGGATTACCAGACATATTTTTTCTGTCCACAGACATTTACCAACTCTAGCCTTTTTTGTGTACATTTCTGTGAAGTCACTTCATACACAGTGATGTCAGACTCACTACAGCCTCACTTCCGAAGCACTGGAGTAATGATGGAGGGTCTGAAGGTCTTTGTCCTGAATCTTGGACATAGGCCTACCGCAAATACCCAGAAAGAATTTATGCGTCGACTGGCCCAGAAGGTGTGGATAAATGAGGTGCCAGGCATCCAGGCTTGTGACATAACTATCGTTTTCTGTCCGATTGTCTCTCGTGTGGGAACTGACATTGAGGCTGCCCTTAAGAAGATCCCGGGTAAAGTAGGAATGTGCATGGATGCAGTATATTTAATACGAAATGTTCTGTCTTCGCTGCACAGATTAACCAAATGATGTTTTCTATTTCACAGATTCAAACAAACCGGTCATTTTGGCTGTGCTCCATCCTACATTAGACAGAGACTATGTTGTACCTAACACACGCAAATTTGTGCAGGGAACCAACGTCACCATTCTAGACTTCCTCTTCAGTGAGGAAGGACTGCTGACATGTTCTCAGAATGATGCCGCCCTAGCCACCTTGGTAGACATATTAAAATCGATGTTGCCTCCCAGGCATTACCCTGTCCGAGACAATTCTGAATGGCTGGATTCTCTCTTATTCCACTGGTGTCTCCTGTTGCCTCTCTCTATCTGTCTTGCCGTCTGGGACCAGCTGACCAACTCTTTGGGCCGAAGGCCTGCTTTGAGAAACCGCTTTAAAAACCGATATTTTCTTCCCCCGACAGCTCTTTTTATCTGGCTCGTAATCATCATCGCAACCTTTAAAATACTCTTCCTGTTTTTTGCGGCTGGCGCGGCAATAAAATAGTTTAATAGGCCTACAGAACTTACAGATGTAATATGAAGGCCGCACTTGTTTTCTCTGTAAAAGTATCACATAGCTGTCTTTTCAATAACATTGTTTTGTGCCTGAATAAACTAAGGAATACATTTGGTGATAATGATGTTGGACTTGGTACTTGGTAAATATCGAATCATTTCTATATCAATGACAGTCATCTAAAACACTTTCCCACTTGTATTTAGCGTTAGGGTATCTACATTTAAATCAGGGGTTGATTAATCAGAGGTTTGCTACAATGTAGGCTACATCGAGACCTTTTGCGCAGTACGTAAAAGAATGTGCTCAGTAACAAAGTCTGTAGTGTAGACAATTCAGCAGGTGCCTTCTAGACCTACACACTAAATACATTAAATAGCTAAATTAAATTTTAAGACATAAATAAATTCTACTGAAATTAACTTGTAATTGCCATTACATGAATGGCAATAAATAAGGGAATATGACTTCCATCATGGATTGGATATAAGGAGCAACACACGATAAGTTTCACTTTCTGATTCCTGTAAATGAAGCACCAATAAAACACTGCAGTTACTGAACTGGTCCAGGAAGTCACATAAAAGCAAAAATCTCATTGGCTGAGCAGATCACAAGGAAGAACTGACAGAAGAGAGTTGGGCTATTCTAGCTCAGTGCATTTTACACCTAGCTGTGAGCCTACCATGGAATCAGAACAATTAATTAGAACCTAAAACGTTGGAGAAAGAACCCTTCCCTAGAACAAACAAACAATCAAAAAAAGAAACAAAACCAAGGTGGATTTTTCTCTTCTCTAGGTCAGTATTCAAATAAGTCATTTTCTTTCAGTTTTATACTGTGTCTGTAAGACTCACATTAGGGGTATGTGTCAGTGTTTTTGCAGTCTCATCAATTGTTATTGCAGTGGTAGTAGTATTAAAAATATTTAAGAGAATAGGTGTATCCATGTTTGTAAGTGAGTTTTTTAATTATATTTTTGAGCCTTTGTGTGTACAACAGTAGCCTAGGTACACAGGAAGCAGGTGACAGCGAGCAGGAATCAGCATCAAACATGCACCCCTCACAGGCTCATAGACTTGGTTTAACCTGCTTCAGCTACACTGCAGCTGCACTACTACCTTCACCATATTTATTTCAAGACATAACCCAGTGACAATAATACTATGAGTTTGACAGTTTCATTACCCTTTCTTTCTCATGATGGGTTTCAAGTTTTTTTGTTGGCAGGTTGTACTCCTGAAGTACAGGTGACACTGTACCTCAGGAGCAGACCAAGTTTTTTTTTTTTTAGTTTTATTCACCTTTTTTTGTGGTGGTATGTTGATCCATATTTGTCTGCACTACCAGATTACTGTGATCTACATTTGTTAACCAGATCTACTTCATAGGTATGCTGTTTTACTGAATTAACACACACACACAGTTAGCCAATCAGAAATGACTATTACATTCCTCCAGTAATTTATAATATACTAATACATTATAAAATAAATGTAAAAATTGATTTTGTAAAGTGGAAGAGGGAAGAGACTATTATAATGATAGAACAGGTAAGGAATGTTAAGGTGATCTAATGTGTTCACTCACACTGCATATTGAGTGTTTTAGTTTTGTGGTCAGTTTTGCTGTTTTTGTAGTGTATGTATGTAGAATTGCGAATGTGGATTTTATCTGTACATCTCCAGTTAGTTTAGTTTTGTGGTCGGTTTTGCTGTTTTTGTAGTGTATGTATGTAGAATTGAAAATGTGGATTTTATCTGTACATCTCCAGGAAAAACTATGGCATCTGTATACACTATCGAAACTGGTAAGACACTAAACAGCCACAAACGTTTCAAATCACTTCTGCCCTGGGGGTCATGCAAAAATGTGTCGGAGGTCAAAGACTGTGACGTCATCCTCGCTTTCTGCCCAATCACGTCTCGAGTTGGAACTGACATTGAGGCAGCACTGCAGATCATTCCAGGTACTGCGTCATACAAACACAGACATTACAGTAGATTCAACAGTCGCCCTCCCCCCGGGTATCGGCTCATCACCCTCTGTGTTTCATTTTTTCTCTCTACACAGATGGCATACCGTTAGCCTTAGTGGTGCTCCACCACACAATTGACCGCAACTACACAGTGCCTGACACGAAGAGGTTTGTGAGGCGCCCTGATTCCATTACTGCAGACTGCCTATTCAATGATGATGGACTGATAGACTGCCCTTGCAATGATGACGCAGTGAAAGCAGTTGGCAGGTTTCTACAGCAACATGGCAAACACAGTTGGAGAAGCATGCTGGCCCTGGGCCTGGTGATAGCCACCTTCATGTTTTTGTGTGTGGCAGCTATATCCCTAGACTTCACATTCACATCAAATACATCACAGGACAAAAACATATCAAACGACAAAACAAAAAGAGCAGATCTATCACAGCGAAATAAACAGTCTGTGTTATTTTTCGTCAAATACAAAACTAAAGACAAATGCTTTCATGATGTTTGGATGATGCAACAATGCAAGCCTAGGCCAACCACCCAAGAGGTCTTAAAAGTTAAGGTGCATCGTCTCAGTAAAGAACTTCAGACAGTGGAGGAGAAAATGAATGAAAAAGTGAACACTCTTGAGCGAGAGCTCAATGACTCAAAGGAAAACTATAAGCAGTTCGAGAATGAAATTAATAAAACAATTGAGAAACAGAAAAAAGAATTCACAGAATTACAGCAAAAATATGAAGAACAAGGGAAGCAAATGAATGATCTTAAGCAAATGGTAGAAAACCTTGCCAAAGCAGGACAGCAGCAGCAGCATTCACAGCAAAAAGGCAAGGTGGAACAGGATAAAATATGGAGGAGGTCTCATGAACAAGATGAAGAACAGCAACAATGTACCAAAACCAGCTTCTCTAACTCACAAGTACCAGAAACAGAACACCCACAGACAGAGACCTTTTCATTTTCGGCGTGGTTTAGGGGAAGCACTGAAAAGCAAAAAGAAGATGCACATTCCATCCAAGATGGAAGCCATTAATGACAACAAGATGGAGATGAATGACAAAGTGGGTTCAGAAGATAAACAACCTAATGTTTCAGATGAACAAGCAGTTAATTCCTCAATAAGCTCTGACACAGGACAACAGTGCATCACCATCATACCACTGCTTTATCATCCAGCCTGTGCATGTGTGACATTGATGTGTAAAGGTTAAATAGATAATGCGTGTTAATTATCTTGTCAAATTACTAAGACAAGTGTGTCAGTTAAACCAGTAAGTTCACCCAAAATGTTTCAGTGTAGTGTGCACATGTGCAGTGTAGTTTGCCCTGGAATATGAAGAGCAATACAATGTCACTCTTGGTGACGGTGACCTTCATGTGGCCGTGGAAAACTGGTCTGTACATTTTCCAACTTAACATTACTGGAATATAAATTGCATAATATCTGCCTGATGGTGGTATGTATAGCATACACAATCATTGTAATTCTATTGTCTTTAATTACACAACACAAGCTTTAATCCCTAGCCTGGACCCACTCATACTTACTACATTCGATTTTGCAAGAAAAGTCAGTCTGGCCAAGCTGCCGTTATAGAGCATTTCTGTTTCCCAAAAAAGTGGGAACCAATGAGAAACGAGCTTAAGCATACGTCATCGGAATGAGTGGTATGATTGGTTGTAGATTCGTCAAGTATACAGAGACATCTGATGGATGCAGGTTATGCCAGCCTCCCAGAAGTCGGGTAGTATGGTAGCTTGTCCAGACTAAGCTCCTATGAGCTTTATAGTTGTGGAAGCCACGCAGTAAACGAAAAATCATCTTTGAAGTTAGCCAAGTTGACCAGACTCTTTCAGGTTAATTTGTGCAAAGAGGCTAGACACTTATGGTAGGTCTATCTATGTTTAATATGTGGTGGATGGGTACTTTGTTTGAACAATGTTTGAAACTTATTGAAACTTTTAATTTCTGTGCACTTACTGGTTTGCTAGAAAATCAAGTGTGGGAAAACCAAGGCATTAGTAAAGTGCCCTGACAGTACTGTATTGAAATTGAAGTGCTACAACAGACCTAACCCTTTTGTCTTTATTCATTTCTAGTCCTTTTATCTGTTTGCCTTTAACAGCAATACAAAAATAAAAGTTTAAAATGCAAAATAAACAATACAGTAGGCCATAGAGATTCTTAGTGGTCAGAGTGTTAGGTATAGATATTTCATTACTGCACACTACTCAGTGTTCTAGAAACAATAGGTATAGTTATCCCATTACTACTCAGTGTTCTAGAAACAATAGGTATAGTTATCCCATTACTACTCAGTGTTCTAGAAACAATAGGTATAGTTATCCCATTACTGCTCAGAGTGTTTTAGAAACCATAAAAATAATTATTCCATTAGTGCTCAGTGTTCCAGAAACAAAAGGGATAGTTATTCCATTACGACTAAAGATTGACAGCTTCATCAACTATGTTACAGAGTGTTCTAAAAACCATATGCATGAAGTTCCTCGCATTAAAAAAAAAGCGAATTTTAACATAACATCTGAGGCACTAATCAGCTCCAACTGAGTCAGTTATATCAGCAAAAATATATATAACTTATATACCTTGGAGTTTGTAAGGTAAACGCATATAAACATCTGCCTGAGAAACACATCATACAGCCTTAGCGTCAGTATTGAGCTGTATTATTTTAGCGCACTCTCTGCTGTGAAAGATTACCCTGCCTCTGTGCAGTCACATCACGGCTGTAACTGTATTTCCCAAGACTGCTGACTGTGCTTGAATAGATTATGTAATGTAACTGCTTGACTGTTGTGTTAGCGTTGGTGTCACAAATAAAAAAGCCTTTTTATACTGAAGCCGGTCCTAAATGCTGCTCTTCAGGGCACTTATAAAGATGGGTTGGTGGGTGAGGCTGGAAATCATGTCATGATGCTAATGAGAAGGCATTCCACGATAGGTGAAACACCAGTGTGTGTGTGTGTGTGTGTATGTGTCAGTGAGAAAGAGACAGAAAGAGAAAGAGAGAGGGAATGCATTAAGGAAAGAGGGAGAGAAGGTGTGTGTGCCTTTTGACTGTGTGTGTGCCTGTGAGAGTAAGCGAGAAAGAGACAGAGAGAATGTGTGCAGAGAAAAAAAGTGTGTGAAGGAAGGAGGGAGAGAACGTGTGTGAGCATGTGTGTTTGTGGATGTACCTATGAATGCATGAATTCACAAACATGGCATGTGATACTTTGATTAATGTCTACTCTTAGGGCTTCTGTAGTCAAGACAACCAGTCGGATCCAGCAATGTGTGTGTGTGTGTGTGTGTGCTCCACCCTCTGTTTACTCTGTTAACCGCGGGGGATTAATCCCAGGGCTGAGCGTGCTCTTTGTGTTTTTCATCCCAGGCAGCACATCACCAATTTATTGGCCGCAGCCAGGTGGGGGTCTGTGCCATCATGGCTTTGTGTGTGTGTTGGTGTGTGTGTGTGTGCGTCGGTCCCGTTCCAAGACTAGTCTTTTCGTCCTCAGCCAACGGCCAGCGGCTTGTGTTTGTTGTTGCTCCCGCTCTTGTTGTTGTTTTCTGCTGACACAAACGAACAGACGTGTGTGTGGGGTCCAGTCAGTGGCTTGAATGGCTACCATGAGTGTCATTTAGTGGGACGTATTTTTTCCCACTTATTGTGCGCAGAGACTGGAGGCTGCCCAGGCTAAATGTTAGCGCCACTGAGCCCGGGCAATAGATCAGGAGCCGGAGGAAGCCAGGGAAACTTGACCAGGGGGGAAACGGTCCTGTTTTAAAGTGCACCACTGGGACCAGAAGACAGTGTCTCTCCGGGTGAATGTGGCTGAACAGATACATGAGCTTTGAGCAAACTAATGCATAAACATCATTGAAGCTAAAGAAGAAGATGGAGAAGGACATACTCATTCACACACACTCACTATAAATATAAGATAAACACAATAATGGACACTATTTTGTTCAACATGGTCTGTGCTGACACAGATGAACCCAAAACATACTGGATGAACCTGTGGCCTGCATTAAATATGCTTTATCCCCATACCAACCAGAACAAATAATCTGTTTGCTAAAATAATGTAATATTGAAGGAATTATACAAAAGATAATAAAAAATACTTTTTTTTTAGCCAGGAGACAAACTGCAATATCTCAAGCACGCTATTCATTTCACTCAAAATGAGAGATGGCACCCATTTAGGGTTGCTTTAGGCACATCAATCTCAGCCCAGAGAGGTTGAGGGTGCTATCCATCGTCGTAATAATCATGTGTGGTCCCTCACTTCCGAAGACAGGCACTTCTCTCCTGAGGGCCACATTAGCTGCTAGCCAACACTTCAAAACAACCAAGCAGGACAACACATTGCTATGGACACAGGAACAATGGCTGACCCTCTTAAATCACCAGGGCTGAGTTCACATGACTGGGCCGAGTGAGAGACATCAGCATATATCTTCTCTCTAAGCCTGGGCGAGAGATGTCAGAGTGAACCCTGGAGATTTACGGTCTATCAAAGGATGAGGAGGAGAAATCTGAAATCACGCCCGGTGTGCAAGCACAATGGCCTGCTGGAATTCCTCTGGGCCATTTTCCACTGATGAAAATGTGCCCCCCACCCCCAAGAAGAGCCACACTTGAGCCTCCCATGAAAAACAGCCAGGGACTTGCCTCGATGCTCAACTAGTTAAATTTTTAACATTTACCATCAAACTGAAATAGGCCTGTATATTTTATCATCCTATATGCTTCCAAGGAGCTGAACTTGTGACCTTGGTGACTACTTAGCACTATACCTTTTCAGCTCCTGGAAAATTAGCATACATAAGCTTCTGGCAGGTTGTGCAGTCAGCATGACACCAAGCCTTCTAAAAGTCACTGGCAGGGATATCCCCACTGCCGCATATGAAAGCAGTGACAACTTGTTGTGACTATCTAGTGTTATGTATAGCTAATGAAACACGCACAGCAGTCAGAAATACACTTATCTTCCATGACCAACTGCAGTCCACACCCTGTTGGACCCCCCCTCGGCTGGCTGCACTGCTGTCTCTTTAGAGGCTCCACACTAACGCAGCCTCACTGCGCACAGATGAGTAGTTTACACATTAGAACTTGCCGGAACCCTTGGGAGGCCCCTCTTGGGTCTTCTGACTGACACGAACATGCGCATACATGCATGCAACCACGCACACACAAGCGTGCACACACAAACACTGAGGGCCTTAAACACACACACACACACACACACACACACACACACACACACACACACAGACTCGGACACATCACATCACATAGCCACCGTCTGTACCCAAAGATAAGAGTGGAAGCTACTTGGTTCTTTCTCACTATCTCACACTCTCTCATTCTCTCATACACAGGGCCTTAAACAAACACACACACATTCATATCATACACCAAGTCACACAAGCACGTATGTGCAGGCACAAATACACAAATATGTACCTACTAACAAAGGTGTAATAAAGTGAACACACACACACACACACACAAACCTCAAAAGGACAGCACAGGAAAACAAAAGACATGCATACTCAACATCTAAAATGAAACTCATTTAAAGAGGGTTTACTGTATCACTCTCAAACACAATGGTTGGATTTCTGGGCCTGAATGACTCAGACACCTCTCTTTCTTTCTCTCTCTCTCTCTCTGTGTCTCTCCTGTTGAGTTGCCCACTCAGTAGGACACAAAGCAACAGTATAAAACACTTGCAATCAGTTTCAGTAAATTTGTCACAAACACAGGTATATTTCAGTGTGTTCATATTCTCTGCCTCTCTCTCACACACACACACACACACACACATACACACACACAAAAGAGAACAAGAGAAATGGAGAGAAAGACTCTCAAAGAGAATCTATTATATTCCTGGTTAATGTCTGTCTTTTTTTCCCTTTCTCTCAGTGCACTCCATCTCTCTCTCTCTCTCACACACACACTCCCACTCTATCTCTCTGTCACTGCAGTCAGCTTTCTCTCCATCTGTTGCTGGGTCTCATCTGTCTCGCTGCCTGGCACAGGTGGATGCCACCCTTCCCTGGCTAACACACTCACCCACATGCTCTCTTTCTATCTCTCTCACACACACACACACACACACACACACACATACACAAACACACACACAACACACATTTCCACTCCCTCTCTCTCCCATACATCTCCTATCCCAGGAGACACCCGAAAGAACAGAGGCCCAATGATGCTGTGAATCTATATGTACATTAATGTACAGTATGTGGGAACAGTGATTAGAAACGTCCTTATAGCGGCAATATGGAGGGTGATTAGAGACTCGTTGTAATATAATTCCATCCAAGCTCATTTCCAACAATGCTTTTTTCCGGGAAGATGTTAGCATGTGGGGATTTAGTGACTCATGCAACAGTACAAATCAGCAGTTCGCATGTGGACACGTGAATGCAGACTTTCATCTATGTATCCTATGACCAGAATCATCTCACTCACAGATATTTTCACTGGATCTTAGACAAAACTGGACTCCTTTAAACTGACTGCAAAGCAAGTCAAAATCATGAAAACAAACTGCAATGACTTGGCAATTATCAAAAACACTTAAAAGCTTTACTGCGCCGACCCCTTGACACATTAGTTTGGACCAGATAAAGGCTCTAATCCAAAGCAGCGATGACAAGCTTATCTGTTTCTTCCAGAATAAGTTAATGAATCCAGTAATGCACATTCACTATGGCAACTAGATGATAAATGATGGTGTGAGTCAGTGAACAATAACAGAGCCCGCCACAAACCATCGGATTATTGGTCTTACAATACAATTACTAGACAGTAATAAAATGATCAGTGATTAGGATTTAGGATCCAGTTTAGGAAATCACTCAATACAAGTGCCCAAAGCTCTCTCTCTCTCGCTCTCTGTCAGGCTGGTAAGGGAAAGGTGGGGGGTCTATCGGATTGCAGTAGTATCGCTCTCATCTTAATTAAACGTGCCCCCTCCCCCCTTCGCTAATCTCCCTGGCTAACAAGTCAATGTTAAGAGGCTTGCCATCTGAGTCAGAAAATTGTAGACTAGACTTAAATCCTGGGGATAGACAGGATGGTATAGACAAGCACTGATGGGACGAAAAAAAGACTCACCACGTAACAGTTTAGAGATAGGAGACTCAACAGCACCTCTAGCTTATGTAACAGTGTGACAAGGAAAGGCGGGGCTAGTGGTGAGGGTACTGCGAGTAAAATTAGAACAAACACAGAAGGCAGAAGAACTTGATCTTATCGCCATGACAACTGCATGGGAGCTGTGGTGATGTGGAGCTGGCGAGAGGCTGGATGGATGCAGTCTCTCTCTCTGCGTGCGTAAGTGTATGTGTGTGTGTGTGTGTGTGTGTGTGTGTGTGTGTGTGTGTCTGTAACCCGCCCAGCCACAGAACTTGTGCTTTAACTGCATGCAGTGGTATGGGGCGGCTTTGATTGTCTCTGTTACTCTCTGGGGTACAGTGTCTGCTTTTGGTTTAATGCATTACAACATTATGAAGCTCAAACACAGAGACATGCACATGCATGGCAAACCCCCAAGGATTAAGAGAAGGACAGACATCATATAGCCTCTTTCATATGACATAAGGCTTGTGATTGGCTTTATTTTTCATTTATCAATCACAACAAACACACCACGCCTCTGCTGCTGTTAAAACAGACACAACAGTCTCTGACCCTAAATCTAAATCTGACCCAAAATCATCATTCCCTCCTTAAACACCAGTACAGTCATAATGTTACACATGCAGCACACAAAGGCTTACTGCCATCTAACAACTTTGGTTAATGATCCCAATGAAGAGTCAGCAGTTTGCTTAGGCAGATGGTCAAGCAAACTCACTCACTTTAGTCACGTTCACACCTCTTACATGTGATGTGTGAACACACAATGTCATACAACAACGCAACAACAGCCCAAGCCAGGACACGCACACATGTCCCATGGGGGCCTGTATAGAGCAAACATGATGCAGTAGTGTTCACCACTAACAGACAAAATATTACCCGGCACCTGGATGAACCTCTGCATAGGTATTGTCAACTATCCATAGGCCATCCTATCTTATCCATGGATTGTCATGAGTAAAAAGGTAAATAGCGATGCTGCCTGCGATGCTACCTGCTAGGTGAGCGTGTAAGACCCCTGTGCCGTGAGCGGTGTCCTGCGGTGTAATGTGTACATCCTTTCCCTTCAAAAAACCCAAGACCTACTCCCAAGACCATCCAGTTATAATCAATCAACACTGACAACAACTGAGTACGGGTCGGGTAACACATTTTGGGACTTTCTGAAACATCAGCAACAGGAGGTTTGTAATGAAAATGAATATTTCCAAACACTTTCTCATATGAGAAACCATCATGACATTGAACATTTGTTGGCAATGTTGAACATCCTACACTCATTACCGTCAGCAATCGGCAGTGGGATCTCTTACATTAGCCTATGTATCTAATTATCCAATTATCTAATTTAATTGGTTTAAAATTGCTCAGACAAATCTCTTTAGAGACATTAACTGCCTTAGTCGAGAAGTCTAAAAAACAATTTGAAAAAGCTGTTAGAGCTTATTCAAATCAGAGTATTGTCAAAAAAGTACACACATGGTTTACTGGGCCACCCACTGCCATAACAACAGCTTGTCTTCAAGATATTGTAAGTGTATAGCCTGCACAACCAGTCATTATCTTGTTAAATAGGACATAATTCAGTCACGTAAATCTTAATGTTAACCTCTCTCTTCAAGATAAACAACAGCGTCATAGGATGTAGGATCATTTGGCCTTAAATATCCCCCATCGGTTAGATCTGTGAGACTGATATCTGGCTGATATCTGAGTATTAGCGCGCCGAACCATTCAGTCTGTCCCTGTTCTTCACATTCCCTTACTGCTACAGACATATTCCAGCGGTTGCTGATCCCGCAAGCGTGGGACCTGGTTTGAATCCATCGCCTCCGGCGTTACGTAAAATCATCGCATCACCCCAGAGCATAATCTCGCATATCAACGACCCTCTAACTATTTATTTGTCCAGACATCAACCAGGCTTCATTTCATTCAGATCTGTTGGAGTAATTGAAGAATGAATTGGGTCAATATAATTCACGAAATCGCTACCAAACAGTAGTCCGGCGTTGCCAGTGTTGTGAAGCAACACGACGCGGTCATCGGAGTAAGCAGCCTGTCAGCATCCAAGGATAACGTGGCGGGCACATCAGTAGCCCAGGCTAGAAAATTATTACAGAAGCTTTTGATCTCTTTAGTCTTTCTCATCCCATTAAAAAAATGTTGTTTGCTCACCAAATAAACGAATGTGACATATAGATCTTACCTTTCATTCACCTTGTTTGACTCTTCAGAACCGTCAACCTCTACCCTTCCGTGGATGCAACCAGGCGACTAATCTTTTTAATTTTCGGAACGCGACTTGCAAGTGTATTTCTGAATAAAACTGAAATAAGATCTTCTGACTTACTTGTATTTTTAGATACACACAAAAATATGTTACTGTACGCAATCCTATTTAAGGCTATATCAGAACGGGAGTAGCGCGTCTGTGCGTTCTGACGAACTGCGAACTATGCAGACAGATAGCGGCAGCGTGCCTCCTGCCGCTGACCGCTGGCGCAATCCATTCTGAACACCGGGGGGTATCCGATAAACATGACAGTGCACATTTCCTGGGTGAAGGTGGAAACCAAATCATGTTCAGTACCGTGCGTTTTGTTAAAGTAAACGGATTGAAATCCAGAGGTTTACAAATGTTCCAGCGTTTTGATATAGCTTGTCAATGTATTTGTCACAAAGAGCCATTACTGCGAAATGTTTTGCTTTTCAGGGCCAGGTGACAATATTGTGTCTTCGCCTTCGTTTGCATATTGGATGCAAGATTTTAGAAATGCAGATGTGGGCATTTATACATTTACATTTAACAGGCCTCTGCCACATTTTGAGCGAGCATACGCAAATGCTGATTTCCACTTCAGTAATTGCTGACTAATTTACAGCACTTACAACAAAAGGTGTTAGTATTAGTATTATCTAGTAATTTGACATGTGAGCTTCAACACTTTTTTATTTGTACTGTGTTTGCGTGACATGAAGTGTGCTTTATTTTACAATGCTGTTAATTCAAGTATGAGGTCAGACGCTTTCTGCTGGCAATGTTTTCTAAGTCCTTGCCCCAATGGTCCATGTATTCATGCCTAGGAAGATACGCTGGAGTGGCTGTCCCAGAAGTGGCACACATGAACCAACCTGAACCAAAGACCAATACTAACTAGAGAATGGTGCAGAAAGTTTGTAGTTAGTCTAATAGCTCCATTGCGAAGGAAGATTTCAAATGACTAAAGCTTTGAGCGCAAATACATCTGAAGTTTAAATCTGAGTTCAAATGAGGGTTTGTGTTTTTATTAGTTTTTTACATTTTTTCCTTGCATATGAAATAGTTTGCATTCAATTGCAATGTATTAGACTACTTTTATGATTGTCCATTCTCCCTTCCTACTAATCTTCCCTCCTTTATCCCTACCCTTCCTCTTCTATGCCCTCCTATACCCCTCCGCAACCCTCCATCAGGGCTTCCAGGAGATGACACTTATGGCCGTCTGAGCAGCACGCTGAATGATGGGCTCGGGGTGACTCAGTCGGGTCCTCAGCAGGGGCAGGTACTGCAGGAGGTCTTGCCGGGCAGGCGGGGCCTCTGCCAGACAGGTGAGGGCACGTAGGGCGTTGGCGCTCACCGCACAGATCTCACTCTCCACCAGCCGCAGCAGGGGAGGGATAGCATTGGCTTCCAGCGCCTGGTATTTCCCTGTTGATGAGAGCAGGGAAAATCACACTCTGAATGGCCTCCATGGGAATATCACTTGTTACGAGACAGACACGATAATGACTTCTACCATTAGTTCAATCAGACACTGGTAAAAAAAGTTACCCTGTTTAAAAAATCTGGCCCAGTTCTGTAACCAGGCACCAAAATGAATTCTCGTCATTTAAATTTTTTGTCTGATGTGAGTTACTTTTTTTTAGTATACCTTATGGACAGTCTTTGGGCTCACATTCTGGAATGCTCTATAAACAAAATTCCTGACTGCAGTCAACTTTCTATAATTAATTCCTTGTGGATTAAACACCCACTCATCCTACAGTGTAGGTGTTCTCATTTAGATGCTTCGAACTGATTGCCAACCTGGGCTTATAAGATTCTTCAGCATGTAGTCTTCAGATTAAATAATGAAAACTTCATGGCATTAATCATAAGCATTTCAAAACCTAATGTGGTGTAAGCGAGAGCTGCAAGAAATGCCTAACCCAAGATAGGTTACCAAAGCAACATCATGTCCAAGATGTGTTAGCTGTCCCTGGTGTAGCCAGTACAAATGACTATAGTGGAAGCTAATTCTTGTGGTGGCATAACACTTCGGTAATACTTGGTGTAGCCTCTCTGTAATATGATTGTCATATTTGCGTGGACTGTTTTCCCTGAGAGCGGCACCTTTGGTGATGACAGCTGTGTTCATGATGGTTCCGGCGGCACTCGCACTCACTCCCGGGTCTCTATCTGACAGCAGACTGACCAACACTGGCAGGACCTGCTCCTCACACAAGCGCTGCTTCCCCTCCAGAGGAACACTGAGGGAGGCAGAGAGAGAGAGAGAGAGAGAGAGAGAGAGAGAGAGAGAGAGGAAGAGACAGCAAAAAGAGAACAGACCTCTGAGTATAACATACCTTGCCAGAGACCAAGGCCCTGTGCGTTCTCTCCACACTCTTACCTGATTCCTACCATGGCACTAGTGGCGGCTCGTCGGATGGCGAGCGAGGTGCTGGCGAGCTGCTCATGCAGGATGGCCACGACGTCGCTCTGGAGCGCCGGCAGAGCGTCCACCCGCACACAGCTGCTCAGTGTCTCCAGCAGCAGCGCCCGGATCTCTTCCTGCTCCACTGGCACCTTCAACACCAGGTCATGCACCAATCCCTGCGACACGATACAGGATGCCCCTGCCACCCATAACCAACACCACTTATTCTACTACTTATTCAAATAATACCAGGTAACATTTTTCCACTGTTACAGGTATCAGCACAAGAAAATAAAAATAGATCTGTGGGAAACATTAATATCTAGCGTGAATGTCAGTAGTAACATGAAGCAAAAAATAAACCTGAACACAAACAAAATTCTTATGATGACCCTCGTGGTTGGCTAATAGACTGACCTGCAGGAAACTCTGCCACCATTTTAAGGGTACTGTGCATATTCTTCCGGCAGGCATCTACTGGCTCATCAAGTAATTCAGATAGAGGGCCCACCACATCATATCTGAGAAAGGCCTCCCTGCACACAACACATTATTTGAAGCCAACATTGAGCCTTATTGATGAATTTTTTAATGGTTCTGCTGAAAAAGCGGCAGTAAAAAAAGAGCTACTCACCTGCCTATATTGTGCGTGGCCAGTAGATGTAGCACTTCTGTGGCTTTGGTTCTCACAAAGGCATCCTCATCCTTCAGAAGAACTTTTAGCTTCTCCAGACAATCTGAGGCAAAGTATTTCACACTATATTGTACTTTTTATGATTCAGTGTAAAAGTAGCCTTATACTTTCAGATAGCACTTAGTTAGAGTAACCTATTTAATTTGCATGTTAAAAGTAATAAAGGTAACCAAACACTTGAGTACGACAGTACCTTTCTGAATAGCCTCATATGCCCGCTCCGGATCATGGACGAGATCACACAGGGCTGTGAGCGCCCTCTGGCGTATGTATAGCTCAGGGCTCTGTAACTCCATGGACAACCGAGGAAGCGCTCGGTTGCCAAAAGCAACAGGTGCTTTTGTTGGGTCTAAAAGTGGGGGTAGTTGTTCTGAAATCCGTGTACTGGCCATTTTCGTCTGACAAAGATTCTGACCCCTAAAACTTCACCAGGAAACAGCATAATTTGGGTCACAATCAGTGTTTTTCACGGTTAGTTTCTAACAGTGCATTCACGATGTTTTTCTAGCGTTAGCTATTCCAAGTTGTGAATTTTCTCTCTTTCAAACAACCCATAAGTATAACCATAAATAATAATAAAAAAAAACAGCACACTTGCTGTTAACAAGAACATTTGATGTATTACTCACGTATTTTTTATTACTCCTTACCCGGAGAAAGTCGAAGAAACCCCGGTTGAAATGAATTCTTACGCCAACAAAACACCGTTGTTCTTTGGCAACAACGTAAGAAGCGTAGGCTACCCTACGTTCCTCATATGAGAAAATCATGCAGGTAGGAGTCGTCGTCTAATCGAGTAAGACCACATACAATTATATCATTGCAATTTATTTAAAAAAAAAATCTTCAGTCTCGGTAAAATTAATAGATTAACTCTAGCATATGAAGTTTAATATATTGTCATAATAATAACAATGCAATAGCCTACTATATGCCTACTAACAGGATAGTAATAGGCAAAACTTTCTTTACCAGAATAATTAAAGGCGCTCTAAGCGATGCTGTTTCACGTCACTTCTTGTTGAAGTTCGAAGTATTGTCAAACAAAACGGAGGATAGCTCCAGAGAGGGTTCAAGCGTTATAAGTTATAGCTCACTCCTCCCCCTCCCTCCCATGCCTCCCGAAAGACTCGTGAACCTTGTCGTTTATTGGCTGGAACACTGTTATGTTTCGTTTTCGTTTGTTATGCTAGGTTTGCCCACTGTGTTTTGTTGCCGTTTGTGGAGCCAGGGCTGTCTACAGAGACCGCGTTTTTTAACAGTGTGTTCAGGGGACAGACAGCTAGCAGATTGTGAGGAGATGTTTGCTGTATGTAACAACACATGTTTTAGTCCTAAATACGTGTCACATCGCTTAGAGCACCTTTAAAGTAAGATGTCCTTAAGATAAATTGATTAGGCTGTAGATTTTTTTTCACCTGATATTTCGGCTGCAAATTTAATTTCAAATATATTTTTTGTGTCATTACTGTAAAACCTTGAAAAACAGAAAGATCATGAGGATTCTACAGGCAACCTGGCCATACTGCAGACCACTGAGAGCATGGTTAATTAATTAATTCATGAGCCAGCCAGTAAATAAGACTTTCTGGAGTGCCAATCTAGGAAAAAATAATAATTTACTAAATCAAAATATAATTTTAACCAGTTCGCTGTTCTGTGTTGGCTCAGTGACTGTGTTTTCCAAAAAGTTTGATTTGCAGGTCAATGAGCTGTCTTAGAAAACCACGGTTTGGATAGACACCACGGCCCTCTTTCACTGTGGTGACCGCATCCACCAGGGTCATTTGTTGCTTTAACATCAAGTAAGCCAGGACCACTGTAGCTGAGCGACTCACACCTACATGGCAATGAACCAGGACTTTACCTGCAATACAGAATTGAGTATTGTACAAGTAGTTCAGTGTAAAAGATATCTCATGACACCACAATCTAAATCTGTTGTTATGTAGGCCTACGTTGTGTTACTAATGTGTGTTAAAGGAAAAAAAAAAATAAAAACAAGAAGCATGTTCAAATAAGATACAGGCTTACTGCTGCCTGATGCCCACAAACACACACTGATGTAAGAGAGGAATCTGCCCACCTCCTCCATTGAGTGCTCTGTGTATGAAGTCAGCAGCAGTGTTGAAATTTACGCTCATGTCGTACTCTGGAGAATCGCGGCCTTCAATACCAAGATATGTTATGTTCATGCCTTTGTAGTAGTCAGGGCCACCACGCCTGGCCGTGTGTGCACAGTTCACAATGTGTGTGAAGCCACGGACCGTCAGTTCGCTGCGATTTTCTGCGCTATCACTGCAACATAACACATGCAGTTTAATGAAATACATGATATGATAATCTGGTGTATGCTCATCGTTATGCAGGTATATTACAAACAACAGTTTATGGTAGCCTATATTTAGACAATCAAATTTCCAATGTTCCAGTAACAACATTGTAACAAAATTACGTAATTAAATTACAAAATGAAAGTAACAGTAATCCGTTACATTGTGTAATTACACAGTGTAATTATATTACAGTTACTTTAAGTAAATATACAGGATTACATTTGACAACAAAATATTTGTCATCATGTTTGAATTTGACAACTCCACCCACTTGCTGCTGGACCTCCAGCCTACAAGCAGTCTGCAGTTGTGATGATGACTGCAATGTTAGATAGAAACAGTGTAGTCCTAGCCTATTGCTAGAAGTAAAAATTAGCTGTACTGAACAGGTGCAGATATGCACTATCAACACCACTAGGTTTTAAAAAATCATTCACAATGACAATTCATTCAGAATTTGTGAAAGTAATCCAAAAGTAGTCAAATATAATTAGTTACATTACTTTGTTAAAGTAACTGAAGTTACACTACTACACCTACACTACATTTTAGATAGGGTAACTTGTAACTGTAACACATTACATTTCCAAAGTAACCTTTCCAACTCTGCATATTGCACATGCAGCAGCAGATTAGATGTGATAAGTAAAACCAAATTTAAATAGTATTTTTATGTGAAAGACACCGATCACAAATCTTAGGCTTGTTCTTATTTCAATTGTTTTGTTGTTGTGTACCATATGCACCACCTGTCTATCAAAGATGAGAAGAAAAATTCTATATTTTAAGAGGCATATCAAGCAGCCTCAAAACCAGTCAGCAAAAGCCATTTACTTACTAATCTCCAATGTAAAGTCTAGGCCAAACTTCGTCTGCATGACTGTTTATAGATCTCCCGCTGACAAGGAGACGCTCAATTTCCATCACGGCAAGTCCAGGAGAACTGAAGTCAATCTCTGGTTTAAATGAACATGAAGTATCATCTCGCCAAAGGTAATTTCGAGTAGACATTCTTCCGAAATTGCGTGACCCGAGTCTTGATACTAAGTCTTGATTACGCGTTGTCGTTGATATTCCCAAACTAAAACGCTTGGTGTCCTGTTCCTGTAACCTACAGTCGCAAAGTTAAAATTATTGAAATACCGTTTGCTTAGTAGGGTCCGCTCGAATTTTCAAGCTGTTAATTCACGGCGTGGTCTGAATATAGACCTAGACCTCACAGTGCCAGCGGGATATATTCGGAGCGAAAAGCTGGCACGCAATAAAGTCACACAAGTGGATCATTTTACAGTGCGTAAACTAAACTCTCCCTTCCTGACAAATTTACTGTCTTCCCAGTATGATACCAAAAACATACTTTGCATGCGCTGTTACCGTTTGCGCATTGATGAAGACCCAAAAAGGCACATAACGCCCCTGTTGATGATTAAAAGGAGTGACCTTTTGTTGTGTCTGGCTCAGTGAGGATTTAAGCCTAATATTACAGTATTCTGAAGTGTCATGATAGCTAGGTTTAGAAATGAGAATGGTAATCTCAAATATTAGAAATCGTTTAACACTTTAGGATGCTTATTGGCATGCAGAGAATAACGTTGGTCTTCGTAACTCCTCTGGTTGCTTGTGGAAGATTTTCGAGTAGGCTGATCTCCAAGGAACACTGACAGATCAAGTGACCTAGACCATTCTGTCCATCATCTAGACTCTGTAATGGGTTTGCCATAACAAGTGAAATTTCTTTATTATGTCCTTAATTTACCCTAATTTATTTAGTATACTTAGACTGAATAAAAATGATAGGCTATAATTATGAGAGTGTTTTTTGAACTTCGGTCTACATTGCAGAAAGATTGGTTTTGAAATCAATTACATTCAGATCTACCTTGGAAAGAAAGCAAGGCCACGCAATGTTAACAATGTCCTGAAAGATTTAATGTGATTCACCACCTATGCTGCTCTCCTAGACATTAGGAAAACAGCACCGTCATGTGGCTAAAACCATGCATTACATATAGAAACAATTGCAGGCAGATTCTTGGTCCTTAGAATGTATCTGTTTTCTACCTAATAGAAATATCCCAAGTTGCATGTAAAGTGTAGATACATATATGCTTCTGTTTGATAGCCAGACAGATTATTTACAGGTATAGAGAGAAATAACACAATTATCAACACAATTGAAACATTACTGTCCATGCACATCTTGAGATTTCTTTTTATAAAAGCACCTGCTGATATTATGGCACAAATCATTTAGAAAGAGAAACAGGACAGATATGCTAGGGATCTGGAAGAGGACCAGCAGAACGTGGCCAGGACGTGACTTTGGTGCAAAGTGTGATGTTCAAGGATTATTTGTTTGTTTGCTTTGAAAAGTGCCATGAAAATCTGCGTCTTCTCTTATGTTAATGTTGAATATATATTTATATAGTACACGTTTACACTGGTGTTTTCTCTAAAAAAATGGCTTACATTCATACATACATATACATGTATATACCTCATCAAGAGGTGTAAATATCTTTACTCTTATTAACAAACTCAACTTCCCCTCTAAAAGTTCTCAGTATGATGCATTAGGTATCCCAACAGAGGACTTTTTAGACATGAGAAGCAAAGAGATATGAAATCATATTAGAAAGGGCACCAAGGGGTGTTTACTTAAAGGCTGTACCAGGGCGCTCTGAATTAGGATGAATTATCTATTGAAATGCAAAAAAAAAAAAAAAAAAAAAACAGAACTGTGAACGCTCATCTCAAACTCATCCCTCGAACAACAAGAAAGAGAAGAAAAGATCCAAAGGGCCTTTCTAATCCAGAGTATTAAAACAGCATGATGACATAGCAACCAAAGCTCATCATGGAGGATGAAGGAAAGTCATGGAATGTTTTTTTTTCCCTTTCCTTTTTCTGTCAGATACATGAAAACCAAGGAACAATCTCAATTCCGATATTTTTTTACTCTGTCCTCAGGATTTCTGGCAAATGGTCTAGTTGCTCTAGTGCATCACATTGTCTATTGCCAACCACTGAAAAAAAAAAAAAAAAAAAAAAGATGGTAGTGATGCTCACTAATTAACATGAAACATCTCTTTGGTCAAATTAATTAAAATTACATCAGTGCCTACTGATGGGGAAGTAAATTGTTGTGGAGAGATTGTCGATGTTGGGATAAACATCAAGAGGTTGATGCTTGCTTAAAGAGGATGAAGATAGTAGTTACAGCATGGTCCACACGCTGGTCAAGTGAAAACAAAACAAGAAATCCATTGTAACAGATACCCAATCACTGGGGAAAAAACTGCTTTTGTCAGCAATGGGCAAAGTGTGGGCAACAGCACTAACACTAACTAACCCTTATTCTAAGGGTATCCTGCAAGGAACCGCACAGGCTTGCATTAGAATCGCCAAATGTAAGCTCCGGGGAAAAAATAAAGCTTCAAAGAGAGACAAAAACCCAAGTCTCTCATCTCATAATTCATGTGGTGAAAAGAAACACTCCGGGCATAGGAAAAGGAGCACAGTGCACAAAGTGCCTGCAGATAAGCAATGAACATCCAAGCTACCACAATTCCCTTCCCTATTTCTCCCCCTTTCGCACAAATCAGAAGGCCTTCCTCTCCAGCTGGTCCAGAATTCCCTGGATCCTCTGCACAGCCTCTTTACGGGCCTGCCGGACCCCTTCTTGGCCATTGGTCTCTACAGAGTCCAGCTCCAGAAGCTCTTTGGTGAGCAGCTCCTCCAGATACCGGTAGCTTTTGTCCGTCTTTTTGCCCACAAACTCGTCCACGTCCTCCTGCAGCAGCTGTACCCTAGATAGAACCAGCTGGACACGAGCTAGACTGGGGTTGTCACTCAGCTGAGGGCCTGTGGAAGGTCTGGTGGGATTCGGATTGGGAACCACAGGAGGAGCTGGTTCCGTTTGGGCTGGTCTGGGCTCTGGCACCTTTCCGCCTCCCGTTTTATAAATTTGAGGGGGTGCACTGAACTCTGTGGGCTTGCCCAGGGGCTGGTTTGGCGTGCTGGGTCGAGGTTTGGGTCCAAGGGGCTGTGGTCGAGCCTGTGGATGCTGCCCAGAGAACTGATGGTCCTAAATGGGTAACAAAGTTAAAACTTAGCCAACACTTGCTCACATGAATTTTTTAAATTATTTTTTCCAAGTGTCACAATATTTGTCTGGATTTGTAACTTGTATTCCAAATTAAACTCTTCATCTGAAAATTACTTAGACAAGTAAAAAGCAAAAGAAATGGGCCATTTTGTGATGTTAGCTTGTCCTCACCACTTCATACCCACTATTAGGGGTGGGCGATATAGTCTAAAATTTATATTGCGATATATTTTGAACCATAGACAGTAGATGATATATATCACGGTATACTTTGGTATGTGACTTACAGCATAACAGTTTCTTAATGGTTACCATAGCATAAAGTCAATATGTACAACAGTTGTTTAGTCATCGTTCGGAGGTTATATTGGACTCTCAAATTCACACAGAAGTAAACTGGTAAGCTGCATTTGTGTCAGGCAGTAGCTGTTCAATTTATAGGCTCTTACAGTTTCGTTGTAAGAATGAAAAGGTACAATCAATAAGGTGAAGCTACAGGTCAACATTTTTTCACATGGTTGTGGAAACGCAATGAGCCTATCACGGTATGGCGATATGACCCAAAATCTCTATCATTGGCAAAATTCATATTGCATACGGTATATATCGTCTATATTGCCCACCCCTACCCACTATGCACTGCCATGACTACAGACACAATGACCTTGAGTGACGAGTAAAGGCTAACCCGAGTTACATCCTCCCCCCAACTACTTTTTACATTTCTCCCTTTCTCCTGCTATCTGTCTATCTATATATACACACACACAGCAACATAAAGACCACAACAGATATAATAAATGAATTTTTCCTTGCCCCTGTTGCTGATAAGTGGTTGCTGTTGTGAAGCGCTATGAGACTTGACTTTTGAATAGTGTGCTGTATTTAATTTAATTGAAAAAAAGAACCATGAAGCCCACAGTAAAAACAAATAACTAAGCAAATTTATGTTTTAGCTGTTAGGCTATCTAGGCAAACAACACAATGGAAAATGTAGTGTGCGTGGAAAATAGCCAACTGCACTCGAGCAACATGGATTAAGTGTCTTCCAGAGCTCAGACCTTTATGTGTGCAGTGGGGCCTACAGCAATTAGTGACCTCTGATAGCCTGGTGGGGAGCTATGTGTGGTTACATAACAGGCTTTAGCAGAGCAAAGCTGAGGTCATCCACTATACTTAAGACTCACTTGACTGGAAAAGCTGAAATTCCAATGGCTCTGGTGAGACTTGTGGTTAAAAGACAGACACAACTATGTACTTTGTGGCTAATTATTCACAACAACCCCAGATGATAAATGTAGGGGATAATAAATGGCACACCTTGCCTATGAAACAAACTTGAGTTGAGTGCATTTATAGCCGATACGCACACAGTGGAGCGTGTAACAGTTTACACATTGTAATTGCCAAAATAGGCTTGTTTACAAATGTGCATGTAAATGATCATCCCTGTAAGTGGTAGTTTTCTACCTGGGCTGATTTCTTGTGATCACCATGAGGACTTAATATCTTGCTCAGTGATCCTCTGACAGTGATGCTGTGACAACCACACTAGGCTGATTTAGGGAGGTTGTCACACTTCATACACACACTGTTCAATCAGTGTAGTCTTTTATCATCTTAATAAAAAAAACAACATTTGAAACAATTCAAATCAGTGGAAAAACATTAAATGTGATCATGAGTATCGACAGAGTTCCCTGACATGAATGTGGAAGCTATTATCTTGCATTTAGACTCTGAAACAATTTTATTTTTATTATTATTATTATTATTATTAAAAAGTAAATTGCCATAGAGGTTGGAAGGTTATTAGCAAATGACAATGAGATTATTTCCCTGCGCTATAGGAACTGAATTGAACTGAATTAGATTGAATTGTACCGTTTTTTTTTTTTGTTTGTTTTTCCTTTACTTACTATTTTATGGCTTCCGTGACTAAACAAATGGTTTGCAACACAATTAAGACATCCATGAGGCCAAAGTGAATGGAACCTCCTGTGGCATTCTTGGAGAGCCATAAAGGCACTATAAATAGCTGCTCCCTTTTTCACTTTCCTTTAAACACTTAGCAGGTAGACCACTGCACTTCATATTACATATTCCATGCTAAATATACGACAACAGACTTTTGCTTTCAGTAAATTCCTACATTATAGATTACTGATTACATCACTGTGTAAAACCAGGAATCCCTGACAAGGAGTAAGAGAGGGAGCCATTACATCACTAGAACAGAGTGCCTCTCACACATCACATATACCTTGTGCTCATATGGAGGGGGTGCAGGTCCCTGCCATGGAGGGGGGTGGGGAGGCCTGACGTGGTTGCCATAGGGACCGTGAGGCGTTTGGTTTCCAGCTTGCCATTGTTGTTGTGGTGCTGGAGAGGGGCTGTAGCCCCCTGAATGAGGCCATGCTTCTGGTTGGGGGGGTCTGGAGTGCATGGCCTGCTGGCCTGGATAAGGAGGATTCTGGGGCATTGAAGGACCCCCCTCACCGTAGTGCTGGTAGGAGCTAGGATGGTAGCCCGGGCCCTGCACCACACATTAAACAGGAACAGTTACATAGCATACTCACAAGAAAGAGATCAAGGGATACCATGAATACCAAAAGATAAAATAGTGCAGTGGCTCCAAAGGAAATATGTAACAACTACTGTATGTTAATAGGGCATAACGAGTTGTTTTTGAGCTAATAGGAGAAGCATTGATTGACTCTTACATGACATATTCTGAAAACAAATGTCTGCCCTTACCCTAAGCCCTGAACCATGAAGTTCAATTAGGGCTGGGCGATTTGTCGGCGGACTAATGTAACGTAACAGAGCGGGGTCACGTGACTCCACACTCGGTACTGTTTTTAATGGGAAAGTAATAGAAATAATTGTCCTGGAGAATTTTTAATTGATTAATCGCCCGGCCCCAAAGTGAATCATGCCATTTAAGGTTTGAGGGTTGAGGATACTAGGATTTATGACTTGACGTTTAGGGAAAGACATTGGGATTCAGGACATCAATTTACTTAATGGCATGTACTTCAATATGGCCTTATTCACAGATTTAGAGAGTTTATTCTTTTACAGGAGGGACAACAACTACAGTAGATGTTGAGTCTTCAAAGTGATTGCAAGAATCATTTTTTGTAGTTGTTGCAAAGAGGTGTAACAGATGGCAACTATTAATGCAACATATACGCAACATATTTAATCATGCCATAGTCATATGATATGTATTATGATGAGCTTGAAAGGAGTTGCAGATCTCGGTTTTGCATCATAAAAATTAACTGAGAAGTTCCCCCAAATTTCACAGCACACCACATTCGAAAACTACCTCGAAAACTGCCTAAAAGCCAACACAGATGATGCTCTGGGGGGCATTCACTATAAATAATCATGATTAAATTTATGAATTAACTAAGGCATGATTTATACACCTACCCCTTGGCAATGTTGAACAGGATATGGAGGTGGTGCTGGTTGACCTGGACTTCGTTCAGGACAGCCTTGATTATGATAATGAGGCTGCCTAGGTGGCATTTGATCAGCACAGTAGAACGGATTAGATGGATGGAGCATATTCGTTGAGTACTGTCCAGGATTGTAAACCCCGTTGGGGTATGCCTGCATCTGCTGAAAAGACAGACAGTGTAAACCAAACGAGACACACGTTCGCATGTCAACTTCACGTAACATTATGTAACAGTCGATTGGGTGACGGTACCTGATAAGAAGGTTGCCCATTTACCTCCGTACCTGGAGGATAGGCATTTCCATATGGTCCTGTCGTATGCGATTGGGGGTACCAATAATTAGAGGGATATCCAGAGTAAGGTGACGAATCCTTGTGGAACATAAATATGACAAATCAATATCACTGTGGACCACTAACACATAACCTGAGGTTTGGTCTGTTTTACCTGTTGCCTCATTTAGCCACTGTAACAGCATACAACACACCTAACATTCTAAAACACTAATGAAACATGCTTGGTTGACTTTACTTTACTTATAGCACTGACCCCTGATTACCGAAAGGTTTTATGTATCGTCTTGGGTATCTGGCTTACAGAAGTTAAACAGAAGTGCACAAAGGCCAGGCAAAAGGCGTTGTATGATAAAATAAACGTTACCCCATGAACATTAGGACAGCTAACGTCAATTAAAATGTCAACTAATAGCAAGTGTCATAAAATTAAATCATAAGCTACATATCATTAACTCATTGCGGGGTAGGTGGCACAATAAACGTTAGCGAACTGAATTTTAACGTAGCTGTTTTAATTCGTCAATAATGAACCAAAAGAGCTGAAAAGCAACTGAACATAGAACAAACTGTGCATGATAGGCATGGAATAAAGCTATGGTTACCTAACTAGAAACCGTACTGAAATCAGTGCCAATTCGCTAACTCAAGAGCGTGCAACTAGCTGCTACTAGCAGTAGATTAGCTTGTTTGCTAGCACAGGCAATCGGCAGGCTGATTGCCCCAATGAGCTACCACAACTAAGCTAATAACTTTAAGCTAACTATCGTTTTACAGCCATTATGGTTGTAAATAGTCACAATGTTCTGATTACCATGGCGCTATTCCAGTTATTGTTGTCCGGGTTAAAATTTGACGGCCAGTGCGGTTTAGAGCTCGCCTGCATTTGATGCATGACCCAAGCAGGCTCCCCTCCACTCCTGTCGTTGCCAGCTGTGTCGTACGCCATTGGCGCAACTCTCGGCTCAATCAGAAAGGTTTACAGGAGTTTGCTACCCTCCACTCTCTCCAACCACACTCGATATTTTGGAGAAGCTTCCTTAAACTGTTCCTTTAAGTTTCCACTTCAGTCACTTCCTTATTCACGTAAACTGTTTTACATAACGTTATCCCTGGGTGCGTCAGAGTGTGTTTCGTCAAATGAGGTACCAGATCCTTCTCTCAGCTGTAATGACAGGCTACCACGGCAGGAAAATTGACCAATAGTAAACTGAAGAGATATTACCACGTGAGGGCAATGCAGGGATTTACACAGATCCTGAGTTCCAGATCCAGAGTTCAGAAAAGAAAAGGCACTGGCTTTCACATTTCAAAGTCATCAGAACTTGTCACTATACATTTTGAATAGATGTCTATGATGGCAGAGAGCATTTACATTTCCCAAGTAAAATAGGAACATCACATGACAAAAAATAGGCTGAACACAAGGGGTTAAATTTGACAGGAAGTGTGCGTTTCTTCGGACGCTGTTTCCTGTTCCAATGCGATACATGTTTGAACCAAAGTGATCCATGGCTTGATACACAAAGTTGTAAAATAGACACCCTTCAAATGTAACCAGAATGAATTATATGCCAGGAACTGCTAGTCTAATCGAGGATGTCGATAGTAAGTTTGATTTTATCAGATGGCTGAACCAACAGGTTCTTCTGTTGGTTAACGTTAGCCAAGTTAATATATTAGGCAATCTTGTGAGCTAACGTAATATTAGCTTCACAATTAACGTTAACGTGATTTTGCCCGCTGGGATAAGAGTGCAAAATAAGTTGTATTTACTGTAAGATCTTAGATATCGAACTTTATACATTGCTTTGGAAAACAATTAATTGAAACACCGATGATGAGTGCGGTTTCTAAGACTTTAAATTATAGAGCCGCTAGCATGTCACATGCTGAATGTCTTCATGAATATTATTGATGTAAGTAGGAAAACATGTTTGTTTGTTTATTTATTCATGCATTTATTTATTTACATTAGAAAAACACCTTGTCCTGCTTCGTGACGGACGGACGTTGATAGGAATCCTCAGAAGTATAGACCAGTTTGGTATGTAAAATACAAGTATTCTTTTTGTGTATATCACATAATAAAAATCCATTGTGTTACAGGAAGACTACAGCTTTTTCTACAGTAATGGAATTGTTTATGTTCTAGTTATTGCAGTACAATGCAGAAAAATGCATATTTCTTAGTGATTTTGTGGCCAAAATATTGTATTGTACTGTTGTATACTGCATTACTGGTATTACTCTAGAAAGAAATCTGCAGTTTTCGTACTGGTGTTTAAGGGACAAATTTTGTTTGTTCAATCGATTAATCCGAAGAGAGTAGTTTTTTTTTTTTTCATTTAACTTATTGAGCAAAATCAGTAATTAACATTAGCCTTACACTATTTATTCCAAAAGCCTTTGAACAGATCATTTCTAAAGGGCTTTACCAGAATCGATTGAATTAACACTTTTTGCCAGTGTTTAACAAATGCACTTGTAGTTTTAGTGATCAAATGTGGGTTTTTCCCTCTTCAGCCAATTTGGTGTTGCATCAAACTGTGGAGCGCATTCATGTTGGCAAGAAGTTTGGAGATATCCCCAGAGGGATCTTTGTTGTCAGGGGAGAAAATGTTGTTTTGCTGGGTGAAGTAGTAAGTATTCATACAGAGGCTTTATATCATATTCTTAATATGATGTTATCAGTTGTGTACCACATCTCACACAGTGTACTATACATGACTTGTGTATTTGGAAGGAGGACTGCACTTACATATTTTGTGAAAAAAAAACAAAACACTACGAATCAAAAACCCTAACATGTTTCTGCACCGATCCTGTTGATCTTCCAAACACTGTTTTTTGTTTTTAAAAAATGCATCATGTTGAAATTACCGTGTGTATGACAGCCTTGTGCAGAAGTGTAGCTGCGTAAATGGTCTACTATTCATACCATGCAAGTTTGGGCTCTGTTCCAAATTCTTACTTTTTTTTTTTCTATTAGGATCTAGATAAAGAGTGTGACCAGATTCTCCAGCGTGTGTCAATTGAGGAGATTCTGGAGGAACAAAGGATAGAACAGCTGGCCAAACAGGAGTCTGAGAGGCTCAAGCTAGTAGCTGTGAAGGAGCGAGGCCTGTCTATTCCTAAAGCAGACACCCTGGACGATTTTTGAGCCTGTTTATCAGTGTCTTCATGTCTGTGAATAATGCAAAACGGTTCCCGATGGGATTCAGTCGTAGAACTTTTTTTAGTTTTTTTTTTGTTTCAGTTGACAAATCCTATAATGTACTGGTGACTGCATCATTCCACCAAAAGACTGGAACTGGAAAAAGATGAGACATCCGCTACCATTGATTTTGTTGGTTGTTGGCGTGTCTTATGGCATTAGAGGAACCTACTCTAAGTTATGTACTCTCATACATTAGTGTTCATTTTGCGCAGAAAGGTGTAAGCACGTTTATAAGTTTTGTGCCCCAGTCTTTTGGTCTAAATGAAGCTGTAAACCATCTGTTTTGTAGGTAATGAGATGTAATGGCTTGTTACAGTGGTCCACCATCATTGACATTTTTTTGTTTGTTGAATGCCTGACACTATACACTTACAAGATGTGGACAAACCTTAAGCACTTAGTTTAAACTATTCTAAAATAAGTGTAAACTTACAGTAAAGGAAGATATTTTTGTCTATTATGTTTAAATCTGAGGTTGTTTTTTTGTTTCAGTATCATGCTGAAGAAAATGGTAAACTGAACAATGTCAATATTTTCCTCAAATAAATTTGTTTTGTATCACTGAAAGCTTTGTGGTTTTGACTATATATGACCCATGGGTTGTTCTTGGTTTGGACCCATCATGGCTTTCTTCATGTTAATTTGATTTCTGATTATAATGCGGTCAGATGTCTCATGTCAATAGAAATTCATTTTATCTTCAAGTAGACTGTATAGTTGGCATATTTACAGCTACTCTACAACACCATACCAATGTGATATGAACCACATACTACTTGGTTTTAAAGACTGCTGAGAGTTCAGCCATTAATACAAAGCTTTTCTTAAATTACATTTGCATTGAGGTATGGATTGTAAAAGCCTAGCCCTATTTAATGTGTGTTTGGACCATCAATCAAATTGATGCATACAACTCATGTATGCCGTCATATATTGCATAGTTTGAAGGTTTGCATAATTGCAGTTTACTATATGTTGTAGACTGACGTTGATATACCTCCAGCCAAATCGATGCAACTGCGTAGCCTGTATGACATCCAAGGATGCATCTTGACGACACTGCCCCCTCTGACGACATTAGGTATTTTTTATGAATGTATTCCTAAACACTGCGATTTTTAAACCGTTAATTGGTAAGTAATCTGAAGATACAGTAACATATAAAAAGTCATATTCGCTTTTTGGCCCATTTAGATGCGTCATGACGAGCAATTGCTACTCAATTGTTCGGAGACACTTAGAAACCCAACCTCAGTGTCATTAGGAACCGAGAGGGGGAGCGCGCTGATACTTTTGTCAGCCTGTAGGGAAGCCTACTACTTTGTGAACTCCCCTGCGGTCTGCTAAAGGTTGTAATCTACCATGCTCCAGCCTCGGCTACTCTCAGGAATGCATTAAAGGATGTAACGTTAGACATCAGTCAGCTCTCGTGTTCATTTTGATTTTTGGTGAACATTTTTTGCTTGTTTGATGGGATTCCTGTCAGAATTAGGCTCATGGCGTTTGGAACTGGAAATGCTCTCAACGCGCATTTTGGAACGGACAGCTCTAAACACGCGTGTATATAGTGAATTCTTCAGTACTTTACGAATAGATGTTTCACTGTACTAATATGTACATATTCTGACTTTTCTTTTTGCCACAAACGGGCGAAAAAATCTACCGGGACGAGCGTGAGTTTGGTCTGTGTGTAACTACTTTTACTACAACGAACGACAACATCAGACTGGATATTGATGGAGCTGGAGAATATTGTGGCTAATACGGTACTGCTAAAGGCAAGAGAGGGTAAGCATTTGACAAAATTCATCTCGAAAAAATGCATTCTGTATATAGGCAAACGCCATAGCTATACCAAAATGCTAGCTCGTATTTTCGTCGTTGAGTAGCCTACTATTAATGATGATGTAATCTTACTTTCCGAAGCACATTTC
Source organism: Limnothrissa miodon (assembly GCA_017657215.1). Classification (NCBI taxonomy): domain Eukaryota; kingdom Metazoa; phylum Chordata; class Actinopteri; order Clupeiformes; family Clupeidae; genus Limnothrissa; species Limnothrissa miodon. Next base: position 348,952 of record JAGFZM010001012.1, read on the forward strand.
AACAGATGCAGAAAGATGTTACTGACAAATGAAAAAAAGACGTTTGTAGCCAACGCTATCCGTTTGTAGGCCTGGGTATAATAACGTTTGACAGTTCGTAACGTTATGAGGTTCACCTTCCATACTTAAAACATCAGCCTCCCACATCCGTTTTACGCTTCGTAGGGCAAATTATGATTTCCAGACATAGCCTGGCCAATTCTGACATTTCTTAGAACCTATGTGAACTTTTTAAATGCGTTGCAAGATATAGGTGTTCAATGTGGTGTAGTTCTAATACATGGCAAGACCCATAAGCGAAAAGAAAAATTGTGAGTGTGTTGAGTTAATAAATGCCGTTCGATTTTATGCTAACACCAAATGGGACCTTGGATAACCCCATTCGATGAGCAAATGCATGTACTGCAGATCGTGTCAATAGCCGAACATTTTAGCCTGGGTCTCCTAACGTTCGTCCTCTTGACCACGATAGCCACAAGAGCCTCCACTTCCTCAACTGGCACTGTACAAGGCCCCACGACTCTACTCGCACGGCCGCGCCACACCGAATCCTATGTATTATATAAGACAGTGGGAGGCTCGTGGAATCGTTATGGCTTGTGTCACATCTGTTCTGTTTGGTAGCAGGGCGAAACCCATTTGTTTCCAATAACACATCTAAACCGGACTAGACATGGATGAAATCTGCCGCAAGCTTTTGCATGATCAAATGCCAACACTCAAGCTGAAAACGTCTGTTGAGTAAGGAAGTGAACGCTATTATTTTCTGTAATATGCTAGAAATGAATAGGCTATGACTCACAACACGATAAGAAACGCATTGGGACATATGGTCAGATAGCATTCACTCATCCTGAACTCTTCTCTGTATTGTTACACCAAAACAGGCAGCCTATGTTTCCCTGTTGGAAAAAATTCCAAGCCACTGCTGTTGCCTCCAGATATTGCTGGCCATTTAGTAAAGATTAGCACTCAGATCCATTGGTAACTCCTGAAGAATTCAAGAAAACTTTTTAAATAGCCTTTATACTTGTGTGTGTGTGTAATCGCCAGCATCACTATGAAGCAAACGGACAAACAGGATTCTCACCAGTATTTTGCCTCCTAAATGGTTTCACAGTGGGATGCTATGTCACTGTTAGACAGAGGCTCTAGTGACTGTGCCTGCCTCACTCTTCTCTTCCCTCTCCTGCCTGATTCAATTATGCCATTGATGCAGCAGCAATTAAAAACATGAAGGCACTGATGCTTGTCAGATGCATTTGGGCAGTTAATGGCTCAACCTGTGCTGCATCTTTCTCAGTTTGCTTAGTACAGTCTCCTCAAACGCTAAGCTCTTGGTGGCCACCTATGGTACGCCTTCCTCTTCATGATTACTGAATCTGCTCTATAGGTTGTGTGCCATGTTGACCTGCTAGCTTCATGAGTGATTGATTTAGTATCTGGAATTTAGTCAGTCTGAGTAACGGTGTTCATGTATCAAAGGAGGGAGTCACACAGTCTCTGAAAGAAACCAAAGGTTGTGCATAAAGGACACCATTCAATGGAAAAATCTGTTTTGTTCTCAATATAATAAACTCACTTCTGTTTATTGTTCATTTGAGATCTTGGGACAAAATACAAAAGCATACACAGTGGTGCATTTTGGGTACTGAGGGCCTTTCATTTTGAGACAGTCATTTTTACTATTAGGCCAACTTTGGTAAATGGAACTGGTGATGGGAGGAAAGTATTTTATGTGTCTGGTGTAAATTAATAATTCATGGCCACTTTCCTGGTCTGCGCAAAAGTCACAAAGTGGGTGTAGGCTAATGTTGGCACACTCTCTCCCCATCACCCACATCTCTCATCTCTATGCGGGGACTCAGAATTACTTCTTCCAGTGTCTCCCCAGTGTTATAATGGCTTACTCTGTTTAAACTGAAGTGTGTTGACATTGGAAAGTTGGATAATTTAGTGGATAGTTATCAGTACATGAATGAAACAATTAAAGCTGCTGGGCATAAAGTTGTCACCAAGCAAAAATTAAATTGAAGGAAGTCAAGGGGACTTAAGGTAACACAATGTGAGGTAAAGTGAAGGTGAATTTATTTGGTTAGAACAAAAATAATGATGAGTTGTGTCTCTAATCGTGTGCCATTTCCTTAGCAGAAATAAGGATTCAGTAGCCTACTTGTAATCCAGTCTTCCTAAGTAGGCCATGTACTATGAAATCTTCATTACTTGCCCTTCCATATAATGGCAGACTAACAATAATAGTTAATGTTGACATTGTAGGCCTGTATCCGAATCACCTTAAGCATGAAACTTGTATTCAGATTTGGCATTTGGCTCTTGAACCTTTAACAGCGCATGGAGGTGAAGGAAAGAATCTGTTAATTTTGCCAGTGACCTCACTTTACCTTCAATAAGGGGGAAGTCTCCAAATAGCCTTTTGCTTTGCGCAGTGTTTGTGCATGTTTATATTATGCATGTGTGAATTTTAGTGTGGAAACCATGATTGCAGCATAGAAGTCAAAAGACAGTAGTTGAAAATACTTCAGGAAGTATTTTCACAGATCACCTTCCTCCTGGTTCCACTGTAAAATTGTGCTTTGAACTATCATCCATGTGGAAGGATGAGGGAGACTGTGTGTGTGTGTGTGTGTGTGTGTGTGTGTATTTGTTCGTGTGTGTGGGATATGATGGTAGTGGTGGTGGTAAATTCCTGTGTAAGGGTGTAATCCGACCCTGGTCTCTTCTGAGGACTCAGCCATCCCAGAGTACAAGCTGTAACCCATGACGACTGCGGATAGGCCCTTCCCCCTGACTAAACCCCCATTCAAGAATTCAGAGCCTGGCAGGGGCTCAACTGTGGTGGAACCCGAGCGTCATGAAAGAATGAGCGTCATCGCGCGCCATGCTAATGAGGGAGGGTGAGGGTGAGCAAGGGAAAATCATGGATGGGAGATGGAAAGGGAGTGAGAGTGAGCATGTGAGTGTGTCTGTGTGTGTTTGTGAGAGAGTGAGAGAGAGGGAGAGACGGAGAGAAAGAGAAGTGGAAGAGGAAAAATGTCATGTTGTACCATGGAAAGCGGTATGCTCCACTAAATCCAGATGCTGGGTGATTGCATCACAGCTCCTTGGTATCGCATTCCTGACAGGCATGTTTCCTGTGTGGCCTGCTGATTCCTAAAAATTGTACAATTCTTGGCCTTAAACATAAAAAAAAATTAAAATGTGTAATCCTTTTTTTTTCACTCCCCGCCCACCCCTCCAATTCTATCTAAAGGAAATGCTCTTTGAGGCTAGAGATATTCTCTGGCTTAACCAATTGTCCTTTTGTGAATAATTGATGGGGAGTAAGTGGTTTGGCTTCAGGTTGTCTGGTGGCACTGGCTGCACGTTGTGCTTCCACAGGGGAGATGTTGTCTGGTCACGCCCGTATGTTTGCAGGCTGGAAGGAGGTACCATCCTGTTCAGTGGGATGGAATGCAGAACGACAACGAGGGACAAAAACAACAGCTGCCAGACCGTAAGCCTTGCATGCTGGTTTACACCCACTCAAGCAAATGGAGTGTGTGGTGCCTTCACCTGGGCCTGGTGCATTCACCATCACTTTTCAGTGGTGTTATGGCAAGCACACCACAATCACCACATCTTCTATAGGCCTGTAAGACATATTCTAACACTATGCATCAGAAGAGCATGGGCACATGTCCACTCTCAAACATGGCCTGCAGAGACTCTTAATGCTCAACTGGCCATGTGATGCAAATTGAAACTGATGTGCGTGAAGACGCGATTGGACTCTCCCTAGCTGTTTGTCATGTGGACGAGAGGCGGCTGATTTTACTGGCAACATCCATGGCGGTCCTGTCTGTTCTGATTCCATGGCGATTGCATCCATGTTATGTCTGCTCACTTGTGTTGGTAGCTGGAGCCAAGAACTCTCCTAAAGTGAAGAGATGTTAACCAAAACATTGAGGATTCTGATCATAGTGATAAATTCTATTTTACCTAGATTCCACCCATTCCAAAAGATGGATAGAGAAAACAATCGGACACATTGGATTTGCAAGTGTTGCTTTGTAGCGTTGTGCAGGACCAATGGCAACCCCACAGGAGGAAATAATGTATCAGTGTTCACTTTTTGACTCTTTGAAAGGAAAATCTATAAACACATGGCTGGATTGGCCGTTACTGGTTTTACAGGCTTAACTGTTTCCCCTAACATAGCTATGTGGCACCAGAAGGACAATTTTGGAATCTGATGATGCATGTTAAAGCTGTAAGGTCCACCGACTGCTAACACAACAGTGGTTTATTTTACAGTTTATTCTATGGTCCTTGTGTTATTTTGTCAAGGTTTTGAAAAAACATTTGAAAACACTTTGACCATATGTTTTAAACTTGCACTATTAGTTGTTATCATCTTGCCGAAGACTGTTACAAATCAGAGCCCTTTACAATATGCAGTTGAGACCCAACAAACCCAGCTACTGTAATGATAATTGTAACAAACATCTAGTTTTTCTTCTTTAATTTTTTTTGAAAATTGCTCACAATGAAATAATTTAGACCCTCTATGTCATATATATTAAACTTGGGCCTACTTCACATCTAAACTCCCCCCCCCTACGCCGTATTGTTAAAACAGTAAAGAAATGTGATTTATTTTCAAGCTTTTTTTTAGGTTGCTTTCATGGGCCCATTCGAAATGGCTGCTTCACATTGCGCCCTGTATTCATAGTACAAGTTTTAAACAGTGACACACGTCTAGATTCTGCTTCTGAGTGTGCCGTGCATTGAGGTCTACCAGAGGCCTCTTCCAGTTGTCAAGTCAGTAGTTAATGTTAGCAAATACTTAATTTTTTATGATGTGCTTTCCTTCCTTTTCCTCTTGATTCACACTATTTGGAGGAGCCTGATTCAAGGCTTGTACAGCTTTCAGGCCATGAAGGGAGGGATGTGATGGGGTTTTTCCAGCCGAGATGTTTGGTCAGGTTTGGAAAGTGGAGGAAGTTCCTCGTAAGAAGGTAATGGTGTAATGAGATGTATCCTTCCTTGGAACAATCATTTGTCTACATTTCATTTGTTAATCAAATGGTTGCTGCTCAAAACCCCCGTTTCTTGAGTACTTGTATATAACCAAGGTATACATTTTGGTGTATTATGGTGACGGGGCCATTTCCAGGCCATGTGTCTGGAACATTCCTCCATTATTCCAAATGGATATGATAGTTGATACAGAATATTTATCCCCTGCTCAATGCACATTCCATGGCATAACTTTAGCTCTATACAAGATGAGGCCTACTGCATTGGGTAAAGCACAGTCTCAGATCTCTGAAGCTTGCATCACCACCACTCCAAGTATTGTTTGTATAGTAGCTGCCTACTAGAGCGGAGTGGAAAGATTCTGAAGTGGTTATTCTAAATCGGGATTCTGGTCACGTCAGCGGTATAAGAAGATTGAAAGTATTATCTCTTAATGCAGCTTTTTTTTCATGCCATCTTCTCTGGTTATCCTAGGCAATTTTTTTCAAGTTTTAGTTGTATGCATATTTGTTTATTATTATGACTCATAGATGATAATTTCCTGTCAAATCACTTTGCTTTGTGTCCCTCTCACTCAGTTCTGTGCCTTCTTGCCAAGTTGGTGCTCTGTCATTAGCCTGATGGACCTGACTCTTTCAGCCTTCTTCACCAAACATTCATACCAAAACAACTGGTTAAATCCCACTTACACATTTTTACACATTCAAATTATTTTTTGGTTAATTCACCAGGTGAAATAAAGCCTCTCTTGGTAGAGGCTGCAGCTATTAAGTGCATTTATAAGCACTTGCAGGAGAAAACTGAAACTGTGTGAAACTGAAATCTTGCCAGTCAAAATAACACTTCTAAACTGCCCATATTATTGTCACTGGTCCATATTTCTTGGTTTAAAAGAGGTTAAAAACAATCATAGCTTTGCCTATAGTTCTCCGCTGTTCACAAACATTCACACACATGTGTACACCAACAACGTTGTCAATGCTTGATTTTATGTCCTGATAATGCTACAACCAGCTTTCATGCTATGCTATGTCAAGCCTTTTTAGTAAATGTTGATTTTGATGGCTTTAGCCATGTGAAAGTGGTCCTCTCATTTGGATTAGAGGTTTAACTGTTGTTTCCAGCTGTAATATGCCTTTTAAATGAAAGTTTGACTCGTGCTCATGGAAAAAAAAAAACTCCCCGAATGGCTTCAGTGCCCATGTTTTTCAAGATTTCAAAAAAAATCTTAGAAATGAGGCCCAGATTTTTCAGTTGGTAGAATTCAATAACTATCTAGAAATACAGTCTAGATTCTGCCAGACATAGAACTGAATCAAAATAAATTTTTGCTTCAAACAAAAAAGAGATATTACAGTGGAGTGTTAGCCTGACGACTCCCTTAAATTACATGAAATTTACAGCATGCGTTTTGTTTTTCACTGTTGAATGGCAAATGAGTCCCAAAGCATTAACAAGACTCTGTGCATGATGCAGACTTGTTGATGAATCATTAGTTGTCCCTGGTGCCTTATTCAATTAAAAAGCAATAACAACCTACAACATTGCCATAACACAGGAAAACACACATGGCTGTAGGGGTGTGTGTGTGTGTGATGGATTTTTGTTTCCTGTGTGCTGCATCTGACAGACTTTGTCAGCCTTTGTGGATAAGCATGGGCAAGATCATTGTTTTAGCCGGCAGGTGTCTGAGAAAGAAAGAGTCTTTAAGGAAGTGGATGGACCGATGATGGAGAGGATCAGGACGCGTAGAGATGTGGGCGAGTGGGAGTAAGCCCTGAGTGATGGCAGAAAAATGACTGTTCAAGAGAAATACAGACTAGATTCTGCTTTCTCTGAGGAAATGCAAAAGAATTTAGGTTGAATGGCAGGTGGTGAAGTATGTGACTGGGTTATAACAAGAAGGAAGTACCTGACAGAGGAGCGGTCACCCTTACCACTGGTCTCTCTCTTTCTCTCTCTCTCTCTCTCTCTCTCTCTCTCTCTCTCTCTCTGCTGCAGTACGTAGAGGCTTGGGCCATGACATAATGCCATAAAGTTTTATTGGGCCAGGGCTGCAGCGTGGCCTGATGGAGGCCATTAAGAGCAGGGCCGGGCCGGACCCAGCCTCATCTCTCCATGGACCCTGGCTGTTTGTTTGCATGGAGACAGTCAGAGAGACAAGTGCAGGGTGTGTGTGTGTGTGTTAAGAGCGGTTAACAGAATTGGATAGTACTACCATGGAATGAAGAAGTGTTCTGGTTAGTGTTTAGGAGAGAAAAAGATAAGAGGTCTAATAAAATGCAAAGGAAAAAGTGTGTGTGTGTGTGTCAACATGACAACGAAAGTCGAAGAAAAGTGTGAACGCGAACGAGATTGTGAAAATTCCAACAACATGTGCGAGAAAGGTGTGAGTGCATATGAAAGGTGGTGAAAGAAGAAAGCCAAAAGAAAAGTGTGCTTGTGCAGGGAGGGGTGTGTTCCATCTTGTTGACCTCTATTGAGTACAGTATTCAACTAGATTAAGTTTTATAAGCCAATAATTTACTCATGATCTAAAAAAAATATGGCAGCACTGGTGAGAAGAATTGATCGTCAAAAAGGGGTAATTCCAGAGAATTGTTGCATTCAATTCTTGGTTATACTCTATCGTTGACTCCCTCCCCTACTCATCACCAACTAATGGTTCATGCTGTGATTCCACAGGATAAATTACTTCTGATCATCTGATAACATTGGGCTAGTGATATCCGGGAGACTTCTGCAGCAGTAGTGGAGGTTTGAAGGATCAGTAGCAGGGAATGTTAAAATGTAGTTGGCCGTACCACCCTCTGTGTTTCAAGTGCATGCGTGTGTCTGGGATTTCATTTGCTGAAATCCGTTTCTCCTCCTCCCAAGTTCGAAACAGACCATTCGAAAGGCATGACTGTTATCGGTGTGGCTTTCACTGATAACTGGATATCCTTCCATAGTTTCATCGAAACTTGCACATATTTGATTAGATTGATGAGAGCTGGTCCACTTTTGCTTTCAGCCTTTTCTCCCTTCTGTGTTTAGTTTTAACCAATTAAAAGATATTGATTGCCAGGTTGACGACCAATTAGTTGCAACATTGCAGAAATGCAACATATGATTCTAATTGGAGATGTGCTGACATTTCCGAAGATGAAGGTGTAAACTCGGTATCAAGTGGGGGGGGGGAGAGGGGGGGTACACTAAAGCCTGCCTTTTAGATCAAATTATGGCCATATTAGCCATTCCAGACTGGCGAGACAGAGATGCGTGTTGCGTCCAAACGTCCATAAAAGCTAATGTTTAATTTGGATTAGAGCGACGGATCCAGGAGAACCACAGATCAGCAGCAACACTCAAACTTCAGCGTAGATAAAGTGATTGGTAAATATGTAGTTTGTTTGTCTTTGTTGTGCCTCTCTTCTTTGGATCCAAAAAGGTGGAGCCATCTGATTGACTGTTGAGTTAGCAAGATTTCTGACAAATATTTTTTATTTATTTATGATATGATCTACAGTTGTGCACTTTGACTGTGTGTTTGATTGTGTACTTTAGTTTGCATATTATCTCAATGTATTATGAAGATAAACAATGATGCCACGTCCGCTCTAATGCCACAATGGCATAATGACAAAGTTTCATGAAGTGTTGGATCAGGGTTCTCGAAGGTCTTACTCATATGAGCTGTGGCACATTGTCCCAAGTGTTAGTGTGTATGTGTTTGCGTCTGTGTGTTTGTGTGTGTGTGTGTGTGTGTGTGTGTCCCAGCCCGGCACTGGGTAAACCGTGAGTGAGGAGAAAAGGGAGTAGATGGTTGGTGAAGAACTGTCAGCAGGAGAAGGGGATGTATAGTTGCGGTGATGGATGGAGACTAGGGAGGAGAGAGA
>JAGFZM010001012.1:376802-399934 GCA_017657215.1 Limnothrissa miodon
GTGTGTATGTGCGTGTGCCCAACCCATCACACTGCCTGTGTCGTTTTTACAGATGATTTTGTGTGTGTATGTGTGTGCGTGCACCCAACCCATCACGCTGCCTGTTTTACAGATGATGCCGTATGCTTTGCATCATGACCTGTCCAGTGCCTTTTTCGTAGTTTTTAATATCTTGCCATCATTCTGATAGAACTTGATTTGGGTTTAATCTGTCCTAAGAATTGTGTTCCAAAAGTGTGCAGGCATTTTAAGAAGTCCAATCCGGCCTTCCTATTCCTGAGGTTTAAGAGTGGCCTGCACCTTGCAGTGAAACCTCCATATTTGCTTCTCTTTTTCCTTATGGTAGACCTGTGTATTGATAGGACTACCTCACAGGGAGTGTTTGCCTGGCTCCTTGCTGAAGGGGTGTTTCTTCACCATGGAAATTATCCTATGATCATCACCGTTGTCTTCTTTGAAAATCCAGGCCTTTCTGTGTTTTCTTTTAGATGTTTGCCTTCTTTCTCAGAATACACCAAACAGTCAGGATGTTTCCCCTGCATGGAGAGCTCTATACTTTTAACCTATGCAAAGTAAATGCAAATGCAAAGTAAAATCTTCCAAATTTGAACACCATACTCAGAACAACCCCAGCCCTTTTTATTTTCTTTACTCTCAATGAAATACTGAAGGACATGTTCACACATGTCCATGAACTGGCCTTCAGTCAAGTGTCCAGTGACGTTTGGTGTCTTTAAAAAGGGTGTGTTTTTTTTTTTTGATGTTAGAGCTGTAATTCCTAAGCCCTTCAGTCAGGTCCAGGTCCAGTTGAGACATTAGCACTATTCTCCTATTTTTAGCTCAATACACCACAACAGTGGATTTGAAAGGAAACGAACAAGAGCACGTCTCATATTTATGGACCTGACCGTGTGTGTGTGTGTGTGTGTGTGTGTGTGTGTGTGTGTGTGTCTCTGTGTGTGTATATATGTATAGAGATGTTGTAGATATGTATAGATAGATATTGTATACACACATTATACAATATCTGTGTGTATGCAGTGTGGGCTTAATGTTTTCTAATGTGTGATGGAAAACAAGAATAATTGCACAAATTGCATCCAATAAATTCTTGTACTACATACCAGAGACATCACATCTCCTCCTGAGCTCATTCCCACTAATGCATAACAGCACACTGCTTGGTTATTGTATCAGCGCCACTGTGCCTCTGAAAGTGTGTGGTCCCTCTGGGGTGCCCTCAGATGTGTGTGACATTCCCAGAAAATGCAAAAAATACATGAATCCCAATGTCTCTCCTTAGATCCTCTAGATAGGCCACCACCGAGTTCTTCTGCTCAAGTTATCATTTAGATCCACCACTGTGTCAGGGATCTACCCACAGGGTCAGTCACACTCCGGTATACAGATACAAGTTCCATAGTGAAACAGTGTAGAAGTGTTTGGTGCATCAGGCTAAGGTTCCACACCCTCAAAGGCTTACCTGACACATAAATAAAGACTGCATGTTTGGGTGATTCATTTGTGTGTATGTGTGTGTTTTTGTTGTGTCTGTCTGTTGATTTATTTCTTGCCTGGATACTGAAGTTTTAACCTTAGACTAAGGGTCTAAGGTTCTTTGGGAAGGGCACTGGGATTCATTACTTATTGCCACACCTCATTTGCACTATGCGTGAGCAGCCAGTTCCGTGGACATTCCTGCGTCATGTCTTGTCCTGTGCGGTCATATCGTGTCATGGGCATCATCCACTACACCTTTGACCTCTTCCCTTGGTTCCTCTCCTAGTGGGTTTCCAGTTCTGCACTCATCCCTGTACCCTCACCGCCACCTCTCCACACTCATGTCAGCCACTGTCAAGTCAACACGCACACACCGACAGGATGGCCTGTGAAACAGTGTGCACTTGCGCCCCCTGTGTTGGACTTCTGCAGGGCACGTGGTGTTCTGGGCTGTCGTCTGGCCTTGTAGGAATAAGCACTAAAAGTGTGCATTGGCCTTTGAGAAAAATGTCTGGTTGCATTAAAGGCTTGTGCTCCCTGCTATCAGTTCACTTTACAGGGGTAGTGAGGTCACCGTGTGTCACCTTTTAGTCACGGCAACTTGTTGTGTTACAGGAAGACTACGAAGTCACGCCAGATGAGAAGAGGAAGAGCCGAGGGGATCAGATCATCCGGAAATTTCTTTCCAAGCAGGTACAAGTTTGAACTCCTCTTGATGCCTTGCGTGAGCAGTGTTTGTTAAATAATGTCGTAAAAGTTACATAGCATTGTTAATCCGTGTGTGTGTGTGTGTGTGTGTGTGTGTGTGTGTGTGTGTGTGTGTGTGTGTGAGCGCGCTTTGTGCATGTGTGTGCTTACGTGTTCATACAGTCACCTCAGTGTGTACCTGTTGTGGAGAGCTTTGCCCAACAGTGCCAAGAGAACTTGGACCTAAGCCCCTGCAAAGAGATCTTCAGTGACTGTCGCAAGTGAGTCCCGCCTACGCCCTTATACACTCACACATGTATGCACACACTCAGTCTCACTCACTCAGAACTGACCGTATGCCTGTATGTACAGGACTCTTCACGACTACCTGAGTGGTGCACCTTTCTCCGACTACCAGAACAGCATGTACTTTGACCGCTTCGTACAGTGGAAGATGCTGGAGAGGTCAGCCTGATCTCAGACACTCTCTCTCTCTCTCTCTCTCTCTCTCTCTCTGTCTATCTGTGTGTTTCTGTGTATGTGTGTGTGTGTGTGTGTGTGTGGAGTGGTGGTCCTTCTCATTAATCAAATCTAATCAAGTAGTAATCTTGGAGTTTGCTGTTGTGATATAGAGCCAAACATGTCTGTGTGTGTGCATTCTTTTTTTTTTGGGTTTATAGGCAATCAATCACTAAAGACACATTTCGCCAGTATCGTGTGCTGGGAAAAGGAGGCTTTGGTGAGGTAAGTCCTCATTAGAAACAGACCTGTGTGTGTGTGGAATAATGGGATTGGTTTTGATGTAGTTATGGATGTGTGTGTGTGTACAGGTGTGTGCATGTCAGGTGCGAGCTACGGGGAAGATGTACGCCTGCAAGAAGCTGGAGAAGAAACGGATCAAGAAGAGGAAGGGCGAGTCGATGGCCCTCAATGAGAAACAGATCCTGGAGAAAGTCAACAGCAGATTTGTGGTGAGCAAATCTACTCAACTTGCTACCTCTCCCCACTGTGTGAATATACGCTGAATAAGACATCAAACATTGCCTTCCTCTCCCCTCTCTCCTCTCCTCCTCTGTGGTGACCTTCTCAAAGTCTATTGTCAGATTTACTCCTTGCTTTATCTCCATACTCTGCTGCGGTAGTGCTTCAGCACAAGTCTGTCTGTCTGTCTGTCTGAAGCAGTCTGTTCAAACATTTTGTGCTTTTTATATTCAGCAGCAACTACACCCAGACAGCATTTTCTCTTTCTCTCTCTCTCTCTCTCTATCCCCCCTGCTCTCTCCCTCACTCCATCTTCTTTTTTCTTTCTTTCTTTCTCTCTCTCTCCTCCCCCTGCTCTCTCCCTCTTTTTGTCTTTCTCTCTCTCACTCTCTCTCTCTCTCTCTCTCCATCCATCCATCCATCCAGCCACTGTTTACTAATCAGTCCATCCATCTAGAGCATGTCAGTCTATCAATGGTCTCGCCCCATCATGGGTTTCCTGTGCTCTTTGCGTCCCACTCTTCTGCATCCCGGTGAATAATTCATAGTAATCTCATCCCCAGTAAAAGCCCAATCAATAATGACACAGGTGCTCCCGCGTCTAATGAGCTCTGCTGCCCGCCGCACCCTTCCTGTGTTTAGGGCTTTGGCCCCTTATTTATTTGTTTATTTTAGCAAACAGGGCAATATGGCATACCATTAAGCAGTTGCACAGACATACTGTGCACATTCACACACACACACACACACACACACACACACACACACACACAATCTGACATGTCATCATTAAGCAGTTGACCACATGAGCAGACAGACATAGAAGGACAAAGAGAGGATAATAAAAATAAAAATAATATAATAATAATAATAATAATAATTAGTTTCAATGGGTAGGTATGTATAATTAGTTTTGATCCTTTCCTGCATTTTGCACCATTCTGTGTGACCATGACCAGCTATATTACTGCCACTGACAAGGAAAAAGTCTCCGTCATCTGGGTCATACGGGGCCTACCTGAAATTGCAAAAATATATTTACAAATCCTCATCTATTTATTCGAATAAAATAATTTATTTGTAAACAAGTTTCATTTGTAAATGTATGCATATACAGTATTTGCGAATATCATTTGAATATTTGCAAATCTTTTTGAAACAAATATACCTCCATACTGGAGTGCTCTTTGCTCTTTGCAGGCATGAAACATAAACACACCAAAGACACTGTTCCGTAGACAATACTTCCCTTTATGCTTTTGATGTTATTGGCGTTGTTGTGCTCTGTGTGGCTATTGCTGTTTTGCATGTGTTGCTCCAACAACGCCATAGTTCACTCTGTGTCGTTGGTACTTGTTGAGCAGGTGAGCTTAGCGTACGCCTACGAGACCAAAGACGCGCTGTGCCTGGTGCTGACGATCATGAATGGCGGTGACCTGAAGTTCCACATCTACAACATGGGCACGCCGGGCTTCGACAGAGAACGCGTGCAGTTCTACTCGGCGGAGATCTGTTGCGGTCTGGAGCACTTGCACCGGGAGAATATTGTCTACAGGTCAGAGGGCACAAGCATATATACATACACACACACACACACAGACACACACACACATATATATATATACATATATATAAATTTTTTATATGCAGGCATGTACACAAGAGACGATGCTTGAAATCAAATGTATAATCAATATATTACATATATTAAAATCTAAATATAGACATGCAGGCAAGCACACTGATATACTGTACATGCATGCATGCTCATGCAAAAAAGTGCATAATATATTTTCACACACTTTATGTATGCCAGGTGCAAAACTAGCCTGAACTAGCCTGAAATCTCCTTATTTTCTCTTTTTCTCCTTTTCACACCCCCTCTTCCACCACCCACTCTCTTTTTTTTTTTTTCCTCCACTCTAGGGATTTAAAACCAGAGAATATTCTTTTAGATGACAATGGTGAGTATTTGTGACCATTCAACTGTGTTCTCTTATCTCTTCATGCTTAAGAAGCTACTTTCTAACCAGCAGACTTCCTCCTTCCAAAAGGTCACATTAGGATATCAGACCTGGGATTGGCTCTTAAGCTGGTGGATGGTGAACCAATCAGAGGACGTGTAGGCACTGTGGGTTACATGGGTAAGTATGTCTGCAGTTCAGACGCACTGTATGCTGGGGTCACAACATGGACTTCCTTATTAGTAAAACAGGGCAATGCGAAGACAAAAGCAAATGGCAGCACAGACCCATGATAGTCATAGGACTATTTTCCCAGAGATTCCTGGCATATCATTCCCTTTGCGTTCTTTACAGATGAAACCCTTTCTGAAACTGTGCCGAGCAAATAAACTTCCCATACCATCCATGATGTCTTCCTGTGGCAAATATAATTATCAATGGATCCTCTCGTTTGCAGACTGCTACTAATACACCTTCATGACTGTGACTGGGCTACTGCCAATGTGGGTTAAATTGCTGGCAATGCAAAGTCTATGATGCTTTAAGATTGTATTTCAAGGATTAATGATTTAACAAGCCTTTCTGGACTCTAATGTAAAATGAGAGCCAATGAACATAAAAATGCCAGCGTGCATTCTGCACATGCATTCATCTGAATGATTGATTCTAGATGGGATGTAACAAGAGAGTTGATTATGGCTGATGGTGAGGAGATGTTGTCTTCCGCTACTGGTTGAGGTGAGCGGGTACCGCCCCTGCCCGGCATATTCTGAGCACTGCGTTCTGTGGTTTCTGCGCAGCTCCGGAGGTGATCAACAACGAGAAGTACACCATGTGCCCGGACTGGTGGGGGCTCGGCTGCCTCATCTACGAGATGACCGCCGGCCGCTCGCCATTCCGCGCCCGCAAGGAGCGGGTGAAGCGTGAGGAGGTGGAGAAGAGGGTGCTGGAGGAGGAGGAGGAATACAGTGACAAGTTCACAGAGGACACCAAAGCCATCTGCAGGATGGTGAGGCACTGTACACATTGCCCATGCGCATGCAAGCTTACAGCACATGCAAGTAAGAGTTTGTGTGGACGCAGATACAGTGGGCAATCACATTGGCCCACGACTGCATTCTCATAGTGCCCCTGCTAGCGTTACTTTCTCAGAATGCTTAAGGTGTACCATTTTATGCAGTTTTGGACATTATTTAGAAAATGGTTGCTCTCATTCTGTGTCCATTGCTGGGACATTTTGTATTTTATTTTTTTTACTTTACACCTTAACCTAACAAAACGTTACCCATCACCTTTAAGGATGTGGATTGTTAATGTTACAGTATGTCTGTCTCTCCACCTCCCTGTCTCTCTTTCTCTCTCTCTCTCTTTCCTCTGTCTCCAGCTGCTGACCAAAGACCCCAAGCAGAGGTTGGGGTGTCAGTCTGACGGGGCTGCATCAGTCAAAGCTCACCACTTCTTCAAGAGCATTAACTTTAAGAGGCTGGAGGCTGGGATTGTTGAACCTTCCTTTGTGCCTGATGTGAGTGCTCTCTCTCTCTCTCTCTCTCTCGCTCTTTCTCTTCCTCCGTCTCTCTTACTCACTCTCTCCCTTACTCTCACTTGTCTTTAGTATGTCATTTCCTGGTTGGTCCCACACTGTTTGTACTTTCCTGACCCTTTCACTTCATTTCAGAAAAATTTTGCAACAAATTTTGTGTGTGTCTGTGTGTCTTCATCTGATTTCCTGGGCAAATAATTTGTAGTAACATGCAAATACTGTGTTTTCTCTGTTTAAAATCTAAATGGTAGCAAGTTGTCCTTGTGCGACAGCCCTGTAAGAATCTCTCATTCAACACATTTTGTCTCCTGCTTTAAGTAACATTTCACCGTTTTTTGTTGTTTTTCTCCTCCACCTTGCCTGTGTTTGTAGCCCAGGGCAGTGTACTGTAAAGATGTGCTGGACATTGAGCAGTTCTCCACAGTTAAAGGCGTGAACCTGGACCAAACAGACAATGACTTCTACTCCAAGTTTGCTACCGGCAGCGTCTCTATCCCCTGGCAGAATGAGGTAGGTCAGGATGATTGAGGGCGGGACACTTGGGTCTGAAATTATTCTTATGTTTCATTTCTGTTTAAGAGGGAGAAGTTGATTTGAGTGTTTTATCTTATTGATATATAATATGTATTTCTAACTGCTTTGGCCATAGCCATAGATGCTAAAATGGCAATACATTTGACAATCAATCATTTTAAGAGCACTTATCGAAGCCTCTCCCACCCTTCCTCCATCTTTAGATGATTGAAACTGAGGTTTTCAGTGATCTGAATGTGTTTGGGCCAGACGGATCCCGTCCTCCCGATTTAGACTGGAACCAGCCTCCAGAACCTCCCCGCCGGAGGCTCCTGGACCGGATCTTCAGAAGACATGTGAGGCACGCGACCCATCCTCCCAAAAACACACACACACACACTCTTTCTCTTACACAGTAGTTAACAAAAGTATCTTTCTTAAGATAGCACATAATACTATTGCCAGTTTAGGATCTATGTACGTTGTTAAACATAATAACATCTAGTACAGCAGAGCTTTCTGCAATGACTACTTTTGGTGGATATGTAAGATGTAAAATAAATGTAACTCTTAGACACAAAAAAGAGTTTCTATTATTATAGGAGTATTTTAGGTTTGTAAGTTTTACGATACATTTTCAGTACGTACAACAGTGCAAAGCAAGTTTATATAGACATTATCACCTAACTTCTCTCTCCCTCTCTTTTTCTCTCTCTCTCTTTTCCTTCCCTGTTGACGTACTGTCTCTTCCTGTCTACCTGTGTTTCTGCCCATTTACTCTCTTCCTTCAGCACCCAGAGGTGTCCATCGCCAACAGCAGAGTCTCGTCTTCCAGTGTGAACTCTGTGGACTCCATGTCAAACTCTGCCCCCTAGTGGTTGGAGGCCAGTGGAGTAGAATGAAAAGAGTGACAGAGATAGACAAACGCAAAAAGAGTGTGCAAGAGAGAGAGAGAGGCAGGCGGAGGGCAGAAAGACTGAATATCAGCAAGCTGTTCTCATCCTTCACTGAGCCGGGGTCTGCCCGAATCCTCCAACCAACTAATTAACCAACCAACCAATCAACTACCATAGCAACGGACTTGGCATTGGCCAGGTGCACAAACAAACACAGACAGACACACAAGTGTGTGTGTGATTGTGTACACACAGACCTCGGTTGAACTGTTTCAGAGATGCTTTCCATTAAACAGATAGGATTAAAAACAAACACACATTTTTAGGAGGAAACATTTAAGTACCAAACACACATTTTTGTCCCAAACTGACACACACACACACACACACACACACACCACACAGTGATCCCCTCACACACATAGACGTAAGCCCTCAGGATGCTGGTGGTGTATAACTGACCTCAACGAGACACTAAAGATAAACGAGACCCAAGAAGCAACCGTGAGAGAAGACGCCAGAAGTTGGAATTTGACACTGGAGAGGGGTCACTCATTTGCACCATCCCAACAAAGCGAATTAAATTGTTATGACTTTTTTGATTTTTTTTTTTTAATTGTTATTCTTGGTCCCTTTGAATGCTTGTTTTTGAAATGTGTAATCAAACTCAACTCTGTTGTAACACAGACACAGACACTTGTTGGACACACAAATAGACTTCTCTCCTCTCTTCCCATTTTCTCATGGTCCCCAACTCACATGGGCTTTTGAGACAAACCAGCCAACGCCGCCAACCTCGCTGCAGACCTAAATGTGTGCCCCCTCGTGTATGCTCAGGCCAAAGATAGCGCTCCAACAACGCAATAGTGGAGCTAAGCTCCCATTTGTATTGGAGAATCGCTGTGTTGGTTTGTTGGTTTTGCTTCAGGCATTCAGTGAAGGGTTGTTTATTGCCGTTAACCAGTTACACATTGGCTGAATGAAATTTTATTTCCTCCAGTCAACAGAGATTTAGAAAGGGTTTCTACCCAGCTTTCCTAAGGGAGATGGTGCATCTGGAGTAAGCCTTGATACCGCCCCCAACCCAGTTGTGGTGAATTATTTCCTGTATGCTTAAAGATGGTGTACAGTATAAATAGTGTAGTCTGTGGACATTTTTGCAATTGTCATTGGAAGCCTCAATTCTAACATACTGTTGTGCACTCTGGAGAAAACGTTGTCCCATATAGTGCCTAAGCAACCCCCCCCCCCCCCCCCCCCCCCCCCCCCCTGTATCAGAGTGTCACTTGAGACCCAGCAGTCCTGCGACAGGCCAGTCGTAAGTAGAGAACTGGTTAATGAAAGGCTATAAGCGCGCGATAGACCACCAGCAACCCATCCATCACTTCAGTAAATAAACTTTACGCTGTCAAACACATACGAGCAGTCTGACCAAACACAGACCGAGTCCAGTCAGGATGCGTGCAAGGCACAGACACCCCACTGCACATGCCAGTTACAAAGCAAAAGAAAAGCAGAGCGAGAGGAATAGAAATAGAGCAGAGAGGTAGAATCATGTAGGGAGAAGAGGAAATTGGGCGGGTTGAGGGTTTGCTCAACCTTATTTGAAAAAAGACTTGACACGGAGCTCGACAGCACCAGAGGGACCCACCTAGTTATCTGTTGTAGTAAAGAAGAAACTGGACCTAAAGAAAACATTTCAGGCCCTATTAAATTCTTTAGACTCCTTAAAGGTATTTTAGAGCACCATTCAGCACTATCTACCCCCAAAAACCATAGGATCTAAAATGAGCTTACAGGTGTAAAGAGGAGGGTGAGACTGGAAATTCAAGAGCCACACCAAGAAACTCAGGAGTTGTGTTGCGGGACTTGTCCTTCGGGAACCAACCAGCTGTCAGTGGCAGTGGTGCGGCACCAGCTACCCACAAGCATTTCTCAACTGTTGCCTCAGTGTCTGCAGCATTTCATATTCAAATTGTATTGCCTTTGTAACTTTAACAGATTTTTTTTTTTTAAAGGCTGCTTTTGGAGTTAGACATTTCAGGACATAAAGTACAGTGCTATAAAGACACATTTGTGACAAACAAGTTGGTTTACTCTGATGTGCATCTGTTTTTGAGGAAATATACTTTTTTATTTTGAAGTGTTCAGTGTGCTGAAGGAAATATTTCAAACATTGCATTACAGTCATATGACAATGAGTGGCAGTTACAATACACAGACATTGACACCCAGTTACTGTTGTAACGAGGACCCCTTTATATCTGAACACTGTGTAGGCATTGGAGAATACACATCCTATTTCCTCTTTAAAAATGATCTACAGCCTGCATTTAGACACATACATTGTCTGTAGCGTCCAGGTAATTTATTATTCTGATCTGCGTCATAACGTTTGATCACTGTGCTGGTATTAGAGCATTGTGACTGACTGGTTTCTTGTGTCTTTTAAAGCAGGGCTAGTTCTCCTCAAAAACTACGAATAAATCTGGACCAATTCATTCTTAGAATAATAGAAAAGTAAGTTCGGTGTTGTTGTTTGTTGTGTACAGCCTGCTTCCATAGGCCTTCATCTTCCTTGATAAATAGTGGGTAGATGACCAAAGTTGCAGTGTTTTCAGAAATCCTAATGTCAATGTGGACTATATTGTCAGATACTCCTCTTATCACCAAAGCCTTCAAACCTAATTAACAAGACCATCATTGCGTATTGTATGCATTAAGACACTATGGCACCTCAGCCCCTATGATACAAGGCTTGGGCTCATTGTATGCCATAAACCTTTGTTCCTTTTAGAAATGTCCAAACAAGGAAAATGGATTGATAATAAAGACATAATTGTAGGGATGATTTATAACAAAGGGAAGTTCCATTAATGTATTGGTCACCATTAAAAGGGATTATTATTGTTATTATTATTATTGTTATTACTACTACTACTACTACTACTACTTTTGACATCCAGTAGTCTAAATCCTGTTTATGTGAACATTTCCAACAGTACAATCATTTGAATCAGTAAAGTGCCTCCCTTGAAAAAAGTGCAGGTTATGCCTAAATTAAAGTCTCCTCCTCCTGTTTGAAGCATTGTTCATTGTCTTTATCAACCGCACCCACTTCCAGTACACACATATGATAGGGACTGGTTGTAAGATACTGATTGCATGTGCAAAATTAAAAGAGTCTGGTCTGAATAAACGGGGCTGACTTGAGAAAGTACACCTGTGGATTTTTTCTTCTTTGGGTTGTATCTGTGTGTGTGAGTGAACGTGTGACCGTGTATGGGAAATTTGAACAGTGGTGCGTGATTGGCTGTGCATGTTTTAAATTCAATTTCGAATTTAGTTTTTCACATTAGAACATAAAAAGGTAGAGTTGTGAAATACTATGAAAATTCACATAATTAGGGCATTCAAGCATTTTGAAAACTAAAATGATAACTGCTGAAATTACATAGTTTCAGCTGAGGTCATCAGAAGGAATGTGTGTGTGCACGCACATATGTGCCAGCGTAAGTGCTTATGTCATGAGTTGACACTAGCACCCATTGTGAGGTTGACCATTATGTCGTGCTGATGAGACCTGTTATCATGTACTGTATATATGCGGAACTACAGTACCCAAAGACAATAATAATAATACACCTATTTCATTTCACATAGTTAGGGCATCATGCCAATATATTATGCAACAAATTGAGGAACAACATAATACTTTACAATAATAGCAAATTGTGCATTATTGCCTTTCTGTTTCCTATTGACTGGTAAAATGGACTGGTATTAATTCAATGCCACACAGACTCATGGCTGCGACCAGCCATACTGTATTTGTTTTTGTAGTCGGTTTCTTGGAGATGTACAGTATAGTATATTCGGCTCAGTCACAGCTTGGTGGAGTAATTGTAAGTAGTTGGTGCACACCTGTGCTTCAGCTGTGTGGGAGTTCTCTCTCTCCAAAGCATGGCCTCGTCGTCTTTGTTTTGTTGGCAGACCTCTTGGACATCTGCTTAGATACAGAACTTTTATTTGCTATCGTGCACAGGCATCCAGAGCTCAGAAGATCTTATTAATATTTTTGAATTGCTATGAATACACTGTGGGACATTACGTAAGATTAACAATTCAAGTTTATATTGGTGTCATGTGTTACTGGGTATTGCAGTTGCAATAAAAAGCACCTGTTTTTCTTTTCAATGCTGACATCATCTCTGTTCATCTTTTTTAGAACAAAGTATTATCAACTGTCCTAGTGGTCAAACCGGATCTAGTCAACACAGTCTTTTCTGTATAAACCGCTTTACACTATAAGGATGCTTTATTATAAAATCAAATTTAATTTATTTAAAATCTAAATTATTTCAATTTTATTTACTTATAATATAAAATAACTGCTTTAAGCATGTGTTTTCAAAGAATTGTCCTGGATTTAAAAAGTCTTTGTAGGCTTTACCAACGGCTTTAGCTGGCCCTATAGCACTAGAGGAGAGAATCTTGCTCTTTCCTCTGGAGAGAATTTACTGGAATAAACATCCTTGCAAACTAGTCAATAAATCTTCCCATTTGACACCTAAGAGGTGGCAGGTGAGGGACATGTGGGTCTGTATGTGACACACGGAATAGCTGCCCGCGGACCTTCCCCACTCAATGGCCCACTTGGCGAGATAATATTTTTGTGCTCTTGACAGTGTTGACCTAGTGAGCTTGTCGTAATATTCAGTCATTAAGCCAATATTATCCTGAGATCATGTACGCCATAGGTCAGCCCCTGGAAACAAGGTTGTGAAAACGGGCTTGCATAACCACAGACTGCACCAAGGTTATAGGGCTGACAAGCAGAACTGGATAACCACACTCAACTTACAGTCAACTCCCAATCAGACAGTGTGGAATCCCCCTTTTAATCTCATGATGCTTTATCAATGGCAGTAACATGGAAGAACACTCGTCCTTTCTAGGTTTCAAGGCTTCCGGTTTCCAAACCGACATCGCATTTGTACGAAAAACATTTTCAGTACACCTGATTTTCCTCAGATCAGAGGGCTTTGGCGGTAACTGGTGTGGACTGAGAGAGCGGAAACATGCAATGCAGTCAGTAACAGGTGGGACAGGGACAGAAAGAGAGAAAAACTGAGACATGCCACAGAGGAGAGCACCGCAGATAGGACAGATACATGTATGATGATTGCAGCACATGATCCTGTTTCTGACGTCGGATCTTGGCTCTCAGAAAGGATGTGTTGCCCACCCACCCACCCTCCACTTTCAACTTGCAGCTTGAACTGAAATACTGTATATGGAGAGAAAGAGATAAGAGAGAGACAGATGGGGGGGGGTGGGGCCTAAAGAGAGTAAAGAGGAATAAGAAGAAGAAAAGAGAGAGAGAGAGAGAGAGAGAGAGAGAGAGAGAGAGAGAGACTAGTGTGTACTGCCATGGCATGGCCAAGTTTTGGAGCACTGGACTGGACGTTATCTGTACAGTGTTTAGGAGAGACAGAGACAGGCTCACCCTGTACGCTGGGCAGCCTTGGCCCACACGGGGTCGTGGGGAGGCGCTAGTCCGATGAGAATTTTTTTTTTTCCTATCTGCAAGGGTGACAGCAGCATGGCCTTGCGATCAGCCTATTTAGCACCCACCAGCCTGGACACTCAGGCAGAATTCAAGCAAGCTTCGGCTCCACGTCAATCCATTTGCATTATAATTCCTAGTGAGAACTCATTCAGTGAGAACGATGCTGCCTGCAACTTTCAAACTCGCTGCTGGTATTTCCTACCGCCATGCCAGAAATATGACAGGTAAGTATGACAAATCCACTGACATGTAAGATCAGGAGTGTGTTTCAATTAGTATATTTATTTAACTTTAATTAGATTGTAACTAGTGGACACTGATTCATACTGTAGCTTTAAAGATTGTTAAGACAATCAGGAGTTCTCTCTTCAGAGTTTTCTACGATAATAACACTTTTTATCTGCTGCTGCCTTTATTGTGTATCAATGATCAGACAGATATTGTCTGTGGTGAAGTCAGTGTGAGAAAAAAAAGATGAATATTTGCCTATGCAAACATGCAGCATAACATAAAAATGTGTTCTGCACACAGTCTGGTGTAAAAATGTGTGTATTGGTTGTCCAAATGTGTGTGTTGGAAGTATGGTGTGTTTGTAACTAATTTTCCTGTCACAGGTTTGAGGAAGAATGCAGTGGTGGCGCTCCACCACAAACTCAGCTCTCTGTCTGGTCAAGGACCCAGCAGCTGGATCCGCCAAGTGAGACGCAGGAGCTCACTGCTCAGTAAGATCTCTCTTTCTCTCACTCACACACACACACATACATACATACACACACACCACATTATATACGCCCTTTAGAGACACTCACCACAAACTGCTCTGACTTGTACTTGCACCATTTGATGTATATTTGGTTCATGCAAACATCATTTGTTTATTGCTTAGACCTACGTCATTGGTTGTACTGTTTACACACCACACTTCCTGCTTCTGTCTGTGTGTGTGTGTATGTGTGTGTTTGTTTGCGTGCCAAATCCAGGCAGCAGAATTGAGGAAGAGCCATGCAGTGAGGTGGAACTGGCCTATGTAAAACAGGGACAGGAAGCCTTGCAGAAATCTATCAACATTCTCAGTGAACAAGATGGTTGGCAGACAGAAATTGTCATGGTAATTATGTACTGTACAGTTGTGCATATAACCTATGAATATCATCCTAAATGTCCCAGATGAAAGAAAGTCTATATATAATTTTACAACCCCCCCCCCCCCACACACACACACACACACACCTCTCAGGCCAGTGGTGATAAGGTGATGAGCAAGGTGCTACCGGACATCGGCAAGGTGTTCAAGTTAGAGGTTGTGCTGGACCAGCACCCTGACGACCTCTATAATGAGCTGGTGGACAATATGGAGCAGATGGGGGACTGGAACCCAAACGTCAAACAGGTCAAGGTGAGAGGGACACCTGTTGGACACCCTATCCACTGGGATGAAAGGAGCCAGTGCCAGTACATGGTTGCACTTTAGCCTAATCATATGCATCATTTTATATACTGAGCCTCTGCTCTTTTGAGTTAGCTTCACTGTAGAAGGTGACCTATTGCATTATATCTTTTATAATGGCATGGTTCAAAAAAGTACTCCATTGAAGAATTATACTCTTTTGATCCTGTGATTGGAATGTGACCTCTGCATTCATCCCAAATAATTAGTGAAACACACACAACGTATGGGTACACACTAAGCAAGAGTAGCTACTGCAGTAGTCAGGGAGTGGTGAGGGGTTAGGTGCCTTGCTCAAGAGCACATCCACCATAGATGTACTTGTCAGAGATTGAATCTGTCTGGGATGATATCTGTAAAGCCCAAAGCCCCAACCAGCTGACCATGATTGTCCTGTTGTCTGGTTGTCTCAACTAAAAGAGTATGGAAGCTTTAAGTGCAGATTTCTGTGTCTCCATTCCACTGTGTCTTAGATCCTCCAGAAGATTGGCCAGGAGACCATGGTTACTCATGAAGTTTCCGCGGAGACCCCTGGTAATGTGGTGGGCCCGAGGGACTTTGTAAGTGTGCGTTGTGCCAAGCGGCGAGGCTCCACGTGTTTCCTGGCCGGAATGTCCACCCAGCACCCGGGTATGCCAGAGCAGAGGGGTGTTGTGAGGTACTGTGGCTGTCTTAATGTTAAAATAACAGGTTGAATGAAACCAGACCAGGCCTTGTGGGCCAAGTAGGAATGTTTCTAATGCTCTCAGTTTTGCAAGTCCATGTGATGAGTGAAGTGTCTAAAGGGATGTCTGCAGCATATCTGGAATTTAGTATTTGTCTGAGTGGACTAAGTTTGGAGAAGAAGTTGTTAATGTCCGTCTGGTCAACAACTCTACCTGTGTGAGTTCAGTAAATAGAACATCTCTTGGTGTTATGGATTATGTCCATGGAAGCACTGAGGTCAAAGAGCTGCTAGTTCTGGAACAGCTCTCTCCAGGAGTTCTGCCAGGTGGGGGCCAGTCTGGAACAGCCAATCAGATCTCTTCCAGACAAGAGCCGGTTTGTGCCAGCCAATCCCCAATACAAGTTGAGTGCCAATCTGGCGCCAATCTGGTCAAATGATATCTGGATTTGATTTACTGATGATGAATTATGTGAGAGCATTTACTAATAACCCTTTAGTTATGAAGGTAAAATTTAGATTCACTTTGGCATCACTGTCTGTGACCGCACACCCCTCTCTCCTTTCAGGGCAGAGAACGGACCAACCTGCATTGTGATGCGCCCAAGTGCAGAGGACCCTGACAAGACAAAGTTTACTTGGTTGTTGAGCATAGACCTTAAGGTGGGAAACTTAAGCACTTCTGTACTTCATTTTACCTGAACATTTAGCCAGAGTGCCAGTACTTCAATACTGCAAAAAGCATCAATAGTGAAAGTATACCATGAAATAGAAATAGAATTTTATATGAAATAGAATTATATAGATCCCTTTGTACTCTTCTGCTATTTTTTTCTTGCATTTAATAAAAAATTGAATGGTTTCCGTTTTTTACCAAAAACCTGCAAATACCTTTAAGTCCCACGACTCTCCATGGTCTGATAAGCCCCCTCTGTTTGTCCTCCCAGGGCTGGATACCAAAGTCTATCATCAACAAGGTGCTGTCCCAAACCCAGCTGGACTTTGCCAACCACCTGCGTCTGAGGATGGCAACCAGCAATGGGCAGGAGGAGGCCGCCCTGGCCTGCTGACCTCTCGGGCCCATGGCTGAACATTGAGCATTTGGCTTCAGAGCACAAGGGCCGCTGGCAGAGTTTCTCTCTCTCTCTCTCTCTCTCTTTATGTACCAACCTGCCCAGCTAGAATCTCCCTTCACACCCACTTTTGTAAATACTAACAATGCCCAAATGCTATCAGTGAAAAAGCGCTCTGTGGAGTCAGAATTCCCTAATATGTGATACGAGAGTTTCTACTCCACTAAAATGTAGCAGAATATTTGGCTTCACAAATTTGGCTTCTTTTGTCATCATGAAGGTTTTAGACAGCTTCTAAAGCTCACCATAGCATTCTGTTCATTTTTTCTGACATATAATTATTACATTCTCTTTCCAGTTCTGACTCGAATGGCAACATAGTTCCAATGAAATAAGGTCATTTTGTTTGTATAGAGGGAAAGCACTTTTTAAACATTCTTGAATATTTATTATGTTTATGTCATTGCTTCACTCTGGGTATGGATCTGCCAAGTGAATAAACAATTATCTAAATACATCTTAATGTCTGTTTTGTTCTATATATTTTTGCTCTTACCCTGTCACCAAACAAGATTTAAACAACTAGTACAGTACTTTGCATCACCAGCCTGTTTGCAAAGGTATGCCTTTTTGTGTGCAGAAAAAAAAATCTTTTCTTGGTCTGGATTCTCTTTTGTGATTTCCTTTTTCGTGTGTGTGTGTGTTTCTGTGTGTCTTTTTGTGTGTGTGTGTGTGTTGTCTGTCTTAATGTGCGTGCCTACAAGTAAAAGTAAATATTACTGAGCCAATGAATTCATGAAAATCTCTTTCCTGCCTGGTGGACATTATTGTGCAGAGGGTGTTTGCCAAAGCAAGCAGGTGTTTGGCGATTCACATGCATGCGGGAAACTTCACAGCCCTTTGAAAGCACGATTCAGTCAAGCCTCACACATTCCAGGATATGAGGTAAGCCCTGCGGTCTGCACCAGAGGAAGTCTGACCTCCGCATTTTTGCGCCCGTAACATTTTCCTATGATGTATATTTCAGCAGCATCCAAGGAGAGACAGGAGAGGCTCGCTCTTTTCAGGACTTTGAAATACAACCTGTCAGGGCTGTTTGTACACAGTGAATGAAACAAATCAATAGCATATGCTGTATCTGAAATCAATGTAAATTCATGCAGTACAGCTGATTAGGTGTGTAATAGTTCACTAATGTTTCCTGTTGGCATAGTGTGTGCACTTTGAAGCCATAACACAAACATGGTTTGATGTTGGTATCCACTGGTATCTGGTATAGTGAACACATGCAATACACACACACACACACACAATTCCGTTCACTCCAATGACTCTCATGTGCTGCAAACATCGTATTCAAAGTTATTACATCATTTTGAATACAATGATGCAGGACATGTGAAGCATTTTTTTAAATGTATCTTGACAGAGTCTTTGCAAGCTAAATGTGTGAGTGCCTCTGTTTAGGGGTTAAATGGCTCAAGAAAGAGGATTCTGAAGGAAATGCATTGCCTTCTAACAAAATAGAACTTGACGACATGGTATCCTTCAAAGCTTGACCATTACTGCATATTGTTCAAAAACCTTTGGGCAAACTATGTATCAGTAGAATGGACATGTCAGTGACTCTTCCCAATGTTTTTCGATTTTGTATTTCTTACTTGCTAGATTCAAATAAAAGTTTTCAAATGTATGTGTGTGTGGTATGTGTCTGTATTTTGCTTTATCTGCTCAAGAGTGCAAGCAACACACTTTGAATTGGTGTGATATTCTGAGAATGCAAGGCCCTCTTGCACCACTAACAATTGTCATGGGTCCTTGCGGTTAATGTGGCCCAGAGAGGATCCTAAATATAAGATGAGCAAATGTCCACAAGCAAATACATCAATAGTCTAATTTACGTGATGTCTGAAAGTCTGGGTCAACCAATTGAGTCAGCACAATGCTCTGCTCTTTCAGCAATTTGTCTGACTATTCTGCAGCAACCACAATGCACGATGCATTTAATCAATAGGAACATCATGTGAATGAAAAATAAAGGATACCATATATATATATAAAGGAAAAAGCACTTACCGATATTCAATCACTGAAATGTTTTACTAGATTTGTTCCATATAAAATTTAAGATGTAGCACATAATGCCCAAAGTGTGCTATCAGCTAAATAATCACGTGATAAAAAAATCTCAACTCAACAAGGAATTTGTGTCTTTTCTCTTTTCTCTCTCATTCTGTCTCTCTTTTGAATTGTTTTAATTGAGCTACTCTTCTTGGTTGAACAACATACCCTGGTTCAGAGGGTAAAATATCCTGTGGTTTCATTTTTTGTCTCTTTTAAATAAAAGCCACAAGTTTGCCACAGTGATGTCAGAGGAAACTGTGGCCACTTTCTGATTATATGCCCATGAAAATATAAATTAAGTACATGCACTCTTCATCCTTTCTTGACAATCCCTTTTTCAAGTGCATAGTGTCCCTATCGTTAGTAAAACGTAGATTAATCCGAAGTGTAGGCTAATGACCTTGGATTATTTTTCTTCTTTAGTAGCTGTGTCTTGTAAGGTTGCTGGGTCAGAATATGGTTTAATGCCCCCACAACAACATGCTATGAGTGTGTAAGATCAGCCTCCGCCACCCAGGAGGGCAGTAACCATGTGGTTTAGTGGGGTGTGCTGTGATGATGTCAGAGGATTACTCTGTAGCAAGCCTAGGTCTACACTGAGAAGTTACACTGAGTCTGGATACTACTGTATATATGTGTATACTACTACACTACACAGTGTATACTACTGTGTGTATAAACTGACTGACTTTAGATTACTGAGTGGATAGGTCTCCTTCAATTAAAAAGATGTGATTGATTTGACTGTAAATAGGGGAGCTCAAAACAGCATGAGTTAGACTATGGAGTTATTGTGTCAAGAAAGTACAAAACAATACTCATTATTTTTTTATTAATCATTAGGCTATGTTTTTTGTAGTTTGTAAACATACAGTGGGCTTTTTGTTATTTATGCCTAGCTTGTTAAAATTAGGCGATGCAAAATCTAAAGCGGTCCAGTATTACATTCAGGGCTCTTACGCCCTCTATCGTCAGAAAATATTCTGGTAGCAAGCGTAAACCGGAAGTTAAGACTAAAAACCACAATTCCCATCACGCTCCACATTTCTGTTACAGTAGAAGGGGGAAGGGAAGCCGAGATTGGAGGGAGACAAACTGAGGTAAAAATAAAAAGCGATATTTTTAACAACATCTGTTTTAGAGAAACAAGGTGATAAGGAACTTGTAGTGACAGTTGTTGCAAGTATTGCCGTGATGGAGACTTCGCATCATAAACCGTTCCTTGACTGAAAATATGAGCAACCTAGTTAGGACTGCACAAAAAGATTTAGCTAATGTTAATGTTATCTGCTAGCTGACCAATGGCTAGCGTTAACGTTACCTCCAGTCGTAACGTGATTATCAGTTTGCTGCTAGGCTACCCTAAAGTAAAGTGAGTTATGACATTTAGCAATAGTCTTTTTGTCGTGTCTAAAACTTATCTGTCTTTGAAACAATGCATTCCTCTATTGGTTCTGTGTTTCTGCACTATTTAAGGTTGATTAACTTTGTATGCGTGATATGACAGATTAGAGCAGCTGCCATTGGATGACGTTAACGTTAAATCATGAGCGAGAATTAGCTGGAAAGTTTGAACTGAAATTATTGTAGTATTTACCTCAGAATGCATGTAACGTTAGAATTGTTGGTAATGTGTCAATTTAGTTTGGTGTTTTCAGCACATCGCCACATGCAGATTTTGTAACTTTTACCAGCCCTATTTTACCAACCGAGATTACATTAAAGTGCATGAGTTACATTATTGCAAGCCCCCCCCCCCCCAGTCAATGATCAATCGTTGAAGTTTATCCGTTGGAATGATGCCGGTGATGGTGATGGTTAAGGTGAAACGGTCTGGTACACTGTAGTGCTTGTGTGGTTAAAATGTCACTGGTGGTTGTTAGAGACGGAGTTGCCAGAATGATTCTACCCCGTTTATAAAAGTGACATGACGGGTGTTTTTCTCTGTCGTTAACCCCGGCACAACATTAGCTTGCAGATTTGACGATACCCTCCCTGATTCCTCTCATTTTTATTGCGTGGTATTTGTCTTGCTAGCTTGTATGTAAAGATGACAGAAGGCGATGATGTCATTGATAACCCCTCCCATGCTCATCAATATGACAAATAGAGTGTCCTTTGGCTAACTATTAAGAAGACACTGATCGAAAGTGGGCTATAACATCATCGCTTTGGTGCTCTAAACAGAAAAAGACGTGTGTTTGGCTGCATTTAGCCGATGGTGAAGTTTCTCATTCTTCAGATGGTAAGAAATGCAGGATTTATCGATGACGTCATCGATATGCGTTTTATATTGCGCTTGTAAATTTGTCAGAGCAATTACCAGGACTCAGTAACATAAGTATCTTTATTTTGAGTGCTTTGTGTGCTGGTTTAACGTGCCTGCCGTTAAACGCTGTACATTCTTTCCAATTCAAATATTGTGTGGGGTGAAACTTGTGCAGCCCGTCTTTGTGTCTGTATGTATGCCGACAAAATAGGTCACATTCTTTAGATTTTCCTTAATTCTTCAAGCTGCAGAATCGTTATACCTGCTTGGCATTTTCTGCATTTGCATATTTTGTACTCATACGGTCTGCATAGGCTAGCGACAACAATATGCTCTCTTTGTTGTATTTTAACTTCACTTTCGCGTCTTTTCAGAGCATCTGTCCGTTTGAAGGAAGTTCTACACAACCGTCCACTGGTTGCAGATATTAGCAGGTGACACGCACACATTGCACTTCACATGCCCATTCAGACAACTTGACAGTGGCGCTAGCCATTGCAAAGGATGCCTATCTTTTTTATGTAATCTTAGGTTGCATAGGAAGAGTACGTGAATCAGCTGGTTTTGGATGCTCAGTTGCTCCTGTCATTCTGAGGAATTTGTGTGATTGCTTGGCAGAGGTCGGTGTGGATACCAGGAAACGCTCGAGAGCCATGGGGATTGGGAAGCGGGAGGCGACCTGGGCCCGTGCCCCCGGCACTGCGCTCACAGCCCAGCTCCTCTGATGGAGCGTCCCTGTGGACGCCTTCTCAGCTACGCCTGGCACGGAGAACGAGGAGGAGAGGGAGTTCAAACAAGACTCTTCTACCCAGTCTGGGGAGGTGGCAAGTCGATTTACGCCATAGCCACAGACTGACTCCACACGTGCTTGCACTCCCCAATTCACACAAGAAACGAACCGCTTGATCCCTAAATGGTCAGCCTCACGGAATCTACTTGAGGTGACGGCATTAGGTCTTTTCATCCGAGCAACCCACAGTCCCCTGCTGTTGGTTCTGACCTATCAGCACTGTTACCTGTGGCTTCCACCATTTGCTTTATTGCTCTCGGAATGAGGGCAGAACTGACTGATAGATAGAACACTAAGGGTGTGAAGAGGGAAAGAACGACTGAGAGAGGGTGGGAGAGAAAGAGAAAGAGACTGTGTGCGCTCCTGCTCTGTGACTGTGACTGCGACTGCTCGAGCACCATGGCCATCTGGAGAACAGTGGGGCTGAGTGTCGCACCACCAGAGTTGGGCACCCAGTAGAAGGGGCCCACCCCACCTAACAGCAGCAGCACCAGCAGCACCAACACCCATGCCATGGAAGGGGACATCATCCTGGCCACATACACAGAGGTAAGAGTCGAGCTGTCAGTGCAGTGCAGTCTTAGTGGGTGCTGGCATTGGAGGTGTGTGTGTGGGGTGGGGGGCAGTCTGCAAGAACAGTGTGTGTTTGACTGTGCAATAGAGGGGAACTGTATAGCTTCAGTGCATACTGCAAACAGTTGGACTCTTAGAGTAGGAAATCCAGTTTCGGGAAGCGTACACCAAATAGCTTTAGTGCATGGTGACATGGAGTAGGGCTGGGCAATTAATCGAAAAATAATCGTAATTGACACCAGAACCTATATTCGATCAAATTTTTCCAGGTTGATTATTTCAATTACTTAAAAAAAACACTGATGTTCAATATATAGATAGTAGTGTGTTTCCTTCAAGGTAAAATAAATAAATATATAAAATATTCGTTTATTAATCATAATCGAGTTAAAATGTTAAATTTAGATTTTAGGCCAAATCGCCCAGCCTTAACATGGAGTGTATGCATACTACTCAAATAGCTTTAGTGCATGGTGACATGGAGTGTATGCATACTACTCAAATAGCTTTAGTGCATGGTGACATGGAGTGTATGCATA
>JAGFZM010001012.1:399944-514960 GCA_017657215.1 Limnothrissa miodon
TACTACTCAAATAGCTTTAGTGCATGGTGACATGGAGTGTATGCATATTACTCAATAGCTTTAGTGCATGGTGACATGGAGTGTATGCATATTACTCAATAGCTTTAGCGCATGGTGACATGGAGTGTATGCATATTACTCAATAGCTTTAGTGCATGGTGACATGGAGTGTATGCATTAGGGCTGCACGATTTTGAGAAAAAACCTAATTGCAGATTTTCTGACAAATATTGCGATTGCAATGCGATTTTCGATTTTTGCGTTCGATACTTTTAAGTGCATAAAACCTAAAATTATGAATAAACTATGTTTAAACTACATACATCAGGGATGTGATTGGCCAAGGACAAAAAAGCAGGAAAATATGTAGACCCATAATGGGACCCTTAAATGCCGTGGTATGGTGCAGCAACAACGCGGTGCGGGAACAGTGCAGCCACTATACACAGTAACCTCATTTTAAAGCAGGGCTAAGCAACGTTCAGTTTTTTTCTCTCACAAGCTCCCTCTAAAGATCGCTGTATTGCATTCTATTGCACTGCATTCTTTTGGAGGCGGTCCGCATTGCTGATCATTGCAAGTGCTGTATCTACCGCTATAGGCCACAGTGGCGCATTCTACACCGTTCGTTCGCTGTGTAATGACTCATTTTAGCATCCTAAACAGTATGAAACGGATTAATTAAATGAAAAATGTTGCATAGTGGGTCTTTAACACTTTTAATGAAAAATCCAATGAGCATATGTGCATATTTTAGCCAATAAACAAACTGCAGTACACATTAACTTATCACCAGTATACTGAGATTGTTATTATGCAGCATGTATGGTAATGTGCTATGCAGCCAAGATAAACTTGAACTATTATTATAGTCCTTCATCATTATCAATGTTGATATTATTATGTTGTCTTCAGTAAAATGCCTCAAACGTAGCAAATTGTCAAGTTGTAGGCATCAAAGATTCTTGTGCTGTCCACCAGAAGGCAGTGTATGAGTCCGTTACTATGGTTACATGAACATCAAATTCGGTAGACCTGTAAGATCAGTATTCTGGTTAAAACGGTTTTAAAAAGATCCTGAATAATAGCCTACATGTGTGGAAGAGTATTGGAAGTGCATACCGGAATATTCCTAAACACGTTATTATATTCCGGTTAGATCAACGTTGCCTACAAAGTTGTATTGTGCCATCATTCCATTTTAAACAACTACATGGAAACAATATACAAGACCGCTGATACAAGACCGCTGCATCCATTCCAACAACTTCTAACGCAGTTGCATTTTACATTACTTGACTCAGGTCACATAAATGTTACTCTCGCGTTATGCATTTTGGGCGGGTTTTCTTTTCAATATTGGTACAGCTTATAATCAATAATGCGCACGTGTGGCAGCACATCCCTGGCGAGATTCGACCATTTTGATTGGCTAATAGGTTTGTCACTCAAATGTCAGAGGCGGCGAAAAAACCTCAGACTCCTGAGGTTAGGTTATTGCGGGAGTTAAAACCGCAATATCGATGCGATAAAGGTTCATCGTGCAGCCCTAGTATGCATACTGCTCAAATAGCTTTGCATCAGTTTTGACCATGATGAGGATGACATGGGGTGTCTGCATACTAGTCAAATAACTTTACCTCATATCAGTTTATGATTGACATGGAGTGTATTCTACTCTAAAAGTTTTAGTGCATATCAATTGGACGAAGATAAATATGAAATGGAGTGTATGCATACTACTCAAACAGCTTTAGTGCATATCAGTTGGACTATGATGAGAATGACATGGGATATCAGCATACTAGTCAAACAGCTTTAGTGCATGCATATCAGTTGGACTATGATTACTATGACATAGGGTTTCTGCATAGTACTCAAATAGCTTCAGTGCGTGTCAGGTGGACTACACTATGATGGCTGACACAATTGCATTTGTGTGTGTGTGTGTGTGTGTGTTTGTATGGTGGGGGGGGGACTAATTTCCTTTCCTTGCAATTATTGTGGCAGTGTGGGATACACAGGCCTGTGCTCAGCTCCTCTGTGTCCGTTCTGCTGGGAAGTCGTGTTTCACGGGCACGTTTCTGAGAGAAGGACCGAAGGGCGGCTTGCAAAGTGCACAAGGGTCAGATTTTAGTCAGCCAGAATTATGGCAGAAAATCTATAAGCTCAATAGTATTAAGGAGGAAAAGCCCTGAATTTGCCCAATTGCCTGAATGGCTTTCTCAGCAGGAAAAGCCTTTTCCAGTCAGAACGTTTGTTTGCATGCATTCAGTTTCCGTGTTTGTTTAGAAAAATGTTGAGAAAAATTAGGAAGTGCATTCAATTTGTAGAATGGCCAAATACAGTCACAACATGGTTGTTAAATGAAAATAAAATATCCACTTGGTCCACTTCTTAATGTAGACCTTGGGATAGTGTGTTCAGGGTATTGCATTTGCATAATATGC
Source organism: Limnothrissa miodon (assembly GCA_017657215.1). Classification (NCBI taxonomy): domain Eukaryota; kingdom Metazoa; phylum Chordata; class Actinopteri; order Clupeiformes; family Clupeidae; genus Limnothrissa; species Limnothrissa miodon. The sequence goes on from JAGFZM010001012.1 coordinate 402,395, forward strand.
CTCAGTTCCAGATGTTTCCTAAAATCCTGTCAGCTTGTTCATTTAGTTTTGGAATGCATTTATTTGGTTACATTGGTGCCTATTTGTATGGTTCAGTTTTTAAAAATTTGAACGGAGCGGAAAAAAATGTGTTCCAACCTCTGTAACTCTGTGTCAGGATGTCACAGAAATGAACTTACTTACTCTTCTAAAAAAACACTTTCGAGTGTGACCTTTCCAATAGTATAAGGCACTCCCCGACTCTCAAACTATGTGGGAACTGTCTAACGTAAAATTTGGCATGCGTTGTGTATGCGTTTTTTTAAAAATAGGGGTGTTATTAAGAGGTTAAGTACAGTTTCAGGTTGACGGAATATGTCGTTCCAGTGCAGAGTGCAGAGCAGATAGCCACTGACGCAGGGGACAAACACAGACAGTGCAAGCACCGAAACAGCCAAAGAATGCACTATTTTTCCTCATGACTGATGATGGGAACAGCAGGGACAGAATGAAATAAAATAAGTAATGTCTTGGAGAGAAGGTTGAGTCTGGCCTTGCTCAGACATAGTGACTGCATATGACTGAAAATAATAAGACGTACATGCTGATTCCAATATGCTCACACCGTGTGGCGATATAGCTAGAATAGTTTGAGGAAGAATTACGATTAAATGTTATATGACACTTTTAATTTGGCTGCTTCCTTAAATGGCTCTATATATGCAATACACTGACATTCTACTGGTGATTAGGGATATTGTTCTTTCTGTCCGGACGTTTAGACCTTTTTTTTGTGCTTGTCTACACATACAATGTTATAACATGTGTTATTAAGAACTGGAATGGTCAGTCACTTGTGTTTGCTTGCAGAGATTTGACAATGACCATTAGCTTTGGGTTGACGCTGAGCATTGTTGTTGAGCACCTGCATAGCGCCAACAGGCTGTCGAGCGAGCGAAAGCACTTGCAGACCTGTGGCCATGGATGGGAGCTGGGGATTTTATGGGTTTGTTGATCTGTTGCTGAGGTACTTAATGAAGTCCCTTGCCAGTCCAGGTGACTTGCATTGGCCCGCCGGAGAGGACTGATGTATGTGCGTTCGGCGTACAGTGGATTCGTGCAGAATAGTGTGTGTGTGTGTGTGTGTGTGTTGGGGGTGGGGGGAGGGGGGCGGGTAGAGTAGAATATAAAATAAATCGTGATTCAAAATTAAAAATGATGATTTTCAACATCTGTTTGTCCCTGAAAGAGTTCAGTGTCGCTCTGAACTCTTATGCCTCTTTTCCTCATAGTTGTGCCGTTGGGTTCTGATGGGTTCCATTTGTTTTCCGTTCAACAGGGTTTGAACAGGTTGCCACAAGAATGTAAGCAGATAGTGGATCTTACCAATGGACACTCCACTCACAAGCCTGTAAGTATCCTATCTGACTGTTTCACTTGTAGAGACCTATACTTGGCCAGGTTAGCACTTCCACTCTGTATTGTTATTGCTGTACGTAGCTACAGTATCAGGCTTGTCAGGGTACTCTCCGGAGGCTTTGGACTCAAGCAACCTATCCAGTCGCATGAAATCGAAGATTGAACTTGTGGGTTTAAAGTTCAAACTAAGTCTCCATGAAATAAACCCAATTGGGAATAGTTTATCGTGCCCTGTGCCCTGACATGCACTCATGCACTAATGACCAATATGATCAAAGAGGTTTTGCATGGATCCAAGTGTGCAGGAGACATGGCTCTGAATCGCACAAATGCCCATGCACACTCGCGGTATTGTCTGCACAATCTGGCGAGATGGGCTGTCACAGGACGGCCTACAGTATCTAAGCAGAGGATTTACAGGAGCACCCACACCTGACCCACTCTCACCCAGCTCGCACTCTTGTGTGACTGGGGAAAGGTGAGAGCGAGGTGAAGTACACTGCAGCTAAGGTTTGACCTGCCGAGATGGATGAAGGGGCCGGGATATTCCATTCTGTTGGAAGGGGCTCATGAAACGAGGGCACTTGATTTGTAAAGGTGGAAGTTAAATGAACTGCTTAAGACTTAAATGAAAATGATTGCAATATTTTATTGAGTTGATGAATTTATGCAGGTTGAAGACTTTAAAAGTTGTGGCTAAAAATTAAATAAAAAGAAAATGAAGAGACTGACTTACTATAGGGTTGGAATGTTCAGGCAAGGAGCTTGAATTTAACTTTTGTCCAGTCTGTTAGAAATGAGAAACATGACCTCTTCAAAATGTCTAACTTCAGGCATAGACCCCTTCCTTCTTCAAAATGTCCCAGCTTAGCCTGTACGTTTATCGTGCATGTATTTGCACAAAGAACCGTAGAGCCCAGCAATCCTTCCAGCACAGTTCAATTTATCGCTCCGCATGCGGTCTTTGGACTCGACTTAGTGAACCCCACCACCACCCCCACCCACTCTCTTGTCATGCTCCGCGAACTGACCTCTCGGAATTTCACCCCTGACCGTTGCTGTCGGCTTGCAGGAGATGAATGGGGGGGCTCCAGGACATGCCATCATCAAGGAGCACGCCAATGGAAACTCCCTCCACAAACCAGTGCCAGTGAGTTCCATGGACAGACATGTAGTCCACATACGATGTCATATAAATACACACACGTACATACATATACATACTTACATAGACATACCATTTTATATGGAAAAAGATTGAGATAAAAGATCTCAAACGATATGAGCTATATTCGGAAATGGGGCAGATGGTGATTTTTTTTTTTTTTTCCACAATAACTTCCAAGCAGACACACTCACACACACCAACACAATAATTTATGTGCAAAGTGTTGCATGTTCTCTGAATGGTTGTTTGGTCTGGTTATAGATTTCTGCGCTGAAGCAGAATGGCCTGTTGCAGTCCCTGGCGGCAGGAGATGGCCAGCCTAAGACAGAAGGTGAGAACAACTGTGTGTCCTTTATGTCCTCGTGTGTGTTTTGTTAAGAGAGCATGCGTGTGTGTGTGTGTGTGTCGGTGTGCGCGCGCATGCACATCTCACCTTGTTGCTGGTGTGTGAATGGGTGGAATTAGCTGTACACTTCCTTGTGTGTGTGTGTTTGTGTGTGTGTGTGTTACCGCTTGCCATTGCATTTGTTGATATGTTTTTGTTCATATTTTTTTCCTGTTAAAATCAAGTTACGTGTGCGGTGTGTTCTCACCTATCTCTGGGTGGCATGTGATTGCAGAGGTGAACTCAGAGGTGGAGAGGGCCAGAGAGGAATGGGATGCCCTCGAGAGCATCCAGCCAGGTGAGCTCATCCTCCTTGTCACCATGGGAACCACAGCTCTCGCGCACTGCCTCACCTCAGCCGCGCTAGCTTACCGCCATGGATACCAAACTGACTCGTCCAATCCCGAGACCTCCCAGACACTTTGATTGGCACTTTGATTTGTCAGCCTCAAAGGGGCAGCGGCACAGAACCCTGCCGTCAGGCTTTGCCCTGCATTCACGCTCCCCGGATATATTCAACTGCAAAAGGCCAACCAGCCCTCTAGATTCTGTTTTCAACATCAAATCTTTACTCGGATGCAAAATAGTGTTAAGATCCTGTTGGCCTCTTTTTGTGAATTACATTTAATTTGAGAGATTGTTATTATGAGCCTACTTTATTTTTTACAATTTCTGAAGAATGTGAAGAAATATAAGTCCTTAGCTAATAGCAAGTGATACACTTATCCTTTAGTGGTGGGAATTTAAAGGATTTTGCCAATATTGATGCAATTATCGATTATTATGTAATTATTGAACAGTGCTCTTATCAATTAAAAGAAAGTACTCTGCATACATTTTCACACATGAATCTATAATGTAGCCCACATTTGTTTAGAAAGGCTTACAGTATTAGAACTGTTGTCTACTTTTAAAAAAGAACAGTTGCTCATGATTTCAGAAATATTGACAAGGAATTGAAAAATAAAATTTTCAGTTGTAGCCGTCACCTGGTTCTTGGTCCCCACCCATACTCTGCTGTGTGTTACTTATGCATACAGTATTAAGTGTGTATCGCCAACATCTTTTCATACCACGAGAACTTTGGCATGGATGCAGCGATCTCATTAAAACTGACTTGAAGGGGTGGAGTTCAGTGTAAACAGAATGTTTTTAAGTGTGTCTGGGGGTGAAGGGGTTGGGGTTGTGGTTTGGGGTTAGTGTCCGTTAGGGCGTAGGGACCGTGGGGTTTGTGATTTGGAGCTTATCTGACGCTGGCCCTTCCTGTACAGTTCTCCCAGAGGAGCTTGTTCCCTCCCCGCTCATCTCCTTCAACGAAGCCTTGCAGCACTTCCAGACCACAGACCTTGCCGATCTCCTGGTGAGTGTGTGTGTGTGTATATGTAAGAGAATGTCTGTCTGTCTGTCTGTCTGTCTGTCTGTCAGTGTGTTGAGCATGGATGTTTATGTTAGAATGGGTTTGTGTGTGTGTGTGGGGGGGGGGGTTATGTAAATTTGCTAGGACTCATCTCTGTACTCAACACTGGAAATGAGCTTTGCTGTTCTGCTCTTTCGTATGAGGTACTCTACTCCACATACTGTAGGCTACAGTCATTAATATCTAAATAGCCACAAACAAAGGTGCAACAAAAGTGAGTATACCTCACAGCCCAAATGTGCCCAAACTGTTAGGATATTATTATGTGCTGCCTTGGGCACTCAATGTGGGCTCCTAATTCACCAGCGCTGCCCCGGTTTCAATTTCTATTGCCATTCTCTCTCACTCCTTCATTATCACACCACAGAGCTGGTGGATGTTACACACTTTGCTCTCCTCCACTTTCAGCTTAAGGATGTGCTGCATGTGCTCAACCAAGTGGGTTTGGCTACTTGGCCAGTCCATCACCTTCAGCTTCAGCTTCCTCAGCAGGGCAGTTGTCATGTTGGAAGTGTGTTTAGGGTCATTATCATGCTGTGAAAGTGCCAATCCATGCACGCTGCCTAGGTTCTGAAGAAAGGGGATCACACTCTGGTGGAATGCATGTTTCTCTTAATAAACCACAGCCGCCCAGTGCCAGCAGCTATAATGCAGCCTTAGACCATGATGTTACCTCCACCGTGCTCGGCTTTAGGCAAGAGTCTTTGTGCTTACCAGGGTGTTACTAAACATGCTGGACACCGCCTAAGCAGGTTTATCTTGCTCTCATTAGACCACAGGACGTGGATCCAGTAAAGCATGTTCATAAACTGCTTACCTTCAACTTGTTTTGCTCAGATGGCACCCCCAAAAAACTAGACAATATTGTAAATTCATTATTTTTTAATACATATTCAACTTCTCAGAGTTGTATTCCATCACTAAATGGTTTACTAAGACATAAAACTGAAATGGAAGAGTGTTTAAAAGCAATTACATACATAAAATGCATTCAAGAAAGTGTGCCCACTTCCAAGAGACGGGGAACTGCTATAAAATTCGTGATTGCTAGAAAGTGCCCTATTTACAGTTAAAACGACAAGTAAGAAATGCCAGTCACATTTACATTTACATTTACATTTATGCATTTAGCAGACGCTTTTATCCAAAGCGACTTACAAAACGAGGATAACAATCGAGCTACATAGCAGAAACCTTAAGGAGCATAGTGCTAAGTGATAGTGCTTCAGTTCATTTTAGTGCTAGGATAGAAGATGTTCTCTGAATAGCTGGGTCTTTAAGAGCTTTTTGAAGGCCTCCAGAGATGGCCCTTACAAACTTGATTGCCTAGTGACCAAAGTTTATTCCCCCCACCCCCTCTATGCATGTTAAGGGTAGTAACATTGGCTAAATTCCCGAAGGACCACTGTTGGAGACATCCAGAAAGAAGAACAAAAACAAAATTCAGACTGACCCCCTTGTTAGTAGAATTCAAAATGCATCCTTTTTATTTTTCACATATTTAAATGACTAACATCATTAAAACCATTAGGACCACCCGTATAATATTTTTTTATGGTCAGATGTAATCAAAGAGCTTTTTGACTCCTGGTGATTAAGGCATGTAGTAGTAGAATGACTACACTGAAAATAACCTCCTCTCTAGTTTGTTATCGTGAAAGCTGTCAGCTGTCTTGGGCTTGTTTTAATTCCAAAGTGTCCAAGAATCACATCAGAGTCAATGCCACCGTGACCTCCATGAAATACTTGACCAATTTAAATAAAAATATCTCTGATGCTTTCAAGACCCTAAAAGTTGGTCATGCTTAGCTTAAACATAAGTTTGTATAATTAAAAACATAGCTTTTTAATCCCAGAGCCCTAAGATACAGTGCCCTTTGCACTAGAGGACACGTGAAGGATAGATTTGTGAAGGGGAATGAGCTTAAATCTATTTCGTATGTTCTAACACTTTTTGGCATCTTTGGCAAAGGTTAGCTTTACAGTTTAATGCCAACAATGACGAAGAGTGGCTTGCTGTTATACATAGGATTACATAGGATTGACAGTGTTGGGCGAATATGAATTCCCTTTAATGCTTTTGTTGCCAGTTGTTTGGATGTTGAGGACTGTATTATTAAGCTATTTCCAGAGGTCAATAAATCTACACTCTGTACATTGACTACATTATGCTGTAAAAAAAATAGTTCAAGGGGGTATATTTACTTTTGTGAGATATTTGGACCACAGTGAGAGCCGTGTGATCAAATCAAAGGCTTGCAGTGGAAGCGTGGGGATGGGGGGTGGGTTGGGGTAGGTCAGGGTTAGTGTTTAGAGAAGTAGTGCATGCAAGTCCTGGTTTTAAAAATAAACACTTCCCAGTTTTGCCTTCATTTCCCCAAAAAAAGACAGATTTGTTCCTCTTCTTTCACCCTCATCTCTCTTCCTCCATTCATTGAGCATTTCTTTTTTTGTGCCACCCTCTCTGGGATGTTTCTCTGTTCCCTTTTCCCCCCAAACCTCCTCTCTCACTGTCTCTCTTTCTCTCGCTGCCTCCCCTCCCCTCTGCTTTTGCTCCCTCATTTCTTCCCTCCCTCTTTTCCTGTCTGTCCCTCTCACTCTTTCATCCTCTCTCTTTCTCTCTCTCTTCTTCCCACTCCAGAAGAACATCCAGCCCACCATTCGTAGGACGGGTCTGGCTGCCATCACACACTTCCTGTTTGGTCCGCCCCGACTGCACAAGGAACTGGTGGAGGAGAGGGACCTTGTGTTTGCTATTGCACAATGTGAGTGTATATATATACACTATACACACACACACTCTGTGGTGCATAATGCACAAAACTAAATGTTTGCATAGCGATAGGTAGTAAACACATACAACTACTTAACGCACACTGCACACATAATTAGTGAGGCTCCTACAAACCCTCACTGAAGGTTTCCTCCTGTGCTTATAGACAAACACACACACACACACACACACACACACACATACACATACACACTTGACTGTGCCGAGCAGGTGGAGATCTTGAGTGTTCTGTACAGCATGTCTCGCTCAGCTGCTGCCCTTTCCTGCTCCTACCTACAGTAAGCCTGTCCTAAGCAGTAGGTGTGTGTGTGTGTGTGTGCGCGTGTGTGTGTGTGCGCGCGCGCGCATGGGGTGATCAGACGGTAGGGCTGTGGCTGCTTGGCCAAGGGCCCAGTCCTCAGTAACAGGATGTCCCCAGCAGAGTGTTAGAGCCGAGCAAGGCGCACACACACACACACACACACACACACACACACACACACACAAAACCTGGATTTAGAATGACGAACATAGGAATCTGCTTTTTCATATGCTCTGCAAGAGCCTTCCATGCCTCACTTACTTCCGAGCTTCATTGCAAATAGCTGCTGTGACTATTGATTTCGCCATCGCAATCTGGTTCACAATGCTAGCAGGGCTAACCTTCGAATCCCGCCTAACTCTGGGTAGACAGCGGTTCCCTTGTAAACAAACACACAAACAAACAAAAATAGTGTTGCGTTTCAAGTGTAGCCTAGCAAGAGGCCAGATGTTGGCAGTGGTACATTGTTATTGCCTAAAGGCTGCTTCAACCTGGCTACGCTCCTAGCTTACAGTGGCTGGGTGCTCCATGTCCTGTTTCTAAACAGAGGCTGAGTGCTGTTGATGTCTTGCAGTAAGACCTTTGCTTTTGCTTTTTAATGTCCTTCATTTTGAAATGAGAAGGGGAAAAAAGAGAGCCCTTATATGACAGCCACGTTTTTTGTTTATTTGTGTTTTTTCCCTATAACTTCTTCTGAGTTACTACTACTACTACTACTACTACTACTCCCACAAAAAATATGTGTGTGTGGAGTAGGAGAGGCTATGTGCACTCCCTAATATGAAAATCTTCCATTTTAATTGTGGTTGTCACCACTTCAGTACCCAGGGTTCATATAAGGGCTGCCTATTGGGTTTGTAAAGTTTGCAAGTTTAGCTTGTTTTTGCTAATTTAAAGTTGACCATGTTCTATTTAAACATACAGCGTATGTGCCACTCTGTGTCCACGGTGAGAATCAGTGTGGTAATGGCTAGTGTGGGTAACGGCTGGGCTAGGTTGTGTTGTTCTTTACAGCACTGGGTTGACCTTTGACCTCTGCCATGTAGGCTCATTGGACAATGGCCAGCCGGTCCACATGCGTGTGCTGCAGACGATCTACAGGAAACTGACAGGCACCCGCAGTGACTGCCCGCGCTTTGGACCCCACTGGGAGAACGTGGGCTTTCAGGGTAAGGTTTTTTTTGTGTTTGTGTGTGTGTGTGTGTGTGTATGTGTGTGTGTTTGTATGTGGGTGGAGAGTGATTATAGTGTTGTTTCTAGGTGTGTGTGAGACATTAACTGATTTTAGTTTTTTGTTTCATTGTTTTGTTTATTTTCTATGTACCATATACCATGGCAACTAAAAAAATGTAGTAACAATCAAAAGCATTTGTATATTAAACAATCCTTCTGAAACCATGTAGTTTAGGTGAAAAGAATTAATCTACTTGCAGTGGACATAACAATGATGTTTTAATTGGGTGTGTTTAGTTACAGTCACTGGGATCTGAGCTGTTGCAGTGAGCATTGTGTAGTTCTGTTTCCTTTGCCAATGCTTGCATATGTTTCCTTGTGTGTTTGTTTTCTGTGTGTGTTTTTTCTTTAGACTTTTTTTTTCTTTAGATTGGGTTTCTTTTTTTCTTTAGACTTTTTTTCCCTATCCAATGCAAGTGAATTTTTGTGTGCTTTCTTGGACCGTGTGTGTGTGCATGTGTGTGTTTCCCAGGCACGGACCCGTCTACAGACTTGCGAGGCACAGGCTTCCTTGGACTTATGCACACACTTTACCTGGTCATGGATCCAGAAACACTACCTTTAGCAAGAGACATCTATAAGCTGTCCCAGCACCCAGTGCAGGTGAAACACACACACTTTTACATATTTACACCTACTTGTAAGTATGTACATGTATGTACAACACACCTACTTGTACATATGTATATCTATTAAAATGACTTTCATGAACTTGTTTCGTGGTATTTTGGTCCCCTGGCAGAACTTCCCCTTCAGTGTGATGTCCATCAATATGACACGCATCGCCTTGCACGCGCTCAGAGAGGAGGTCCTATCCAAGTGAGTTTACAAAGAAACGCTCAAACACACAGACATACAGACGCACACGTGCGCATTTATGAAATTAACTTTCAATATGAACATTGAGAAGCTTTCTGTGGACCCATACAAAAGATGTGTACATTTGCTTTTGCTTTTCCCAGCAGTATTTAATTGGGCATGAATTATTTTGAGCTTCTGTTAGTAAAAAGGCTAGAGATTCTGAGAGATTTAGGAAGACCTATAAATAGTCAATAATCAACGTGTAAGAAATGAAAACCTTCTAAACTGAGTTATTTCCTGAACTCTGACCTCATCCAGGGAGTGCAACCGACGGCAGCAGGTTGTCGGGGTGATAAACGACTTCTACGCGGCCACATTCCTGCACTTGTTCCAGACGTGGAAGAGCGAGCAAAAGACTATCTCGGACTCAGGCTATGTGCTCAAAGGTATAGACTCCCCACACCCAATTAGTGCTTGACCATGTGGTCTGCCGCGACACACTTCCAGAACTTTCCACTGCTTTCACTTCCATGTTCTCTGGAGAGTCAGTCTACTTAACGGCTATCTGACAGGGACATTGAGTGAAAAGACGTTCTGTTTGATGCTGTACCTCGGACTCACAAAACAGTAATTTAATAGCAGTGCAATAGTCAGTGAGTGTCCTAGTGAGCTAGGATCAGTAACTTATAGTTATTTATTGTCACTAACACACGCTTGTGTTTCTCTCGTCCGCACAGAGGTGGAGATCTTTGCCAAAAAGAACCCCAAGCAGATCATGAGGCGCCTGGAGGCCTTCTTAAAGGAGAGACGCGCCAGGATAGGGCACCGGACGTCACCCGACAGCCTGTCTCACAGCAACCGGTCCCCCAGTGACAGGGGGTCTAGCCTGGGAAGCCAGGGGACCAAAGAGGGCAAAGAGATGAACTTCACCGGTGTGTGTGATCTGCCGGCCGAGATGGAGGGAGAGGCCTGACTCATCTGAGAGAAAGAGAGAGAATGAGAGACAGCGAGTGGGGGAGTGGAAGAGAGTGTAACAGGATGAGAGTAGAGAGGAGAGATGGTGAAACTATGTCCGAAGTTGAGATGGATTTATCTCTCTTGAGCTTTTCCTTTACTATTTTTTGTTTCCTCCTACCCACCATTTTGTATACAACTGCTCACACACACACATACACACATGCACATACGGACGCACACGCCTATCCGGTTTGGCTGCACATCCGTCTAAGCTGTTCCTCTTTCACCAAGCCGTCTTCTGGTTCAGATTCACAACAAATCTCTCTCTGTCGCTCTCTCAATCTCTCTTCTTCCCCTTCCCCTAATTTTGATTGTCTACTCGCCCCCCCCCCCCCCCCCCCTCACCCCCACCCCAAACGTCGTACTGTATAATGCTTTCACAGAGAAGCTGCCGAGGCCAATAGTTGCCAAACATTTTTGTTTGTGTGTTTGTTTGTTTTGGTCCTACCCCGCTAGCTAGAGCTCGGTGCAGTGACTAGCATTCGCACGGTCGGCAGAGGTTGCAAAGTGCTTCAGAAAGGCTCAGGGACAGACTGACTGGTCAAAGAGGCATGCGTCTTTTGTTTGTCGGCTTCTTCGTCGCCGCGATCAACCACACATTGGCCACACTGCAAGGCTTGGCCGCAAGGCCAGGAAGAGACTCCAAAGTCTCTCAAAGGACGAATTTGAGCGAGGTACGCCACTTTTGATTGTCATTACCAAGACGCAAACCAGGAAAGATATAACCCGCGCACGTTGGCTCGCAACAATATGTGTGTGTGTGTGTGTGTGTGTGTGTGTGTGTATGTGTGCGTGCGTGCGCACGTGTGTGTGCATGTTGAAGTCTCTTCTTTGTGTTTTCTCAAAGGCGCATTAGTGATGTAGGAAAGGTTATTTAGGAAACACGGTGTCTTTCGGCGCAGGTTGTAGATGCGAAAACACTATTTGCAGTGCAATCAAAGCCCAGTTCAAGCTCTATGAACTGTGCAAGTGTGAGCTTGCTGGGCAAGAGTGAGTGAGCGAGCGAGTGAGTGAGTTAGATGGGTCTGTTGATCGATTTTATTTCCTTTCAGAGCTCTACAAGTGTTCTCTATGGATACAAATTCTAGCTGTATAAATATATCCGAGTATATTTTTCATAGACATTACACTGAAGCTACTTTATTCGTAACCAGTATGAAGAACTCACAACCAAGCATGACACCTGCTAGTCACTGGCTCTTTGGTGCCACGGCTGCAAAATTGCAAGCTTTGATGGGAGGGTGTGTGTGTGTGTGTGTGTGTTTGTGTGTGTGTGTGTGTTTGTGTGTGTGTGTGTGTGTGCGCGTGCCACCACATGCATGCCTCTGCCCTCCAAGACTGTTACTGTGCCCCCCCCCCACACACACACACACACCAAACACACACCCGTACATACATCTCATTGAAATAGGGATGTGTATATGCCCTTTCTCTCTGACACCTAGCCGCTAGCCTTGCAGGAGGCAACGTTGCGGCTTAGCCTCCCTGTGGGTATGTCCAGGACCTGCTGGACGCTAGCATTCTTCTGGCTAGTCTTATAAACTGCATGCGACAAACAAAAAGATTATAATAAAAAAATGATTAAAAGACCGGTTCTCAAGCAGAACTTGTGCTGGTGGCTGTAGGTTTAGTTATAACCAGTGTATATTTTGTGTATGCAAACAGCAGCGGTACGTCTTGCCAATAGTGGTAGGAAGCTAGCAACTTCTCCGGTAAATGTCTTTTGATGTAATTATGAAAAGAGGTTATGAATTCAGGAACGTGTTCTTTTACAACTTCAGGGTAGCGACCAAAAACAGCAAGAACACTAATAGGTGTTATCAGCAGGGGGACGACAGGAGAGTTTGCGTTGAGACTCTGCGAGGCGACACAAAGTGCCTGCCAAGACGTTTCTCTGCAGGGTAGATATTTGATGTGTGTGTGTGTGTGTCAGTTTGCTTCTGAACAGTGGATCTACTTAACCGTGTTATATTTGGTGTTCTGGTAGATGACCATAGTCAGTCATTGGCTGCAATGCTTTATTTTTGGCTTTGACCCTGGATTAATCTTTGACTTCTTGTTTTTTTTTTTGTTGTTGTTGTTTTTTGAAGGATGGTCTCTGAATTCACTTATTTGTAGCATGCTCCATAGCACTAGAATGTAGCACCAGACAATTGTTGTTGTTTTATTTGTTTTACTTTTTTGGTTATCTTAGTTTTTTCCTTGTTGAAGAAATTGCTTGTTCTGATATTCTGTATGTTGACTTGTGTCTCATTTTGGCAAAATCTTCAGTGTTTTGTGTGTGTGTGTGTGTGTGTGTGTGTGTGTGAGAGAGAGAGAGAGAGAGAGAGAAACATGCTAGATTTTGTCTAGTTGAATGGAAGAGTGGTGTTTTCAGTGCTTGAATGAGAGCAGCATCTTTTAGACAGTGAGCTTTGGGTGCTGCAAGCGGCACAGAGAATCCCAACAAATTATTATTGTTGTTATTTTGCTATTTTTTTTGTTTGTTTTGTTTTTGTTTGTTTCTCCCCTTAACCTTCTCTTCATGATTGTTCATTCCTGGTTGCTATCCAATGATTCATTATTGAGTGGGAACTTTTACCCATGTAGGAATTATGCTATGGTACACAAACCTACACATACACACCAGTTATCCCAGTGGAAAGCATTATTACTACTACTTGCTGTAATAACTAAATGTGACAAACTTGGCTACAAGCGCAACTATCCTTTTAACTCTGTGTAATGACATCTTGACACACACACACACCATCTGCTTCTTTTCCTCCAGTGGCTGAAGTATCACCTCCATGAACACACACACACATACACACACACACACACACACACACACACACACACACACGCACACATTGTGTGAGAAGTAATGTGGTTGTTCGAGATGACATGGCAGTAGGGAGAAACACTAGTGCCTCAGTGAGGAGTGTCCCCCAAGGCCACAGTAAACTTTAAAAAGCATTCATAAGCTACTTACAAAGCATGACAGCAGCTGTGTGTGAGTGAGTGTGTGTGTCTGTGTGTATTGGGTGGGGGTGGGTGTGTGTGTGTGTTTACAAAGCATTTGTAAGCACTACAGGACAGCGGCTGAATGTTTGCAAGTAGCTGCCCCATGGACCAAGCAGTAAAACCGTCGCTGTTGGTAGACAATAGTAAGGGTGTGTTTTATCACAGCAGACAACCCACGCAATTGGTGTGTATGTGTTTTGTGTGTGTGTGTATGTATTGACGGAACATTCCATCCCGGTCACCCCTTCCATGACCGTTTCCATGGCACAGGGAGGGGAAGAAAATCGGGAAGGGGAAAGAAAAAAAAAATCAGTGAAGCCTCACAGGTGTCTGAATGTCGTGTGTCCCAAGACGCTGTCGGTGGAAAATCTGTGGTCGCCGTGGATCTCTTGGAGGGGTGGGGTTGAAGTCAGTAGCTGCCTGCTGAGGTGTGTGTGTGTGTGTGTGTGTGTGTGTGGTGCAGTGTCCAGCACCAGCATGTGCCCATAGAGGAGACAAGAGAAGATTGTAGCAGAGTGATTGTTTCAGGGGTGGGGGGGGGGGGGGGTTATAAGAAGCAGTAATGTCATGTCAAACCTCAGGCTTGAGACAAATCTCTCTCTCTGTCCGTCCTCTCCTCTTCCCTGCTTCCCCTCCAACAGTCGTGATGTCACCACAGACTCACAGCGAACAGTGTTGTCCTGAAGACCGACAGCCACACTGTCTCTCCAAAAATCGAAAGCTCCACCGATGTTTTCTGTAGTATTTTTGGTTTGTTTGGGGTTTTTTTTTACGTTTGTACAACAGTGCATTAGGACTAGCAAACACAGCCACACAGCTCCCCCCAGGGCTGCTCAAACGTTTGTGCATTGTTTCTTTTCAGGAGAACCAGGATGTGGTTTGGCTCAGCCATCTCTTTGTTAGCGTTCAGGTCAAGCTAGTCCACACTTTTTTTTTTCTTTTTTTTTTTTCCCCCCTTTTAATTTTGACGATCCTTTTCTGGGACTCACCTCTGCCGTGCAAATTGATGGGAGATTGGATGAGGCCTCAGTCTTCCCTCAGACCTTCTCTCCCCCTTTCCTCCAAACATGTAGGTGGGATTGCAGTGTCCAGTGCTACCCCCCAACCTCTCCTGCGCTGCCCCCAACCTTCTCTCCCTCCCCCGGCACATTCCTCTGGAGGTGGTTAGGTATTGTTGTTGTTATTGTTGTTGTTGTTGTTGGTCTGTTTGTCCCTCAGAGCATTCTATTCTCCTAACCCCTCCTCCCCCCCCCCCCCTACTCTCCAGTAATACCTGATTGTAGAAGTCCAATTTTATAATGAGAATATATTTCAGAATATATGCATACAGTTGTACAGTAATGTATTGTATGGAGAATATAAAAATAAAATTGCAACCTAAAAAGTATTACTGTCAAAGTTGTCTATTTGCAGCCTGCAGTGATGCCTCCTTATCTGTAGAGGGCACACTGGTACAGGATATGGTCAATCGCAGATTTGCAGCTGCTGAAACATTTTGGTCCAGGTAGTGTTAGTTTTGCACAAATCAGGAAATCACAGATATCAGAATCGTTTATGCTTTGCTTGGTCCATTTCTTCTTTTTTTTTAAAGAAAATTTCATGTTCTTGGACCTTTTGATCTTTAGTTTTCTGTGCACTGAATCTAAATAAGGATAGTGAATGATAAATGCACACCCTCCTCCCCATCCCCAACTTTTGCTGCCCTATAACAAATCTACAGAGCCTCAAAAAAACGCTAGTTACAACAGTGGGTCAACCTATAAGTTGTGTTATGTTTAAAATAGATTCATTGAAGATGCATCTGACCACGTTTTTGTTAGGTTGTCAAGCTCTTCACTTTTTGTACAGTTGGTCGACTCAATCTAGATTAAGTCTGTGAACACTGTAGATGTAGATTAATATTAAATAAAAATATTTTAACATTCTTTACACTTAATTGCATACGATGGAGGTCTATTGAATACTTCAGACAAAGTTATCCATAAAACCAATAACACTAGTAAAAGGGTTTTTGTATATAAAAAAAAAAACATTGCATCGTCAATTGAGAGGCCCGGGCTTGGTTGAAGGCTGCGAGTTTCCATATTCAGTCCTATTCTGTTGTTGCTTGTGCAGTGAAGAGTTACGACTGTGTGGTTTGATTCCAGCTGTGTCATTGGAGCATGTGCAAGCAAAAAGAGAGAGCAAGGGAGAGGAGAGCAAAAGTGCTGCCAGCGCTGCAGAATGGTGGTAGCACCATCAAAGGCCACAAAATCCAGTAGTTGTCAAAAAGAGAATGCGTCGTTGAAATGCATGCTCGATTAGTAAATGGAGTCTCTAACTGTTGACTTGTTTTTATGTTCTGCTGTGGTTCAAGCAGCATTCACATGGGATGATTCCTAGTCACTTTGGCCCCAGAAACACAAGGGAAAGATGGAAGTTCTGGTTAAGTAATGTCATCTTTGAGACAGAGAAGTTTGAACATTATTATTACATGGATCTGCCCTCAGTTATGACAGGAAGATAGAAGGCATCCTCCGTCCGTTTCTGACTCATCAATAATTTCTCTTTTTCTCTCAAACACACACACACACACACACACACACACGGCCATAGCAGGCAGTCCTTGTGTAACACTGTTTGACCCCCTTGAGGGGGCTGGGGTTCAGTTTTTAGGGAAGCTCTTGCCCCTCACCTGTACAGTCGCTGAATACAAATACAGTACATCTAAGCTATCCCAAAATAATATTACAGTAGACATTATATTTTAAATGTATATATTTCTCATATTAGTGTATATAGTCTCATATTATTGGCATATTAGTCTCTTTAATCTCATAATAATCTCTTCCTGTTGTGTCCCCTTTAGGTCCCATGTCCCACAGGGGAAAAGTCTTAAGGTTGTTAGATTTGTCTGCTTGTGCCCAACTTTTTGGACATGGGTGTCTGTCTGCCTGTCTGGCTAGCTGAGGTTGGTGGGCGATCATTCCTAAAGATTTAAGACCCATGTGGGCTCAGTCTGTCTGGGAAATAACAGAAATATGACCGTCCAGCCCTGTGAGCCTTAAGTGTATACACAGGCCTGTGTGTCTGGGCTGTGGGCTGTTTGTCTGTCTGTGGATGTCTCCAGACCAGGGACCGAAGGTGTGGTTTTACGAGAGACAAATCTTGACTAATAAAAGATGGTTTATTTTACCATAGCAGCGGCCCATAATATGATTTAAGATGAGATTTCCTGATCTGGGAAACCTGTGCGCAAATGCAGTGACGTAAACACCGTTCTTCAAAAGCTGCAAAAGCAAGACAATAGTTTTTATCAGAGGTGTTTATACTGTATTTGATATTTTGGATTATGTTTCAGTGTAAATAAAACCTCTTGTACCTTCTCTGAAATGATCATTCTGATACACTGATATGAAACATGTGGATGGGTTTGGATGGCTGCCAGGATCTCAGTAGAACCATATAGAAACTATTGGCAGAGAATGTAACATACAAATGTCACATGATTTCAGGAGACATGAAATCCATTAGTTCCTCTTTCTTCAGGAAAGTCTCATTTTCCAAAACCCTTATTGTTCTTTTTACGCTCAACAACTATATGTCAGTAAAACGGCATCTCTGCTGAACTTTAAAGTTGTGCTTTCACTGTCTTGTATTCTTATTTGTTATATTCTGTGAGTACAAAGTGCTGATTCAAACACTCACTACTTACACAGATGCTAAATTACAGCAATGCCTTAAACTCAGTTTGATGCTAAACATAGAATAATTATATTTGATTTTTTTTTATTATTAGATTATACTTTATTCATCTCATAGGTAAACATACATACACACACTTTATAGATGAAAGATTAGACCATAGTGCAGGAAGTGGTCAGTGTCAGTGAAACTACAGTTACATCACAAAAGAACTATTAGTGAAGTGAATAAACAATAAATGTGTCTCATATTCCTTTTAATAATTGGTGTTAAACTGTAATATTGATTTGGTCAGTTTTATGTAGGCTACCTGGGTACTGAGTTAGGCTAGCATTAAGCAACAATATAAGGACATTATTTATTGATGCCAATGGGGCATAACCATCAATTCTTATTGTTGCTTTAAGGAGCCAGCCTGACCCTCTAAGGAGAAGTGACAAGGAGACTGAAGAAAAATACCCAAACCAAACTAGAGAAATTCACATCTGTGTGCAATCAAGCTTAAACCAGGCCAGCCTGGCCCATGTGTCCAGCAGGCCTTGGAGAGGCAAGCTGTGCGAGGTGGGGGCAGGTCAGTGGAGGAACAAACCCACATGAATTTGGCGGGAGAGGCAGAGAAACAGACCGCGGATGGATGCAGGTAAACCTATCAAACCCTTAGGGGGTACAAAAGGCCTCACAACTTTGCATCACCTCTCACGACAAGTTGTATGTCTGTTATTGTCATGCGATGCTCTCTTGCCTAAACTCACGTCACGTCTTCTGAGATCATTTGGGAGATGGAAAATGCAAAGGTGTTTGCCAAGACAAATGGAATAGATTAGTTTCCATTAATCACTTTGCTTTATATTTGCTGCTGCAATCTCATTTGTCTTCCACCTCATGTCAAGCTGCCTCTCAAAGGATCTTAAAAAGAGACTGAAAGAAAGAGACATTTTGCAAGTGGTTTATGCACCATTCTGAATCTGGGTATAATTATAAAATTGGCTTCACTTAGAAGAGCATATTTAAGAGGGCTGTATAATCTTTTTGGTAGCAGTACTTAGATTCTTGAGACAAAACAAGAACTGCTGAATCCGCTTAAGAAAGACCTATGTCACATATGACTGTATTGAGTAGAAATCCAAACCTTATGTGTGGTTATGCAATATTGCGTTGCCTAAGAACTGCTCTCTGTTTATAAACATGGAAAAAGTCTAGATATTTTAGAAAGCTCTGTTACAAAATCTTTTGTTTTATGTGAAAAGAACTTGATTTTTTTTCTATTTGGTTTCTAATTGTAATAACTTAAAATAGATCAATTACATATAAATATAATTATGGGATACATGGCTTTCAGACTAATTAAAAGTTGTAATGAAAATGTTTTTTCGTTAATTAACTAAACAATGTCATATAATTACTGTAAATAAAATATAACTTTCTAGCTCTCTAGCTTTACATTTTAATTAACATGCAAGGGGATCAAAAACTTCATACAATTTTATTCTTAACTATTTTAATACCATTATATGTGTGTTAAAATATATTATTTAACAATTTTCCTGACATAAATCAAATTTTGAAATCATACACACCTTTGTACATTTCAAAACGGCAGTTTTGCTAAGTAGTGTATACTGACATCAGCGCATAGAGAATACCATTCTACATGTGTCATAAAGGGTAGTGTGAGCCTCTTACTAGAGACTAGTCGTTTTACTAAGCTAAGGCTGAGCAGAGCTCTGAGATGTGTTCGCTTGGCAACAATGAGTGGTATGGAACTAATGACAGGACTTACAATTAATTGTAGTGTGGATTTTAACTGAAAAAGTGTAAGGAGTTTATGTGCATCAAAGTAGCAGGCCTATAGTTCTGGTTTTGTTTTGAGGACCAGGCAGCAAAATGGTCTTCAGGGCAAAAAATATGGTATAGCTGTAGGCAACAGATTAAGTTAAAGTTTACTAGATAATTTAGATGTTCTGCAACCCATTCATCTGCCTCATGGTTTGATCATTTCTTTTATTCCTAAGCATATTGCAAAATATCTATTGCTTAAAGTCTGACTGGTTTACACATTGTGGAAACAAACAACAGAATGCCTGTAACATTCATCAGTTCATTCACAGCTGCACAGGGTACTGACTGTCATACTGTATTTAATTAGATGTTGGGTCCCAAGATATAGTAACAGTCTTCCAATGTTTATTTTGTCTACTGTAATAGTCCCATGTATCCGGATTTATTTCTCTTTATATTGCATCTTCTTTAGCTCGGATTTGGAATGCCATATTGTGACACACACACACACACACACACACACACACACAGCCTAATATTTCCCGTTGCTAGAATGGAGGATACAGAAATGCAATCTCCTCTGAAACAGAACTGCATTTTGCTTTTCATTTTCTTTTAGGATGAATAGACCAAACACCACCTCCTCCTGTCTCTCTTAGTTATTCCAGTGCCTGCCCCCCTCTCTCTGTTTAAGGCTTATTTTCCTTCTCTGTGCTAGTGAGCTGTGACTGATAACTGACTTGCACACACTAGTGCTCGTGTGGGTGGTTAGCTGAGCATTCCAGACTCGGGAGTCAGTTTAACGTCCACGTCTGTGTGACTTCTCTGATTGGAAGCCACAGCAGGAATGATTCAGACCAAATGAGAGGTGCTGGTGGTGGGGTAGGTGCAGCAGCTGCACTCGAGGCTTGAGCTGCCTGCCCCCATTTGTACCTGGAGAGCCTGCTGGAATATGCACAACGTCTCTCTCTCTCTAACTCTCTCTGTCTGTCTGTCTCTCTCTCTCTCTCTCTCTCTCTCTCTCTCTCTCTCTCTCTCTCTCTCTCACACACACACTCTAATTCTCCTTACTTTCTTTTGTGTCTCATTCTTCCTTGGTTTCACTCAGCAGTTTCTTTTAGTGCCTCTTTGTTTCCTTGCTCTTTCATTCTCTCTTTCTCCCTCCTTCCTTTCCTTCCCTCTCTCAGTCTTTCTTTTTCACTCCTTCTGCAAATGGGCATCTGCACTTCCTCTCTCAGTCTTCCACTCACTCTTTCCATCTCTCACATCTTTCCATCATTTCTCCAACCCCCACCCCACCCCTCCTCCTCTCTGATGTGCAGCACAATAGTCTGATCATTCTTCATTAATTTTAATTAAAGGCTACTATTTTCAGTAGCGCAATACCTTAGTGATTCATCTAACACATTTACAAAATGATAGAAATGGAAGTGATATTGGAAATGAAAGGTAGATTCCGTCATACTTAGAGAGACAGTTGGAGGCCATATAAAGATAGTACCAATATTTTCTTGGTTTTCATGGTTAAGACTTCCTACGGACCCAGTAGGCACTACTTATAAAGCATTATACATGCATTCTAAAATGCATTCAGAACACAATATAACTAATGACATTCATAATTATTCATACATTCTTGTGATGTATTTGTGTAATTACAACTTGAAGTGTCACTTGGTGTCACCAAGCTTTTAAGCTTTTTTTACTCTTGATACAAGAAAAACATATTGCTTTCTTTATTATCTGCAATGGTGCCTGATTGATTTTCTATATTAGTTTGATAATCGATAGCAGATTGTTGTGTAGGCAGTTTGTATTTTGGCGTTTGTTGCTACTATGGCTAAAGCTGTGTATTACTGAATATGTACACTGTAGGTCAGGAATGTTGGTGTCCAGATGACAGCATAAAGAATGAATGGCCTGGCTTTTCCATATTATTCACATATACACGACATGCCGGGGGACCATTAAATGTTATTGAGATTCCATGTGTTTGTGTGTGTGCGTGTGTTTGAGATAGAGAGAAACATCACAGTTCAAGGTAATGACCTCATTTCTCATTTCTGAGGAATGGAGGAAATTCTTCTAGATGCAAGAACGTCCCGAGTCAAACAGCAGAACGGAAGAGCAAGTTCTGTCTCCTTATTGCCCCACTACTTTCATTCTTCTCCAGAATGTCAGGTGGTGTGTTTAGATAATCAGAAGCACATTTAATTTCTTGCATTGCATTTCTTTCTTCTCTTTCTGAGACTAAACAGAGACTCAATACAGTTACCTGTCTTCAATACTACTTAATCCTCACCAAGGCCATATAATGGGAAATTTCCTTCAGTTTTTATGTTCTGAAATCAATTTTAATTCTCCTCCTACAAAAGGGCACCTTTGTACCACATGACAAATGCTAACAGATCCCTCATCCATCAGCTGCACATGTGGTTGGAGGTAGTCAAGGTCAAAGATGTGGGTCTTTGACAGTCACTGGCCCGCGTAAGTATGCCACTAACATACACATGTGCTGCATGCACACACACACACATACACACACACACACACACACACACACACACACACACACACACATAATGAGTTCAGAGATCACATGGTGTTTGTGTGCATAAAACAATATATTACACAAAAATGAACACAATTAATTCATACCTACAGTGTATGCTATAACACCCTCCCTTATTCCCTCCTACACACACACACACACACACACACACATTGTAATAGCTAATTCACTGAGGTAACTTGTACTCTGAGTGACTTTTAGCCTTTCAGTGTTTTTACAAGGCCCCCTCTTTTTTCTCTCCTTGCTCTGAAAATGCAGATTGGAACATTTATTCGCATCTGAGAAACAGACCTTTAGCAGACCTTTTAGTCTACCTCAATAAGAGGTTGTGAGTGTAGATGGAGTAGATGTGGTAGACTAGACCTTAGTCCTAGAACAGGCCTACAGGATCCATCCGTGAAGATCACTGAAGATCTGTTTCAGTCTGGGATTGGGTTTGATTTCAGTCTGAGATTACTGTTGGCAGGGAGGACCAGTCATGGTTACTTGTCACGCCAGAGAAACTTCAAAGTCTAGAATGAATT
Organism: Limnothrissa miodon; assembly: GCA_017657215.1. Taxonomy (NCBI): domain Eukaryota; kingdom Metazoa; phylum Chordata; class Actinopteri; order Clupeiformes; family Clupeidae; genus Limnothrissa; species Limnothrissa miodon. The sequence goes on from JAGFZM010001012.1 coordinate 424,474, forward strand.
GCTTAGTCCAGGCGGCATGGGGGCAAAGCCAAAGATCTGAGGAATGGTCATGGGGATCCTTAACTTCCTCTTGGACACCCTTGAAACTGAAGTTGGGGTTCAGTGAGGTGGTTATGCGGTGTGTGCATCAGTCATCATTGGATAGGTTATTACGTTATTTCAACTATAATTATGCAGGGCTCACAAAACATTTATTATAGGGTTTAAATGTCATGATAAACACAATATAAAAAATTATCAGATGAAGTACATTATCCTTGAAATGTTGCTTTTTTAAAATGTGTTATTCATGGGATTTAAGATTTGCAAAAGGAGCTGAAGTTGGTCAGCATGAGGATGATGAGAATGTAAAATAAATATTTCCTTATTTGAGCATTATTTAGGCTGCAGTATTCTTCATAGAAAGTCTTTGTTGCACAGCAATGATATGCTACGCCAGCGTCATCCATTCCAGCTGCTTTGAAATGGTTGCGTCTTTGCCAATGTTTTGTCTCAGTTTTCCATTTGAATTAAGCAATGGCTGTTTGCACTTGATTCATTTCCAGGACAAACACATTCCTTGTATTTCTTTGTTGCACATCAGTGGAAGAGAAACATCCCAAAGGGACAGTTATTGAACTGACACTCAGGGTCATTTCACCTCCTTTGAAGTTTTAATTGCAAGGTGAACCTTGGAATTAATGAGGGATTTATCTATTTCAAAAGCAGGATATTGGTAACATGATTTAAGGCGAGTAGAACTCGACTTTAGCAATTATATAATTGCTAGCGCCTGTTACCTGTTAATAACTTAATTCAGATCAGATGTCATTGATGTGTCCTTTGTTTGTAATAGCACAGAGGCCTTCATGAGAGTGACAGAAACAAGATGAACCCAACAGGGTTTTCACGGGTGGGGGTGAGTGTACCTGGCTCCCTTCTATCATTCATTAAGAGCTACACTTATTTATGTATTTCCTTCTATTTCCTCCTTCTTCTCTCTGCTTCTTCTCCTCTTTGCTGGCCGGCGTGGCTGCTGGCGATCAGGGTGGAGGAGGCTACAGTACAGTACATGATGATTTCAGGCAGCACCTGTTGGGGCTCCTCCATTATTGGTCAATTTCCTTTGTTGTTTCAGCTGAGTCTTCTCTTCATTTCTCTCTGTCACTAGACCATCCACAAATGTTCAACAGGACTCTGGGGTTTGCCCTCTGCACAACTATTACTCTGCTAGAATGTCTTCTTCTTCTCTCCCTCTACACCCCGCCCTCCTTCTCTTTTCTTTCTCTCTCTCTCTCTCTCTCTCTCTCTCTGTCTCTCGCTTTTGTCCCCTCCCACACAAGCTTCCAGCCTTCTCTCTCCCATCCCTCTCACACCTCTTTTGCTCTCCGAGCTTTCTGCCTGTTGGGCACAGGAATATTCTCTCTTTTTCTCTCTCCCTGTGTCATTGACTGTCTGACTGACAGGCAGACAGACAGAGCGACCAGGTCCAGATATGGCTCCAGCAAGAGGCTCCATCCTGTACCTGGCCCTGCTGATTCTCAGCCTGAGTTGTACACTGGCCCTCAACATGAGCTCCTTAAGCTCCTCACAGGCAGACGCACAGGAGGACAAAGAGCTCGAGCGGAGCCAGGGAGACTCGCCCCAGGATGAGAACAGATCTGCAGGATTACACAGAGCACTCGGACTGGTCAGGCCAATGGGCAAAAAGTCAGCAGAAGTAGTGCTGCCAGGTAAGACTGATGTTTTTCAATTTAATTGTTGACCCTAGTGACTGAAACTGTGGTCCCAGTATATAGACATTTTGAATATTGTTCAGACCATGGTCTCAATCTATTTAACTGCCTTGATTTGGCATGTATTTACAATAAGTAGGTCAAATGACTCACTGTAGATAAACTCCCAGAAAGAAAATGAAGGTGTCCTATAGCATTGACTCAATATACATATCCAATACTGTAAATACATACATGAACATCAAGCATTAACTGAGCATTAACTGAACATTAACTGAGCATTAAAGGGGGAAAAGCTAAAAGCTGCATTTCAAGCACAAATACATTCCCAGACAGATTTTAAATCAGTTTACAGATTACATTTAAGAAAAACGCTACAGAATGAATACCATATATATATATCTATATCCAAAAAGGATAATCACTGTTGCTAGTTTATACACGTGATGCATTCATTATTTATCGCCTAAGTCAAGGTGTTAGCTATGCAAGACAGATCTAAACAAGATAAGAGGCAGTAGGGAGGTGAGCTAAACCAGAACTTTTTTTCTGTGACAAGCTGAAGCCTTCAAGGCAGGACAACAAGGTTGTAATAGCACACACACACACACATAGAAAGAGTGAGAGAAAAGTCAAGAGAGGAGAGGAGAAGGGACGAAAGAGAGCAGAACGTACAGTAACACATCTGCAGTAGGCTAAGGGCCAAGATGACAGATTTCTCATGCATTTATTGCGAGCACAGTCACATAATGGACAGGTAGCACTAATTCGTCTTGGCAGCAGATAATTCATGTCAAAATGTTCTGTTGGATTTGGGCGCAGATCAAGACTCAGAAAGACATGACTCATCAGTAGCAAGAAAAAACTCCAGTTGTGTGACATCACCCACACAGACATTTATGTGTCCATCGGAAATGGCTGAGGTCGCAGACGGTGTACTCTTGGGTAAACGTCATTTTCCTTACAAACTACCTTACAGTGCCATCCCTGTCTGCCACAAATGAGGAAAAGTAGGGTATGGTGTGGTGTAGTGGACCAAGCTGATCCAATACAGTAGAGCTCTAGTGGTTTATGTGCTTACCCTAACCCTAACCCTAACCCCATCTACGTAACATAATGGTCATAGTTGCCACTGTAAGAGGTCTTTTCTCTGCTTTCCATATGTTGGATATGTTCCCAATGGAATGATGGAATTTTGCCATGTCTTCCAGACTTATGGACACAGGAAATCCCAGTAGAGTATTTGAGTAATGTTTTGAAAAGCAGTTATGTAACAGTGAAGGTGTAATCTCATATAGTTAGATGTAGACAGGCTAAGACCATATGGGATTTGTTTGCCTCTAATGACATTTTTTGAAAAAAAAAAAAAAAAAAAAAAAAAACGTTCCTGTCCTGTATTATTAATAGAAACAGTAATGAGTTAAATTGAATATTCTGTTGAATATTCTGTCTGAGTTTTAAGTCTGTTAGACAGACACGCAAAGACAGGGAAGAAGTGCAGAAGTGCATCATCAAGAAGTGCAGAAGTGCAACATCTTTAGCTATGGTGAAGGAATGGATTAGATTTTTCATGTGAACCATGATGAACAAAAGATGCACAGAATGATCAGAAAGAGTTAAAGAAGTTAGATAAGCCTTTTGAAACCAGGGTACCAGGGGGTGGTTCAACTGAGACCCTATTTGTGAGTGTGTGTGTGTATGTGAGAGAGAGAGAGAGAGGGGGGGTTGGGTGCTTGGCTCTCTGTCCACTTGTACACTTGTCCAGGCATTAACCGCACTCATGCCTGATCCTCAAATCACACAACCTCCATGCTGGAAGAATCACAAACCGAGTCGGCCAAGGGGAGTAAAATTGTCTGTACTTTTACAGTGTCTGAAGTGAAGCAGTGAAGCGGACAGTATACTTCTCAACTCTTAACATTTACTGTTCAAGACTGGTCCACTGGTCCACACACACACACACACACACACATTTAATAAATAACAAGTGAAAGTCAGCTCCCCCTGTCCAGCTCTGTATTTGACAAATGATGTCATTTGGAACATAGATTTCTGTTGAAAGTCTGGATCCCCCCCCCTTGAAGCTACCCGCTCTACTCCTAAGAGACAAACTCAAGACTTTAAATACAGGAGCATCTGTATCAACAAAGAATGACCTTAAAAGTGCTGACGCACATGCCCTCAACATTCCGAAATTTGCTCTGACCAATCGTAGCTTTACAATAACTGCAGGTCTGTGCTTAAATTGTTTTTTTGACAACAGACGTGGAGATGATGGCAGACAGACTGACCTTGGCACAGTGTCTTGTGGCCTGTTTATGGAGTGTGTAACTGGAGGGGGGTTTCTTTCCATTGAAGGTCTAGATGCTCACAAAACAGAAAGCGGAGGGATAGTTAGCAAAATTGGCTATGGAGGCTAGCCAACCAACCAGTGTTCCACGTGTTGGAAACTTTGACAGATTTATCTGAGAGTAAGCCAGCTGTCTCAGTAGACATAGCTGTGCTCCATCTCCACCGTCAGGAAGGAAATGACCAACGCAAGCCTCAGACAGTTTGAGGCTGTCTGGAAGGCTGCCTATAGTCTCTTTAAAGTATTTGTTATTTTCAATAGAGTAAGGTAAATGCAGAATGTTGAACTGACTGCGGTTTGGTGTTGGTAGTAAACTTCAGCTATCAGGCAATATTCTACCCCTCTCAGTCTCTCGAGGATGAACTGTCTCTCTCCAATCATCTGGCACTGGCTCAATAGTTTAGTGAAATGCAGAGCAATTCTAAAATCCACATTAGTCTAATAGTCTAGTAGTGTCTACATTTAGTTTCCTGCATAGAGTGGACTGGCAATGAAATTATGCAAGATATGGTATCCTGATAAGAGAATAGTTTTATAGTTACACAGTTACAACTGTACACATGCCAAGCTAGGACATCAATCCTGAAGTGAGCTTAAACTGCCAAATAATCTCCTCGCTAGCTTTCTCTCACTCCCTCCTTCCCTCTCTTGCTCCCTGTTTCTACTTTTGAAGTTCCAAGGACCAGGAGAGCTCCAAAGGAGGGCAGGGGTAAGAGGCAGAAGGAACCAAAACCCACCAAAAGGCCCAAGGGGGATAAGGGAGACAAGGGACCCAAACCTACCAAGAAGCCCAAGGGGGAGAAGAAGAAGGGAGAGAAAGGAGGGAAGAAAAAGAACAAGAAGCAGAAGGAGTTTACCACTCTGCCCCCCCACCACTACGCCTGAGCCCACCACCACTGAGTACACTGTCCCAGACTTGACCTGGGAAGAAGGTAGGGGGCTACTGGTCAGCCTATCATTGCACTGATTGGTACCTTTACAGAACACTATAATAATATGGACTGTAGTTTTTGGCGCACTATATTTTGGTATCGTTGTACTTTGCTACACCACTTATACCACAAGAATTATCATTATGGACATTTTGTTTTCTTTATTGGACATAGAAGATGTTTTATATTTATATTTATATTTACAGAGTACATTGACTACACAGAGCCTCCAACAGACCCACCAGTGGACACCTTCACTGATCCCGTCTACACCATTGAGGCTGACACAGAGGAGTACCTCTACCCCGAAGTTGGTGAGACACATCGGCCTATCATAGCTCGCACAGCAGAGCGTGCTGGAGTCTGGGGTTTGGGGTTTCTGAGTTATGAACTTCAGACAGGAAATGTGGGTCTCTCGCGTCAGCACCCAGCAGCCACACTAATGTCAGACTCGCAAATCTTTCTGGGGGGCTGGTGTTAGGGCGAATGTTTTTTTTTTGTTGTTGTTTTTTTTAGAATGGCAGACTCCATGGGTAAGAGTAAAGACTTGCCTAAATATTACATGTTGCAATGCAATTATTTAGTTTAATAATCTTTTTTTCACTTTTATTTGGGGGTGGAGGGGTTGTGAAGTTTGGAGATTTCTGGGGGTTTTTTGCAAACCTTTGCACTGTTTCTAATGTCCCACAGACTCGGATGACTACTGGCGGCAGCCTGACGAGCAGACAGACACAGACACAGACAGGCCACCAGAGGTGCGGGTACAGCAGCCAACCACCCCCCCAGTGTTTGATGTACTGGACAAAGACGATGACTACTGGGACGCAACATGCAAGTGCCATCCAACATCAGTCCCTTTCTTGATCTTTTATTGTGGCATGTCAAAAAGTAGTAAAGTATAATATGGGATCATTAAGTTATTATGTACAGTAGATCACAAAAATAAACATAGAAAAACATAGAAAAGTTTATTCTTCCTCATCATCTGTTTTTCCACGACAGCGACATGGACTAATAATCCCGTCTGCCCAACCTCTCAAAACCCTCACCCGTCAAACATCTTCTTTTGCCAATTACCACTGTCTGGAACACCCAAGCTCTGGTGCCTTTTGGCTGTGATTGTTTTAATTCTTCTGCTCACTGACAGCACTCTTTTTCTTGCTTCAATAGTTGAGGTTCCAGAGAACTTACCCTTTCCAGATGGTAAGGAGGTGAGCCCCACCACTGAATGGAACTATAACATAGGTGGGTAACATATGGAGCTACAAACCAGTTGCTGACTTGCATGGAAGGCTGAAAGCAGCACTGGACATAGTAGGAGTGAATGCGGACATGTACAAACAAACATGTGGAAACACAAAGACACACACACACACACTGTACATACAAACACACACATTTGTACTTCTGCCACAAGCTCAAAACATTTAGTTTCTCAAGTCTGTTTTGAGTGTCTGCAACAACATGTCCCATTTCATCAATGTGGGAGGATACAATCTTGTAAACGTACATTAAGGTTGTACATTCAACAGCCAAATAAAAGGGTGGTTGGTTACACTGGCCATTAGCAAACGTCTCCCCATACAACAGAGGCAGGGGAAAGCATGGTGCCGCCTCGGTTGTGGTTTCTCCTTTGCGAGCGCACACAGGAGCAGTTAGGCCCTGTAAGCTAATGTAAATGTTGAAAACCCCTGCGTCTGCAAAGCTCGTGAATTACAGCCCTTGTGTCGCAGCTGTCTTGACGAAGTCGCTTTAATTTGAAGGGGGAGGCCTGTGGGCGTTAGGGGGGGAGGGGGAGCCCAAACTACTGTAGCCTGGATCTAAAGGCTAGCAGCTGTGTCTTATGTTAATCCTAAAAAGTGTGCCAGCTGTGTGGATATTGATGTTGTTCGTTGTCTGCTTCCTTTGCAGAGGAGCCGACCTCGTCACCTGACGAGACACCGTGGTATAACTATGACTATGGTATGTATGGACCACTGATGGTGGTAGTGATGGCAGTGTTGTGATAAATTACGTCTACTGTATTGTATATATGTTTCAGATTGAAAGAGTTGTGTGTGGATAGGAGGAACAGTGAGGATAGAGCTGTCTGTTGTTCCAACACAGTAAAAATGTAGACATGTAGTAAGAAAGTAAGAGGTTCTGAAGTACTAATATCAAACTAATACAGTAAGAAGTAAGACCCATTGCAGGATGAACCTGAAGGATTTTTTTTGTTAGAGAAAAATAAATTAAACCTGACCTCAGAGGCCAATCAGACTCAGCATCCACCCCCAGTCATAGATTCCCTGGCTCACAGCAGACTTCTCTGCAAAAACATTCAGTGCTGGAGGCTGTGTTTGTCGAAGTTTCCTCTCTGTGGATGGGATTTGGCGACACTCACTCAACACAAACACAACACAGGTGACCTGACCCTGTGCAAGTTCTGTGTTTCCCGGATAAGAGGGAAACAAAACAACCTCTTGTAATTAGGTCTTTTTGCAAACATTTAGAGAGTCAAGCAACCAAGCCAACATGCACAGACACAGAGTCTGATTAATGCTGCAGAGTCAGTGGAATTTGTTAGCATTTGTTTCAAACTTAAGTAAATTGTCCAGACATGTACACACTATACTGTATAAGGTTTATCAGAATACATTATGCATCCATAAATAACTCTCCAGTGTTTAAAAAAAAAGTATATACTGTATTCACCATACATTTAAAGCCAGCACTCTGTTAAGATATTGGGTCATAAGAAGTTATGTGAATATCAGTCTTTCCTGTGGTATTTTGGTTACCGAAGGTTATACTCCGCCACGCAGAATTGACACTTAGATTGAGTTTGAAAGTGCTGACATTCTTTTCTGAACCTCCACTTGTGGTTGTTTGGTTTTCTACAGACAGGAAGCTGGCCGAGAGAAAAGAGAAGGAGGAGAAAGGTAAAGTCTTTTTAAATCATCTCTGCTGTGACCTGATCAGAAATTCATCCTCGTGGTTAGAAATGTCATTGCTCTGCTCTAGACGTATTTAGTGAGCGGCTAGTCATTGGTACATTACGGGAACGTCTCTGTCTCTTGAAAAAAATCTTTAATGACCATGCACAAAGAACCAAACTGTTCCTCAAGCTTCAACCGCAACTGAACTTGAACTGAGTATACATGCAGGTGTTTTGTTTTGTGCATAAAAGGGTTCAAAATATGTAATAGTAGTACCTGCAAGAAGTTGTCTTCTGAATAATTGTGTATAAGAGTTTCCAGCTATCAGCTACCTTTGCTGATTCATGTGAACAAAACGTGGATTGAAAAAATAGACTGTGGCTTTCACGTGACCCTATGAAATCAAAGAGGTGTAAGTACAAATGCAAATGGCACACAGAGATAAACAACTAGAAGGGTGAATTTAGGGAGTGAAAATAAATGCAGTTCTACTTGAGGGGGAAGGAATGTTTTTAGAGTATCTGGAGATCTGTGGGCGCTGAATCACAGTGGTGTGAGCATGTGTGTGTGTGTACCCTTCTTGACCCTAAACTGTGAACATGAGCCATAAATCAGTTTTTATCTGACTGTGGACTGTATTTCTTCTCTTTTGTCTGGCCAGTAATTGTCCCAGTGTGCATGTGTCTGATATAACTCGCCTGGGCCTGGCTATCCAGGGTTATCTGCCCCACTGGGAGTATTTAGTGAGCCGTAGGCTCGCTCATATTTTGCTTTTGCTTAGCACAGATCAACATTAGGTCATGCTATTCCAGAATTCAGCAGAATCATCTGGAGGCGTTTGCTATTTGAGCCAAGGCCCAGCTCAAGGATGCGGGAGGGGTGGGGGGTCTTTGATAAGGTTGTTTGTAGCTCTCAGCCCACATTTTCACGAGCCCCACAGCGTATACTTTGAATCATCAAAGAGGAAAAAAAACAAGTACTTTAGTAATTATTTATTTATCATTTTACCGTGAAAACACGTTGAAGAGCAGATGGGCACTGAACACTCAAATAATAAGTGCTAAACAAATAATACGAATAGTCCCTACATTGTTTACAATCAGTCGAGAAGGACACATGATGCTTTGGCCAGGGACCACAGAGTGTTTTGGGCCTCCTAAGGAAAGCGCATTCACAACATTCTTTTTTGGGGTGGTTCTCATTATCTTGAAACATGTCATTGGCAGAGAGACAGAGGAAACTGGAAGAGGAGAGAAAGAGGAGACAGAAGACGCCACGCATTTACAAAGATCCCAAAAGTGAGTCTAACGATCAGCTGTGACTATGTACTTAAAGAAGACAAAGAAAATGTTGCCTGCTTGTCTAACCTCCTGTGCAGGTTCCTTTAGCATATTTGACAGACTCCTGTTGATATGAAATCTCATTATGTGCCCCTCTGCAAGATCTAGTGTGCCTTATGTCTCTGTCTAGGAAAACTATTTTGTAGGCTGTTTTGTATGGGTTGGAAAGGGATATCCTTGCCAAAGCCTTGTCCCTGTTATACAGCTGGTCCCTCTCAATGGAAATTTACAACAACAATAGAGGAAATCTCGTGTTTACCTCAAACAGATGCTTAGCATTAGTGATCTTTTCAAGTAAGTTAACATTTAACTCATGGATAGGATTCTCATGAAGGTTTGCTATTAACATCTGTGAAACTCAGACCAACTGAATCCTATTAGACTCTTTCTATTTATGAACCACATCAAAATATTTGGAATACTTTGAGATATGTGAAAGGATGAAAACACACTAAAACACTAAAAAGTATTATTATATTTATGCCACATGCATTTTGTAACATTTGTGTGATTTGCGTGTCTGTGTTATATTTTGTGTTGTATTTTTATGTTTTGCCAGTCTGCCCTCCACTTGGTATGGAGTCTCACCGCATTGCATCGGACCAGCTTCTGGCTTCTTCCCAATCACAGTTTCGCTATAACGTGCACAGGTCTCGGCTCAACATACAGGTAAGCTAATGCATGCAGACAACACAACTCAACATGCAGGTCCACAAATGCATCCAGATGGCACGACTCAACATACGGGTAAACAAACCTATGCAGGCAACACGGTGCAACATGCAGGTAAACGAACGCATGCAGACAATGCAACTCAACCTGCAGGAAACAAATGCATGCAGACAACATGACTCAACATGCAGGTAAACAAATGCATGGAGGCAACACAGTGCAACATGCAGGCAAATTATTTTAAAATGTAATTAGTTGTGGAAGTTATGCAATAACAAGAACAGTCCTGTAGAACATAATCTATGTCAACAACATAATGTAACAGTATGTCAACAACATAATATAGCTAATATAATTAGTGTTTCTGTGGAACAGGCCTTTCACAGAGGTTTTGGCGAGCAGGCCTTTACCGGTCACTGACCCTCTGCTTTTATACACAATGAGTATCTTGTGGATATGTGTGTCTGTTCATACAGGCCTCTGCAAATGATGACGATCTGAATGGCGGAGCCTGGTGCGCGAACGCTGAGGAGAAAGATCACTGGGTCGAGTTGGATGCCCGCACCATGACCGAGTTCACTGGGGTCATCACCCAGGGCCGCGACGACCCCTTAGAGTGAATAGACTTATCTCACACCATCACTTCATTGTTATAACTTGCCTAACTAGTGACACACACACACACACACACACACACACACACAGAGACCCATTTAACCCCCTCTCATACAAAGTGTACGAAACACAAAAACACATACAAACACTCTTATACAATATTGTAAATTTATGGCAAACATTTACCAAACCTGTCATGGCATTGGAGTATATTTATCCTAATATTCATGAGTTGACAATGCTTTAGAGGCGTGTACTATATCTGAAGTGTGGCTTGCATAAAATCCAGTAGTATGATTACATTTTCAAGTCATGCTTTGGTAAAAAAAAAAAAAAATCATAAATCAAAGGGCAATATGTGCTATAACATCTGACAGTTTACAAATGAACTGATAACCTCAATGTCTTTGATGACCCGTTGACCTTTACGTTATCTGTCTGTCACAGGACTGACTATGTGACCTCATACTATGTTGCCTTCAGTAATGACAGCCGTGAATGGGTTATACTAAACGATGGCTTCTCTGAATGGGTGGGTAAAGTTTACATCTTCCCTCATACATTTCTCTTGTGATTCCAAAAGATTAATATAACTTCAAAGAATGACAAGGACTTCTCCGACCAAGGCACTCCAAATTAAAATGTCTTTAATAAATGTGACACATCCTACATGGACATTAAAAACAAGGCCCACACGTAGCGGCATGAGTGCCTTCTTCAGGGCAGTGTTAATATAATGAATTATTAATTTAACTAATATTAATATAACTATCATATAACTATAATATAACTATCAGATGTCACCATTTTATTATTATAACAGAAATAATAATAAAAAAAAACCTTTTTCTCTCCTCAGCTTTTCTTTGGTAACTCAGATAAGCAGACTCCAGTGATGTCCCAGTTTGTAGAGCCAGTGGTGGCTCGCTATATTAGGATCATGCCGCAGAGCTGGAACGGGAGCCTCTGCATGAGGATGGAAGTCATGGGTTGCCCGGTACCAGGTGAAAGTGCTGACCTTTGAACTTTTGCCAATCAGTGTCCTAGAGTCATAGTTAAGATAAGAACTTTCTCTGCAAGATTGAAGTGTGAGATACTTGATGTTATTTCTTTAGACTGTTTTTACACACCACACACACACACACACCTTATGTATGTTGAGTCCCCCTTGATGTCATCAGTGGTAGTCGCTGATAGATAAGGTATTATAGAGGTAGTACAAATAATATTAGAGTTTATATTATATTTATATTATAAAAATGCCAACTGGATGATTTACCCTAAGCATCCTGATGAGCTGTGATTTTCTTTACCTGTCACTACTCAGATCCTGTCAGTATCTACCACAGCCAGAATGAAGTGACCCCCAGAGACGACCTTGATTATACCCATCACAACTACACAGACATGGAGAAGGTGTGTTCATACAGTACAGTATGTGCCTAAGGATAATGCAGTTATGGTTGCCTTTGTCATCCAGTGGATCATATAGGTTTCATTCAGAAAGCTAAAAAATGGTACCTATAAGTCCTAGTCTTTCTAAATCCTAATTTTTGTTTGCTTGTTTTTTTTTTTTTTTTGCAGCTGATGAAATCCATCTCGGATGAGTGTCCCAATATCACCAGATTCTACAGCTTGGGCAAGAGCTCTAAAGGGCTAGAGATCTATGCCATGGAGATTACAGACAACCCAGGCGTACATGAAACAGGTGGGTCGCATTGTTGGTGGTGTGCTATTATTTTCACACACTTCCATGAACATCAAAAACAGACACATTTTTGTTGTATGTCACAGTGTTACCCCTAGGCTGAGGCGAGAATCATCTTGTAATAGAAAGTGTTTTCAAGGAAAGTATTATGAGGGGAAAAAATCTTTCTTTTGATTTGATTCTTTTGATTTCACTGACAGCAGCTGTATCCCATTGGTTTTGTCATTATTTGAGCTTTGTGATTTGCTTACACACCACAGGTGAACCGGAGTTCCGCTACACAGCAGGTCTCCATGGTAACGAGGCGCTGGGGCGAGAGCTAGTTCTAATGCTGATGCAGTACCTCTGCAAGGAGTACAAGGATGGAAATCCGAAAGTGCGCCGCCTGGTGGACGGGATCCGCATTCACCTCGTGCCTTCACTCAACCCAGATGGCCATGTGAAGGCCTTTGAAAAGGTATGTGCCTCACCTTTATAACAATTCTTCAAGTAAGTGAAAGTACTGTAGTGCTCTACTTACAGTATCGTTTTTTTTTTAAAATGGTTTTAATGATTTCTGTTAAGACAAATTAATTTGCCGTAACCTTTTTGTTATAGCACTCGTATGCTGTTGAACATGTTAGGATACAACTGACTGTGGATATCAGTTTGTTTTCTGAACAAATTACACTTTGTTTTTATATATGCTTTTCACTGATTGTAGGGGTCTGAGCTTGGCGACTGGCAGCTGGGTCACTGGACAGAGGAAGGCCATGATATTTTCCAGAGCTTCCCCGACCTCAACACCATCCTGTGGGATGCAGAAGACAAGGGACTGGTGTCCAAAGTGATGCCAAATCACCACGTGCCAATCCCCGAGGGCTTCCACACCAATAATGGAATGGTTAGAGAAACGCCTTTGGCTGAAAGGATGACAAATGGAAGTCTGTTCTGGAAATATTAAAGGGAAGGCCACACACAGATTGTAAATAATAAGAAGACAAATGAAAGTGTAAAGTGTATGTAAAGGATATAAAGAAATAATTAATAAAAAAAGAAATAGGGAAAATAAGGAAATGCAAAAAAATAATGTAAAGTAAGTCAGTGTGGTGTGTGGCAGGCTTATTTCTAGGGGATGACAAAACAAATGTCAGGAGTGAAGGTGTGAACAAGCTGCAAGGAAAGAGCAGAGCAGGTCAGAGACAGAGAACGAACATACGTGCGCAACACAGCAACACAATGAGGGATGCCTGGCACGCATTATCAAAGCTGCAACACTATTACGATTCATTTTGATCATTTGGTTTCGGTTCTTGCATTTGGTTTAATTTGAAATGAAAGTAACTGCAGCATTTCTTTGGAACGTCTGTGGATGACGACACGACAAACGTCCAGTGCAAGTGGAACTGATCCATACACACAGAGTTGTGCTACTTTCAGAATGGCCAACATCTTTATATAGCTTTCCACATGATTCACAAATAAACTTCTTCCACTTTCTCTTTCAGATTGGTTCTGAAACCAGAGCCATCATTTCATGGATGGAGACCTACCCCTTTGTGCTGGGGGCTAACCTGCAGGGGGGGGAGCGTCTGGTAACGTACCCTTTCGACATGCAGCGCCTGACCAAGGAGAGCGAGGACCGCAACAAGAGGACACGGCAAGCGGTCCGCCGCAGGAGGCAGTATGAGGAAGAGGAGGAGGAGGTAGACAGACGCTGGGAGCACATTGGCTACCACCAGGAACCTGACGATTACCGCCGGGAATCCTACGGGTACCATCACCAGGAGAGAGGCTATCATGAGAACCAAGGATATTACCCCGAGAGCTACGGCTACCACCACGAGAGCTACGGGTATCATCACGAGAGTGAGCCGGAAGGCTACCCAGAGGGTTATCACGAGAGGGGGTATGGGGGGGAGAGGGAAGGCGAAGGTGAAGGCGAGGGGTATGGAGGGTATGGAGGGGAGGCCGAGGACGAGATCAGGACCATACCGGACCAATCACTCTTCCGTTGGCTGGCCGTCTCATTCGCCTCAACCCACCGCAGTCTGACACAGACCTTCCAAGGGGGTTGCCATGGTGAAGACCCCACGGGAGGGATGGGCATTGTCAATCGCGCCAAGTGGAAACCAGTAACAGGAAGTGAGTGGTACATCTCAACAGGACAACTTTGCTGCAAAAATCACGATACAACTATTTTATCTTTGGAAACAGTTGGATGAATTCAGTAAACCACTGATTTTTTAAATCACTATTTATAACTAAAAGTCAGTTTCCTCAGGAAAATGGGTGGAAAAGTCTACCCTTTGGTGGAAACTTTTTCTTTCTAAGAATTTCAGTAAGAGGAATAGCTTCCTAAGATCATTTTTATATAGTGCTTTTCTTCACATATGAGCACTCAAAGTGCTTTATAATCTAAGCCTCACATTCACACAATGGTGCCATGTAAGGAACCAACTTGCAGCCAGGAGCGGTTTGTGGTTCAGTATCCTTTTCAAGGACACTGATGCGTCAGGCAGAGTGGGGCCCAAACCAGCAACCAGCCCTGCACCACCATCGACTCAATCATACTCCATATGCACATTTAATATATAACATAACATATCTAAATGATTATTAATTAATAATATTACATATTATTAATAATTCATTTATGTGATTTTCCTCCCTCAGGTATGAATGACTTCAGCTACCTTCACACCAACTGCTTTGAGCTGTCTATCTTCCTGGGCTGTGATAAATTCCCTCATCAGAGTGAGCTGCATCAGGAGTGGGAGAACAACAAAGAGGCTCTCCTCACCTTCATGGACCAGGTTAGGACTCCAGGGTGGAAATTCGCTGGAGGGAAATTAACTTTTATTGTTGCATCATGTAGATAAAGTCCTTTATACAAAACATGTGAGAAAATGGCTGTGCTTAGGAACATAGTATCCCAAACACCTGAAACCTTTCTAACACTTAACTGACATTAATCTGTTTCATGATTGAAAATTTCATTTTAGTTAAGCCTTCGAGGGCTTAAGAAGGAAAAGGAAAGGAGAGGCAATGAGATGAAGCCAATGCAATGTTAACCTGCTATCAGCAGTCTTGTTGAGAGCAAAAGAAACTGTAAGGGGACTAAACTGTCCCTTAATTGGTGTCTTGCAGGTGAACCGTGGAATTAGGGGTGTGGTGAGGGACAAGGAGGGAAACCCCCTCCATAACGCCACCGTTTCTGTAGAGGGCGTTAACCACGATATGAGGACAGGTATGTTTCCCTCATCTAATATTGAGTGTGTTTAGCACAGATGTTATACCACTTCTAGAAACGTGATCTGACTCATTGCGACGGAGCAGATGCTTCCACATAGGGATTACTCTCACTTCTTCTCTTGTTCCTCTTCCTCATTCCCTCTCACACTATGTCCTTTGTCCTCCCACTGACTTCTCTGTTCCTTCTCTTTTTTTTTGTCGGTTCACAGCCGAGTCCGGGGATTACTGGCGTCTGCTGAATCCTGGAGAATACCGCGTCACTGCGCGTGCAGAGGGCTACACTTCTCTCACCAAGATGTGCGTGGTAGGCTTCGAGGCCGGCGCCACCCTCTGTAGCTTTGACCTCAGCAAGTCTAACTGGGACCGCATCAAACAGATCTTGGCAGGGCATGGAAACAAGCCTATTCGTGTCCTTAGCAACGGAAATGGTAACCGATACACTGGCAGCAGA
Source organism: Limnothrissa miodon (assembly GCA_017657215.1). NCBI lineage: Eukaryota > Metazoa > Chordata > Actinopteri > Clupeiformes > Clupeidae > Limnothrissa > Limnothrissa miodon. Next base: position 440,409 of record JAGFZM010001012.1, read on the forward strand.
CAGAGATTTAGCATGTCATTGGTGGGCTCGGCAAACAATGGGGTAGTAGCGGGCAACGGCAACCGTCTGCGTCGATTACGATGGCTGCGCCGACTTCGTCAGCAAAGGCTTCGGGCCCGAATGTCAACAACCATGCCCCCAACAACCATGCCCACTACAACCATGCCCACTACAACCATGCCCCCTTCAACTCCCTGGTTCTACTCCTGGTTTGAGGAGTCTCAACCCACAGAATACACTGGGCTGGACTACAACTATTCTGACTATTAAAAAAAAAAAATACAAGATGCTTTCAAGGAATTAATTTTACACAAGGTCAAGGGTCACACTTCCTTTTCCAGTTATTATCAAAAGGGGATTAACTAACACCATCTTAATCCTAAATTAGCTGTTAGGAGCATTTTACAAACATCATCTATTAAGCTCTTGTTACAACTATTGTTTCTGTTCATATGTTAAGAGATAGACTAGGTCTTGGGACCTATGACATGAGTTTGTCTTTCTCCACTGTTGCATTATAGGTAGGCATGGAGACATGGAGCAGGATTTAAAATAAAAAATAAAACATTCAACAGTACACAGCTACACTCACCTACAATACAAAACACGTTCTACAAGGCACAAGACTAGATGAAAAGATGAGTACTAGATGGAAGATGAATCATGTCCTGTGAAACTAACTGGATCCATCCTGTTCAGATTTGGCTCAAATGTGTAGAGGAGCCACCTCATATAGAGCAGCCCTGGGAAATGCACACCTCGAGCCCCAGGAACACGGCGATGGAAGTGTTTTGACAAAAATTGTAATGATTAAAAGAGTTTATGAACAATGTATAGTTTTGTTCAGGGAGCATAGAGAGATGTGGGAGATCTTAAAATAATTTTGTAACAAAAGAGTCTTTTATTTACATTATGCATTCAGCACCATCAAAGCAACTGTCCCAGTTCCCACTAAAGAGTTGCACTGAACAATCCGGAAAGATCTTCAATGTGTAACAGAGGTCAAGGACTTAATTTTCCAGCTAATAAAGGCTTGTTTACATAGTGCTGTTGTTTTCTGCCATATTACTGATGCAAAGAGATGTGGTAGATGATATAAAGTCAGATATTACTGAAATAGTTTTAAAAAAAAAAAGAATAAAGGGGGTGCTAGTTTTTTTTGTAATACAATACCAATGGCATTTCTTTTCGTAGAAAAACACCTGGCCAGTATTATAGTAATCAGTTGTTCACTGATAATGCTCCACACAGACTAATTCATACCTTCCACTTGTTTTTCTAACACAATTTATGACATTTTATACTTTGATAACTGAATATAAAATATAAATTCAGATACTTTTCACCAGTCATACCCTTTACACAGACCTCCTCATGGACAGTGAATACAACTGCGGTGCCTTTCTTTAGTGGCTGATATTCATTTCCGATTCTTCATCGTCGTCTGAGAAGGAGGAAAAGGTGATTGGCTCACACTCTAGAGTTCGGAGGTTGACTAGGCAGGCCGTCTGCGTGCTGCTGAATTCTGGGATGGCCAACAGGAGGACTTCCTGCCCCTCAGGTCCTACAGTGTCAAACAAAGCATTGAATTTTCACCATTTCAATTAACAACCTATAATTCATATAATCAAATATTTAAAATGGATTAAAAAACACACTGTATATCTAAACATATAAACTACATTATTTGCAGGATAATGGTATGCTCCATAACTTATATAAGAGAAGCTCAAGGAGCCGCTTTAGGTGAAAGTCAGTTCATCTATGGTATGGCCACAGGACAAACTCACTGACCTGTGATGCGCTTTGACTGGTAGCTGGGGGCACTTCCACTGAAGTAAACATGAGGACATTCCTCCAGGATGAAGGGATCACTTTGATAGAACGGATAACAGCCTAAGAGCAAGAGCAGAGGGGAGATAAGAGGAATGATGGAGAGAGGGCGTGAGACAGCCTGCATATACCTGTTTGGCATCCCCACACAAGTATTTCTGTAAACAACTTCATGCAATCATAATTTATAACAATCTAAACTACACTTTTACCAGGGGCGTTTAAGTCATATCATCCTCATGAACTATACTTTACTACTGTTGAAGTAATCATTCTAAATTCTAAATCAGACTAAATTATCGCAGAGAAGGATGAATAGCTGCTTCTAATGTACTGTAAACTGAATATTAAGATAAATATACTCCAATGCCACAATCTCATAAATGTAGAATATTGTATAAGACTGTTTTGAATGTTTTTTTGTGTGCGTGTTTGTATGAGAGGGGGGTGAATGGGTGTGTGTGCGTGTATGTATGTATGTACTGTACTCTATGTATGAGAGGGGGTTGAGTGGGTCTGTTTGTGTGTGCGTGTTCAGACCAAGTGTGTCTGGAGCGGTGGGGGCCAGGTGCTGCAGACGGAGTGTGGTTTCCAGGATCTCCAGGTGATCATCTGTGCTGCTGTACTTCATAATGTCGCTCACATTCTGACCCGACGTGCCCAGGAACCTACGGAATTAGCGGCAAGAAGGCACGTCACACCACAACTCCGACAGTGAACCAAGTCATCCCACCAACAGAACAGTGCACTCAACTTACACGTATCACAACACGAGTATCTAACGAGGCACACTGGAATCAGCTCTTAACAGCATGCCGATCCACACCGTTTTCCTTTAATGTTTAATTAATGGTATTCCACAACAACACCCACGCCATCTCTGGGTGTAAATTCCCAGGGGTTAAAGTAAAAAAAAATCCTAAGCCTGAACTTTTTGAGTTCAGGGAAAATCCTTATTCTAAAATTATTTTTATTATCTGTCCTTTATTAAACTTTTATTCTTTTAACTTTTTTTTGCTTTTACTTTTTTCACTTTATTTTATCCCCTATTTTTATCTTTGTAAAGCACATTGAAATGCTATATAAATAAACTTGCCATGCCTTTATCTACTGCTAGGATATCATCCCCAGGCTTCACAAACTTGCGCTCCATTTTTTTTCTCCGACAATGCTAACGTGACATTGACATATGGGTGTCAATCAGTGCTGTAGTCTAGTCTTCTGTAGTGGGTATACTGCCTGTGATGGGGTTGTACCCTCTCACTCTTATTAATTCGTAAAAAAATCTTATAGTTTTATTAAAAAAACTATGCTGCATTCTTTTAAATGTAGGCTATATGCTGAAAGAATATAACCAGTCTGCTGCATCTTTTGAGACAATATAACGATATTAGTGTTAAGTAGCCTATATTAGAGATAATTTTAACCATTTTAGGCCTACACCAAAATTATATTGGCCTACTAAGTCATGGAGCAAAGTAAATCCTTTAGAGAGAACACAATATAGGCTAACCTGCTAATGTTGTGAATATTTAAGTAGGCTATTTCCACTTATCACAGGTATTGCTGCGAATGTTGTCATGTTCAGTCTTGGCGGTGAACAATTGCAGAAACGTCGGCTTATAACCAGGGACGCCTGCTTTCCCTTTATTTTACACGTTCTTTCCGTCACTTTTCATTGCCAAGCCAGCCTCGACACCAGAAGTGGTAACTTCTGTGGCTGTTCGCTGTCGTTAGGTTCCGTTAGATGAAGGTAGGTGACGTTGATTTATAGATGAGTGATTAAATGCTTTCAAAAGTTGTTGACACTAATTTGCCTATGGGCTAGGAGAACCTACAACCATTCAGTAACGTTTGTTGAGTGATTGGATTGTTTTCAGATATTTTTTTATAGGATACGTATCTTGCCCAGGTTTTATTGGTTATTTGCAAACCCAATATCTTTTAAGATGGTTTTACCGTGTATCATGTAGACTAAGCTTCAGCACTGGTGTCAAACATACCGTATTGCAAGGATCCGCCCTTCTCTGCTTCTGATAGATTTGTAACGTTAGTTAAAGCTGCGTTCCTCTCATATGATTGGTAGGTGAAATAAATTGCCTCGAAAATATTAAACTGCATGCGCAGGCTCTAAAATATTTTTTCCTCCTCACGGCCACACGCCGGAGATCTGGCATGTGCCGGGATACTTTAAGCCCTGCATTCCCATGACATGAGAAGACTGACACACTAAACTGTGAGGAGAATACAGTAGCCACAGCAGGACAGGACTCACCGCACACCATCCACAGAAGCCTGATAGGGGTTGCTGACCAGCTGCAGCGTTGGGTAGGGAACGGACAGGGGAAACATGCAGCGGTGCAGAGGTTGCTGTGGCAACGTGTAATTGGTGGGGTCATACTGACCTGGCATCACATCCACAGGTACGGAGGCCTGCAAGGACAAAAATAAAAACGTCATAAAAACGACTAGAAATTGTAGACAGGAAGATAATATTAGTGTAAGCACAAGGTAGTTTGCTTGGTCGTGGCACCGTAGATCTGCTCAGGATGCTAATGCAAGAGCTGCAGGATGGCTGAATTGAAGTTTGTTTAGATAAACATACGCTACACTGAAAATTGACACCACAAGAAAATAACAGAGGCAAACAAGCAAAAACCAAACAAGTTATATAAAGCAGATCTAGAAGGGGCAGCTGTGGGGGGAGGAGGAAGGAGCAAACGCTGACCACGAGTCTAGGAGCATATGGAGCATATGCATGTGGTTTACGATGCAAATAAGTAAGAGCATCAATCAAGACTTTTCTGCCTGAAATTGGTAATTTATATCTATGCTTAAAAACAAATAGAATATGTCAAAAGGTAAACAAGCACACCACTTCATAATGAACTCTGTTACCTTCTTTCTCTGAACAGACCAATAACTATTAGCTATTAGCAGCTATTAAAACATGCTATTATCTCACCACAAGCTGAACCAACAGCTCATCCAGCAGTCTGATGGCCTCCACACTGCCTGCCTGTGTTTTCTTAGTCAGGTACTTGGCCTAAAAAAAGGGGGTTTGAAATAGACATGAAATACACCACACTGCTCATAGGCCACACTGGGCAAATCAACAAGTACGAATAAGACAATCATGAGGCCAGTTAACACCAGATAAATGATTCCCCCCCCCCAGTACATCTGAGCCCAGTACCACACTGTTTTGAAGCTCTATTAAAGTGATCAAAAGATACCCAATATGCAAGAACTGTTTATAAGGATGTGTAACACTAAAATAATTCCCAGTGAAACCATTATTACCACCACTTCACTAGCCTCACCTTGGTGCTGGAGTCTTTGTCCTGGGTGCTCTGGCTCAGCAGGTTCCCAGCCAACAGAACTCGGGTGATGGACGCTGCTCCACTCTGCTCACCCTCGTCACCCAAGTGTCCCGTTACCATGTCGACCAGAAGCTGCAGTCCCAGCATGCTGTCTGCTCCAGTGCCCCCTAGTCCAAGACCAGAGGCTAGCAAAACAAATCTGTGAAGGCAAAGAGAGCAGAGGAACATCATAAGAGTATTCATATGTTTACTCCAGTTTATTAATATACATAAATATTTTGTATATACAATGTCTAAAAACATCATAATATTCCTCTGTAGATCGTCTGCATAGAAGATCACTGGCAATCTATTGACAATCCCTCACCTATCCGTCTCTGGGATATTTCTGGACGTCTGAGGTGGCAAATCTGCGGTACAGAAGTCTTCAACTGTGAACTTCCCATCATTCTTTTCTGCACCCATGATGGCTATCACACTGCCTTTTAAGACAACAAACCAAAGAACAAATGTTGTACATCAACAAAAATGTTTGTAAATATAACAAACAAAAGTGTTCGTTTGCATGGGACTTCAGTTGCAAAAGTGGTAGGACTACCTGTGACAAACTTGGCAACGTCAATGTTTCCCTCTAATTTGATTCGCTGGAGCTCATCCTCCAGAATGAGCTCATCTGACTGACTGATGTATTTGGTGCGGGGTGGCTGGGGTAACAGGTTGTGCTGATGGGACAGAAATAAAGGGGTTTAGAGCATTCACAGGAACAGCATACTGAGTGCTCTCCCAAGACACTGTGGCTCTAGGGGTCAACTCTGTAGTGGAATGGTTACATGATATCAGTGGAAGACAAGTATAGGAAGGTGGGTGAGCCTTCCCATCAACATTCAACCAACAATCTGCATAGCTTCCAGTCCAATTGGAAAGCAAATAATGATAATAGAAAAAATATTTTATAATGACAATAATAGCCGAACAAGGGCAGATGCCTACAAGTTAAGACAAAAATGAAAATGCGCTGAAATCCTGCAGAATCTCATAGGGCACCTATAATCTGGACAACTCTGATCAGATCAGTCTGTTCACTCAGGTAAATAATGAACAGAAAAAGATGGAGAGTACAGAAAGCTGGGAAAAGATAGAAAGGGTGGAATTTTCACCTCCTCACTGATTTCCTTCAGGATGGACGGCTGAAGCTCCATGTGTTTGAAGATGGTGCCCACAATCACACACTGCTCCCCCATCTGCAGGTCACATAACTTCCTCAAGGTCACTGACTGCCCTGCAGATACATGAATGGAGTTTAAATATACATTACAGTGTAGTCAATATCATTGTGATGACGTTGAAAAATAAATAAATAACAAAGTGATTTGTTTGTTGGCAACCAATGGTTGGTGATGGCTGGTATTTGTTCTAAATGGTATGCTTTGTTCTAAAATAGGATAATGCACATTTCACATTGCATGCACATACAGTTTTCCAAAAGGATGTCAACAAATAACTGTTGCCACTGAAAGCAATGTGAGATTGTACATAGATCGATAGAACATAAGTTCCTCACAGTAACTAAGAACTTCACGTTACAGTAACTTAAGAACTCTTACCCCATCTCTGCTTGGCTCTGTTCACAAGAATGTCTGTCATCTGCATAAGACGAGTGGCATATATATGCGCATACTGTCGACTGAAGCTGCGTTCCCCCAGTAGGTAGCGCTCAGAGCAGCCTTTGTATGACAGCTGCTCTCGCTGAAACACAGGTTGTTCCGAACCAGGTGGCTGAAGCAGTGTAGACGGTTTCTGCTCAATTATATTGGAGAACATGGCAATACCTGTGTGGGGGCACACTGCATCAATGTGAATGCTTAATCATTATTGTAAAAAGTAACGTTAACGTTATTAAAAGACAGCTTACACGGTAATTTCATCAAGTCATCAAAAATGTAACAATAGTTCCTATTCAACCCGCTCTGGCTAACGTAACTAAGCTTTCTGGTCGTTTGGATGACTTGATGTTAAAATTGGTCGCACATAAGCTACATGCTTTAGCTATTGTTAGCTAAGGTTACATGTTCAAAATAAACCACGCAACTTTTTTTTGACATACTGGCAAAACACAACGAAGGTACATCACGAAGACGTGCACTCTTACCTTTGCTATTGTGACTGACTATTCAAGCCGGAATTTGTAAATCTAGACAAACTCCATCTACAGCAACTCTACATGCAACGTTGATATCTCCCGCGAAATGACTCACCTTTGAACTTTAACGTCATTACGACACTCACAAGCGCCATATTGTTAAGGTCTGATGTGGTCGGTGTCTGTCTCTGTGTGGTCAAACTATTCTTGGCTCTAATTCTGTAATCCTTAATATTTCATGATTTGTGCTTTGGTCTTTTGACAGGCTATTACATGAAATTAACTTAATTCCCTAATTACTTTTTTGGATGGTCTTGGTAGGCTAATGCACTTGGACTACTTATAGTCCTAACCCTGCCAAAGATTGTAGGCCTACCCTTTGACTATTTCACAATGGTGTGTGTCAGTGTACAGTAGGCCTATAGGCCTAATACAGTAGATAATGAATTAATCTACTGACAATTAAAAAAAAAAAAAACATGCAGGCTTTCTCACAGACATGGTCAATTTTAGCTGTCATACCCTGATATAGCTATGCAGAGAACATGAGCTGTCAGATTAATTTAATTCTTAACTTAATTATTAAAGTGACATCCGTGATATGTAACTGGGCACGCTAATGTACATCTTGATAACACTACCATGGGTTGCTGTTGATTACTTTTCTCATCAGATGCATTGGTATTGAGAGCTTTTAGCACTCAGACTCCAATGGGAAAGCCCTTTTTAGTCTCAGAAATTAAATTATGTCGATTAAGAAACTGCAAGGAAGAGGCGCGGTCATGTTACAGTGGTTCGGACCGGACTAACCATTAAAGAATAGCCTACTCAAGGGGAAAAGGGTCTATGTAAGCCGATATTGCTTATTTTCAGAGAAACCTAGCTTCAGAATGACATCAAGTTAGCCAAGCCAAGTTTTTTTCTTCTTAAATGGAACCTTTACAGTAATTGCAAGCATTCTGATAGTTCTACTAAGGGGAAACCAAAACTGTATGTTTTCTAAAAGCAAGCTTTCTATGTCATATAGCAAGTGTTTAATATTCAGTGTTAGAAGTAGGCTAGGCCTATACATAGCCTACATACATGAAACAGAATTATGGAATTCAATCACAAAATGTAAAAGTTACATTAAATAATAATGGTGATATCAACCGTGCTCCTTTATGTCATTGTCTTTTCCCAGTTTTTTTTTTTTTTTTTTTTTTTTTTGTTTGTTTGCTTGATTTTGTTTTTACTGTTGTTATGTTGTGATGGTAGTTTCAGTTTTTTGATGTAGGCTATGTCTCCTCTACAGAAGCTGTATTCCATACTTCCTTAATAATAAAATAAAAAATGATAAAATAAATTACAAATAATGGTGATATCAGATAATGCAATGCATTTGGAGTATTCAAACTAATCACGATCCATTTAGTCAGAATGTATTAAATAAATGATGGCTACCCAACAACATTAATCAAAAATATGTCCTAAAGGCATTCAAGTGATGTTTTTTTCCATTTTCTTATTTTTTAAGGATCTGTCATATAACCTCGTTATGAGATCTTTGATGCACTTTTCCAGTCATCCACATATCTTCCTTGGGGTAATGGTCATGGTCTTCTGCTGAAACTATAAGACTTCTAAAAGTTAACTTATTTGTCACATATACATTTAAGTTGAGAGCCAAGGGCATATGGCATTTGTGTGTCAATTTTCTGTTGCCCTGACGATTTGAGCTCTTTTGACAGGTGGTTCAATGTACTTTTTAAGTCAGTTGTTTTTTGAATTAAAAAAATATATATATTATTAAGGCATTACATTTATGAAGAGCTGAGAAAGAACTTTCATTTAATATATAAATCACATGCTCTGAGGCAGTGCCAAAGCAGATGGAATGATGAAGTGCCATTAGCCCTTATTTGCTGGGAAATTTCCTGGGAAAAGCTTTACTTTTCAGTGAAAATTAGATAAAAGAAAATGCTCTCCTGAGAGCATTTACAGATAAAGGATACTGTATATTTATCATTCAGTATGGGTTTATGATCAGGCTATTATCTACCACCATCTAGAGTAATCTTTCTTACTTGAGCTCCCATATGGTTAGGCCTTGTTCATAGGCCTATTTCATATAATACCAAAACATGTCTTAGAATATTGTATAGGCTAGACTATGACTGTGTACAGTTTTATAAGTCTGAAGGTTAAGGAACAGTTTTGCTTTTGCATTTAATTGCCCCGACAGCCAATCTAAGTCACAGTTTGTTTTTCACTAGGTGGACGTTAAAGAAGGAGTGGGCAAAGAAATAGCGCAGACTCAATCAGATTCGGCCAAACCCACTGTATGATCGGCCCTCTTGTGTTTGTTAGTTGCTTATTGTACATACTCCTACTCGCTCTCGTCTACATCAGATGGTGCACAACATGACCAACGAGCGGTGTCACATCATTACACCGATTGTCTTTCTGGGCTTCGCCCTTGTAGGAATTCTGCTGCTTGCCCTCTCAACGGACAATGTACCAGAGGCATCGGGATATATGGTATAGTCTATTTATTAATTATTAATTTCGAACGGAAGCATTGCCCTCTCCTGGTGCTTAAATACGAAAGTGGTCTGCCTGCTGGAGTGTAGTGTTGAAATTGAATGTGCATGAAACGCTAAAATGTGAGATGATGCAGCAGGCTGCACTTGTTTGCGTGGCTATGTGAAGTGCACCGTTTTTGATGCTAAACATCCACCGAGTGATAAAAATAAACTTAATTATTAATACTTAACATTTTAACAAGTTTAGTCCTATTGGTTGACGTGGTCTGGCGTTATTATAGGTGACAAAATAACTGAAAGTATGAAAACCTGCACTATGTTTAATTCTAGGCTATACAATTATAAACAACTCTAATTACAACTTAATTAAAGATGTTTTGATTCTTAGTGATTGGATCTGTGTTAGAGGGTTTCCTCCTAGGCTTACAGTGTTTTTTTTTTAAATGTTATGTATTTAGTTTTATTTCATAGGCTAACTGCCAGCTTCTTATCCTACACAAAATGAGCTCAAGCCAAAAGCCATAAAGCACTAGGCCTATGCAAACTGTCATGCAAAGCTTGGCCTATCCCTACAATTTGAAAACCAATGATCAAATATAAGCAAATACTGGAAATGAATCCAGGTAAATTTTCAACTGGCAGATGTGCATGTCATTGACAACAAAACACACAAAAAAACAGCATTGGTATACTTTAACCCAAATCCTTCACCAATATAGAAAGAAAAATAACAGCATACTGAATCAGGTACACCACAGATGAAAAGAGCACAATCTCAAAAAATATTAAAAAATCTTCACATGAAGATTTTTGAGAGTGTGTACTGACATTTTCTCTTCAAATTTCTTTACAGTGACAGTTGCTAAAACAGGGCTGTGAACAACCACAAGCTCTCCCGGTGCGGTTCACCTGCCCCTTAGTCAAACAGCAAAGTTGAAAGACGACAGTACAAATAGAGGATGAAACAGTTCACTATTTCTCTCTTTCATCTTTTGTTAGCATTGCATGTGTTGTTCTGATATATTCTTATTGTGCCATTAGGAAACAGAATTGTACAACTTTATTATGGGCAACATTCAAATGCTATTGTATAAGGTCTTGTTGCACCTGTGCATCCACATTTGCTGGGGCATATCGTTTCACCTGAGCGATTTAGGTGATTTCAGTGATTTGGTTACAATGTCATTCAGAAGGCTTAACCAGTTTCTCCTCTCCTGCCCAGTATGGCGTTGTCCTGGACGCAGGCTCCTCCCACACAACCATGTATGTCTACAAATGGCCTGCCAACAAGCAGAATGGAACTGGCATCGTAACACAACATTATGAGTGTCACGTTGATGGTCAGACAAAACTTCTGTTGAGCCCCTTTCCTTGTGATGCTTTGTAAATCATGCACAACAGATCTGTTTCACAAGATGTTTAAGAGAGATACTTTGCATGCAGCATGTTATTTATTAAAGACATGGAGATTTTGAAGTATAGAATGTATAATTATTTTCTTAAGAAAAAAACATTGCTGAGGAAGTGTGTGTAAAAAGCTACCTTTTGCGCAACACTGGTCCTCAATGCCCCATTTCCTATTTTTTGCTGATCTGCCCATCTTACCCACTGTTCTTGTTCCCCAATCAAGTTTTGTCATTCTTTCTCAGCCTGTTTCTATGGATCCCATAGATACAGACCAGTAATATTACCGGACTAAGATCGAATTATGCAATGCAATACCTGCTGGGTACTCACAGTTTGTTCCTTCTGTATGACAACATTTAGGCGGTGGAATATCAAGCTATGTGGGGAAACGTGGGCAAGCAGCACAGAGTCTGGTTGTATGCCTTGACCGGGCGAAGGAGGTCATTCCCAAATCCAGACACCATCTGAGTCCCGTGTATCTTGGGGCAACAGCCGGCATGAGACTTCTGAAGTGAGTGGCACTGAATGACAGTGAAGTGCTTGATTGTGATTGCATATGACACATTTGAAAGGCTGCTCAGAAATGTTGTCAGATTGTCTATAATTATCCTCTTGTCTAGTCTAGACTGTGTGTGTATGATGGATCTCTTGTGTCTGTGTCTCTAAGCATGTCCAGTGCAGGACAGTCGGATGAAATTCTCAAAGAAGTGAGTGCCAAAATTAAATTATATCCATTCGATTACCGTGGGGCCACCATTTTGAGTGGTCAGGAAGAAGGGGCATATGGCTGGGTCACAGTAAACTACCTGCTGGAAAATTTCATCAAGGTAGGTTCCTGAAATTTAACAGTATCCTCTTATCTCCTATCGTAAAAAAAACTGAAACTCTGATAATTAACTGTTTTAACTGCATTAACTGTTTAGAAATTAGAATTCTAACAGAAGTTGATTGTTAGTTGAAAGCAGGACGGGCATTAGTGTGATGGAGATAGGCGGTAGTACTTCACAGTGGAGATGACAGTCGAATGACCTGAACGTAACGTGTGTGTGTGTGTATCAATGTCCCGTTCCAGTATGGCTTTGTTGGTGAGTGGCTGATTCCAAAAAGGAACACTGTGGGAGCTCTGGACTTTGGAGGAGCCTCGACTCAAATAACATACCAGACGGCAGCTTCTATGGAAGACCATAGCAATGCCATGACACTAAAACTGTATGGACGAAATTATAGTCTGTACACACACAGCTTTCTGTGCTATGGCAGGGACCAGGTTTTAAGACAGCTCTTGGCTCATCTGCATCAGGTAATTGTCTGTCTCCAGATGTCACCAGTGACACAACGCAGACAACATTGCATAGTGAAATATGCTGTGTTTGATGGAAATCATACTGTATTGCTGGTTCATCTTAATTAGCTGATTCTGCCCATTAGCTTATTAGATTGTCGTTGCTTCCTTTTTCGCAGGCCCAGGGATCGTCTGGTGTTGTAACAAACCCTTGCTATCCAGCAGGATATAATGTCTCTGTACAGCTGAACAAAATCTTTGATTCTCCATGTACAAAACATATGAGGCCTTCAAGATACAATGATCAGGACACTGTGGAGTTTATTGGATCAGGGCATTACCAACACTGCCTTCAGAACATGTCCAAAATCTTCTCTTTTGACAAATGTGGATTTTCCAAGTGCTCTTTTAATGGTGTTTTCCAGCCCAACATTACAGGAAAATTTATGGTGAGAATTGTTGTGTGAGTGTAAGGTAGTCCTTAGTAAAAATCTTACATCTCTAAAATATCCAATGAGATTGGAATTTGATGCTAAAATACTAATAAAACAAGATATGTAGCCTATATAGTTTAAACATGTTGTAGCCTATTCAGTATATCATTATGTAGGCCTATTGCCAGAGGCAATCAATTTTCAGTATAATAAAGTTTTAGCCTAATCCTACACTGATTAGAAACACATAAAAACTGATATGAAGACAATGCCACAAAAACTGATTAAAACCTCTTTCTGGTTTTAACATTTTCTGTTTTTTAAGACTTGACCTGTGCTTGCCTTGACCCTTGAATCAGAGGAACTTTGGTGTCTGGACCCCTTAGACTTATATTTGAGTATATATAAGAAGTATTTGCCTCGTTTGAATAGTAGAATAGCAGCTAGTGATAAAATGTGTTGTTTAGGCAGTAGGTGATTTTAACTGAATTTATCTTACTTTTTTACAGGCCTTCTCTGCCTTTTACTATGTTCATGTCTTCCTGCAAAAAACCACTGGTATTACTGTGACTTCCCCCACCCTCTTTAAGGAAGCAACCAAAGCTATTTGTAATATGAGCATGGAAGAGGTACTAGGCCTGCATGAATCTCCTCTTTTTACATGTTACATATTACATTACATTACATATACATAGTCCTGTACATGCAAGCTAATTTGTTGTTCACTTCCATGTCTGATCAGCACAGAGACTTAATCAATTTATCAATTGAGAATCAAGGTCACCTAGCCAAATCGAAATCAAACCCTACCTCCCTGTAGGTATCTGAGATCTAAAGTGCATTGATCTGTGTTTTTGGTCTTTGCACTGATGACTAAAACAACAGAAAATCTTACTCTACTCCTCAACAATTTATTTTTCAATTTCAATTACTCTTTATTTAATAGTGAGACTGGACTTTTTGTCCAAGAGTAAAAAAAAAAGTGTTGGTCTGCCGTCTGTTGTCAGTCTTATGTGAATGTGCTCTGCAACATTAGTAACACCTTTGCTAGAAAAGATAGGAGGAAGGAAGTTAGGTAGTTAAATTCAGTGACAGAAGGGTGAGAATGCGGTTAGTGATAGATGTTCTCATGGCAGTAATGCCTTTGGAGGCACACAGTGATATATTGTACATTTCGACAGTGTGTAAATAAAAACCTCCACCCTCACACAGATGCTGATAAAAAATCCTGACCAGAAGAATCGTCTTCAAGATTACTGTGCCGCCTCAGCGTTCATCCAAATTCTCATGCTCCAAGCCTATGGCTTTGATGAGAGGTCCTTCTCACAGGTCACATTTCAGAGAACAGTGAGTTTCCGAGAACATGCATCAACACCCCAGTAGTGTTGGCAGTAGGACATATCAGCCTGTACCAATCCTACTCTGTTACCTTAGACTTACAATTAATTACATAGAGTTGTTGTTCTTCTTTCTTCAAGAAATTGTTCATGTAAAAGAGAGATTTTAATACACCCCTTAACTGTCTTTTATAAACAGATTCCTTTGTCATATATATTTAAAAAAAATCTATTAAAAGTATTTTAAGTGGTATTTTAACTGTATATTACTTTGGAAAAGAAGAACCATAAACCAGTATATTAAGTATATTTTAATTACAGGTGGAGGGCACTTCCGTTGGCTGGGCACTAGGCTATATGCTCAGTCTTAGCAGCTTGCTGCCAGGGGAGAGTGTGGGACTGAGGAAAGCACTGAGCCCTGAGGTTTGGGCTGTTCTTCTCGTCCTTTTTGTCTTCCTCCTGCTTATTGTGCTAGGATATCTGTTACTTATGGCCTATCAGAAGAGGAGCAGCAGCGGTGCCAGTAGTGTCATCTGAAGGCTGAATAAGCCTACATTGTAGCTGGTAAACAGGGCTGACATGACCTCCAACGAGACATTATCAGCTAACCACTTCACTAAAAGTATGAATTTGAGGAAGTGACTTATAAAAGAGTGAAAATGTACTTTGAATTTGCTATTAACTGTGCCATCCACAGCTCTACTGTATAGCCTACTCCTGTAATATTCAGTGAATTGCGCCTGCTTCTTATAGACTGACCTAGTGGTGTCACTACTGAAGAGTGTAATTTAATTAATGTGTTCACCTCATATCCAAAACGTATTGCAAGATCTGTGAACTTTACCTTAAATTGCAGTGCCCTGTTTTTTGTAAATTGGACTACATTTTACATTGTGAAAATGAAATGTTTTCAGTTATTTTGTGATGTTGTGAACTTTTAAGCAGAAAAGTAGACAAACCACTTGTCATGCAGTATTTTTTCAGGTAGCCAAGTATGTCATTAGTGAGTGATGCATTTTCAGTTATTTGTTTGTTTGTTTTTTTAAGTGCTCTGACTACTGTAAATATCAAGGTTTTGCATGCATTTGTTGACCTTAAATATTCTTTTAGTCTGTTTTTGAATAAAAGGCAAGTATAGGTATGTGAATAGGTGTGTGACCATGATTACTAACACACATACTATAAATTACAATTGAAGTTATCAATTGATAGATCAATAGATACTTTATTGATCCCCAAGGGGAAATTCAAGGTCCCGGCAGCTTAAAAAATCACACACAACATATACTACAGTGTACACAGGATGATAAGAAGCAGATCAACAAAACAACATGACTAGATCAACATTACTAAAAAGAACAATAGAATACCAATACTAAGGGTAGAGCTGCACATGAATGTACTGTGGTCCAGTATGAGGTATGTGTGCCAAGGTAGTAGTGCAAATGAGTGCAGTAGTGCAACAGTGCAAGGTTAAAAGTCTAGTGGCCAGCAATAAATATGTCCATATATAAAATGGGCAATAAAAAATATAAGCATAGCAATTTAACAGTTCTAGTATAAGTATATGGACAATAGATAAAATACAAATAGCCCAATAATATAACAATTACAGCATCAGTGCAAGGATAAGTCATATACGGGTTCATGCATCAGTCAAGTATGAAGTATGAAGTATTGTGTGCCAAAAGTAAAACGCTGCCATGACACAAAATAAAGTGCATGTGACTTTGAAGCCAATATGCAACGACCCTTCACACAAAACGTCTTAATTGTTTTCTACATTTGGGCTTTTTAGCACCGACGATTTTTCTCTCTGGTATGCCTAAAATGTGCGTTTTCTAAAAGGGGTGTAGTTCGGAACTGTAATAACAGTCCCGGCTTCCACACGAGACAATTACAGAGTAGCATGCTCAGGAAGTGTGATTCACTTGAACAATACCAACAAGTGACAGGTTTAATAGGAAATATTCAAATGCATGCAATTAGTTGACTATTTTCTGAATATATTGGAAGCACCTCTATAAAGGGGTGAAAATGTTTGCGGGGCTAAGTGAGCTGGGCATATCTAATGGCGAAGATTTGAAAGAAACTCTAACCAACTGCACAGATCCACTGAAAGCCATTGACCAATTTCAGGTAACGTTAATGTTAACGCTAGCTTCTTACTGTCACTATGATGTTGGTCATTAGCTAATCTCTTGGACAATTTACATTTGCACTTGTTAATTGCAATCCAGTAGCAAATATATATTTACCCTATTACTTCTGTCTCTTGTAGAATACAGCAAATTGACTAACGTTGTTCAGTACCATAACCCATGCATTACGTTAGCTAGCTAGCATCCTTTCATTAGCTACATCGTTAGTAAGTTAAATGCAGCAAGCTAAAGTAATCTCTACTATACATAGTTAATCGGCTGCAAGTAAGATAAAGGCTATTTGTCATCTGTTAACTGGATTAGGCTGGCTAACGTTACTTACCTGTAAAATATCAGCATTTAGTCCATGGTGAAAGGTTTACATGGCGATGTATAGGTTGTTTTGAATTGCAACGTCAACTTTATGAATTGATTATTCCTAATCCAGATGGAAAATGGCATATTGCTGCCAACGCTGCAGTCTGCCCTGCCATTTCTCGATCTTCATGGTACCCCAAGACTGGAGTTCCACCAGTCGGTTTTTGACGAATTGCGTGATAAATTGATGGAGCGAGTCGCCATGATAGCTGAAGGAAAGGAGGAGGATAGGTAAGCTGTGGTGACGGTAGTGAAGTCGTTTTTAAAGTAAATTACCACAATAAACTTACTGCTTACTGCAACCTACTGCGATTTATTAAATCTCAATCAAATGTAGGTATTCTAAACTGGAGGAATTGCTGGAAAAGAGCTTTCCCCTCGTGAAGATGCCTTCCATACAGCCTGTGGTTATGCAGGTTCTCAAACACCTGCCAAAGGTAAGTAACACATTCTTTTAAGAAACAGTGCCCACTTTTCAAAGAAGAATGTAAACAAGCCACAATGTACATCTGCGCCCTGTTTGAAACTTTAATCTATAGGTCCCTGAGAAAAAGCTGAAGCAGGTGATGGCTGATAAAGAACTCTACAAGGTCTGTGCTGTCGAAGTGAAAAGGCAGATCTGGCAGGACAACCAGGCTCTGTTTGGAGATGAAGTCTCCCCTTTGCTGAAGCAGTATATTGTTGAGAAAGAAGCTGCACTCTTTAGCAGTGATCTCTCTATACTGCATAACTTCTTTAGTCCCTCACCAAAGACGCGCCGCCAAGGAGAGGTACAGTAAAACAAAGAAATACATTGGTCAATCTTAGACCAGATAAATGAAAATAACTAGAGATAAATCCATAAAGCATCTGTCACAGTCAGTATCGACAATGATCATTTGTCATCCTTCGATTCCCAGGTTGTATTAAAACTTACCCAGATGATTGGCAAGAATGTGAAGCTGTACGACATGGTGCTGCAGTTTCTGCGTACTCTGTTCTTGCGGACACGCAACGTTCACTACTGCACCCTGCGAGCAGAGCTTCTCATGTCCCTCCATGACCTCGACATCAGTGAAATTTGTCTAGTTGATCCCTGTCACAAGGTAAGGGTTAATAGAGTATTTGTCACTGTTTTCATTCCTAAACAGATTCCTAAACACAATGAGATTGTGTCGTGCAAAATGTATGGAAATGTAAATAATTATCAATATAATAATTCCAATAATTATTCTGTTAATTTTAATAATCTCGCTGTTATTAGTCCCAATTCAGCATTTATATTGCATTTATATTTTGACAGTTCACCTGGTGCTTAGATGCGTGTATCAGGGAAAAGTTTGTTGATGCCAAGAGAGCCAGAGAACTGCAAGGGTTTTTGGATGGTGTCAAGAAGGGGCAGGAACAAGTACTGGGGTAAGTACTGGGGTATCAGTGCATATAAACCTCCGACCCCCCTTGGTGGCACAGTACAGTACTTTACCTTCATTCCCATATTTTTATTTTAGGGATCTTTCAATGATTCTCTGTGACCCCTTTGCCAGTAATACTCTGGTGTTGAGTACTGTTAGAAATCTGCAGGAGCTGCTTAGCCAGGATGCACTTCCCAGGGTAAGGGGCTGTTTGTTACAGATGTTTACTGATTATGCACTGTACACAAATACATCACAGGACCTTTTGGACTTCCTCTATACTTAACACATTCATTTTTTATGGATATAAAATGTGTATTACTCATTTACATTTGTCTATAATTGTGCTTATGTGTCCTTGTGAGAGCAGGACAGCCCAGACCTACTGCTGCTGCTGAGAATGTTGTGCTTAGGACAGGGCGCGTGGGACATGATTGATAGTCAAGTTTTCAAAGAGCCCCGACTGGTATGATCACCACATGTCTACTTATTGAGTTTTGGGAATTGGGAGATTATGTCTGTGATAGTAGATTTAATGCTAGAAGGATAATACCCCCCCTCCTCCCCCCTCCTTTTGTCAAAAAAAAAAAAAAAAAACAGGAGCTGGAGGTGGTGACTCGTTTTCTGCCAGCCATGATGTCAATAGTAGTGGACGACTACACCTTCACAGTGGAGCTGAAGCTGCCCAGTGAGGAGAAGACTTCTGTCACCTACCCTTCTACTCTGCCTGACACCTTCACCAAGTAAGATTAGTTTCAGTTCAACTTTGTCACTGCCCAACTAAACAGATACCAGTGCCATCTTACCAGCAACTCAGTTAGATGGTTCAGTATAGTAACATTCAATAGACAGGGCTTTGAACAAGAACCTTCTGTCAGTTGGTTAGTTCCAAACAACGGTATTTTTGTGTTTTCCAGCTTTGGGTATCACATTAAAACTGCCATTCCCAAACCAGTTTAAAAAAAAAAAAATATATATATATATATATATGTGTGTGTGTGTTTCTAATTTTTCAACTATCAAGAAGATTCTGTTTTGTTGTTGTTGTTGGTCCATAGTCTAAAGAAGTAAATATGTCCACATGATGACAACATGATGCACACATGCACACTATTTTGTTTGAAATCCAATTGTCACGTTATGTCTCATCACTGAAAGTGTTTTTGAACTCTTAACAAAGTAATAAAGGCATTACTTGAATGTAATAAATGCATTTAGGGAATAGAATAAACCCATTAGTATAAACAGATTAAGTGAATCCTCATCCTGACATTACCCTCATCCTAAGTCATAATTCTGCTGTTACTCAAACATGTTATCTGTCTCAAGACATGCTGGACATTTCTCTTCTCCAGGTACCTTCAGGAGAACAGAGTTGCATGTGAGATGGGACTGTATTACGTGCTGCACATTGCCAAGCAGAGGAACAAAAATGCCCTGCAGCGATTACTTCCTGCTTTAGGTAAGCAAATAAAGAAAATATATTGTAGCTTTGTTTGTGCATCTGAGCTTTTAACTTGCCTTTCTGATGCTGGTACTTGATGAATCTTATTATACTTGTAGTGTTATTAAGCTGAACTCTGTGAAAAAGGTTGTTAACTCTGGTACAGCCACTAGAGGGCCTAGAGACCCATGACCATTCTTGTGTCAGGTCTACAGTTAGGTGACAAGTCTTTTAACTCCTTGTCATCTCCCATGGCAATATTTGTGACAAACCTTTCGAGACAATATCCTGGTCCACTGAAGGCTTAAGTGTGGCCAAGAAACTAATAAACACAATTTCTTCTTAGTAATCAAATCTTTTATTTTTTGCATTCTTTCCTCTGATTCCTAGTGGACACTCACAATGACACAGCATTTGGAGATGTCTTCCTTCATCTCCTAACTGGCCACCTGACCCTTCTGTCTGACGAGTTTGGATCAGAAGAGTTCTGTGCTGCAGTTTTGGACTCATTTCTACTCACCTCTTGCTCCAGGTACAGCCCAACCGACAGAGCATGTTCTCCGAAAACGTCACTGAAAGCTTCAGTTGTTAAGTTCTCCAGTTTACATCTGTTAGGAAAAATCGGTGCGTGTTGTTTTAGGGAGAAAGGAGTCCTGAGTCAAAATTAACAGTGAGTACAGTTTAATTGGTGAATAGTAAGCATACAGCAATCAACTGGTTACAGTGTTGCTGGAGAAAGCTTTCTGAAATAGTACAAAGAGCTTACACACATTTATACTTCAGTCAGTCTCATGTGCGCTACATACAACATTTTATCTTGCAGGAATGTTTTGGCTGCCCGTCTGACCTTGGGCCTTTACAGGATTCTTTCTAACTAGAGTCTGCTAATGCACACTATAATATACGGATACTAATAATTTCAAATTCATCCTACACTTGCACTTATATCAGTGTATGTAATTGCATAATTAGATGTTGCACATTTGTGTAGGTTATTTGTATTGTCTCTGCACCCATCCTTAAACCTTCCTGTACTTTCTGTATAACAGCAAAGAGAACGTGCACAGGCACACGCTGCGCCTTTTGAATCACCTCTGTCTGAAAGTGCATCCTTCTGTTATGGAAACCCTGGTGAAGACTCTTGAGCCTCCCAAACAGGTTTGTCTTCAAAAAAATATATATCTCTAAACATAGCCCTGATATACTTCAGTAGGTTTGCCCCGGTATAATGACAGAAAAATTATAATATTTATGATTAGCTGGCTTTATATATCCAGAAATGTCATCAGCCACTAACCTCTAATTTTGGTGATGCAGCAATGATGTTACTTCATGGTTCGCACATCCCCTTTCTATGCATCAGGTTTTGTTTTGCAAGTAGAACAGGTTAAAATAACATACTGTATAACAAGCATGTGCTAGAAATCTTGATTCCTTATATGTATGTGAAACTTTCATGCAATATTTTTTTTTAACAAAAAGCAAATCTGTTGAATTAAATGGTGAATTTTTGTTGAAGTGTTTCACAAATGCTTCTCTTTGTGTAAACGCTCTAGTAACTGTTCTTATGGTCATACAGTGCAGTGAGCCTGTGAAGGAGCTCTACACCCAGCTGACGGAGAAGCTGGAGGCCCAGAAAAAGAGTCCCCCCGTGCTTGAGGAGGCGCCCTCCATGGACTTAGGCCTGCACCCCATCACTGTCCCCACCACCCCCGTCACCCCAACCACCCCACTCTGAGACTGGAGCTCAGGGGGAACCGCAGGCCTGCGGTAGAATGAGGCTGAGAACAGTCTCAACAATACAATTGGCAACACTGATGACTGATGATTGCGTAGTACCTTGTCAGTGAGAGTTCTTTTTAATGGATTGGGACTCTTGTTGTGACATTTGTTTGTTTGTTTTCCTTTATTTTCTAAAATTATTTTAAAGCTCGTTTTTTCATTCTTAAAAAAGGCTGTCGATGACTCTTTATTGTATGTATTTTCATTTTATGAAAATGTAGACCCATTTAATTGTTGTATATTTTCAAAGTATATTTTCTTATGGGCAGGGTGTGTACTGAATATGCTCTCCGCTGTTTGAAGTGTATCTGTGGTACAGCAAGCTGTAAATAAAGTTATTGTTTATACCTCTTATGTTCTGCATAGCGGATAGAGTAATAATTTGGGTGTGCAGTAATTGATTTGCTCTCTGTCCTTCGTTTCAACTTATTACACACAAAACCTTTTAACATGTAGCTTGATTTCTGTATTACACTCGACTTTGCATGCTGGACCACCTCAAACATCACCTCAAACATTCATTTTGTGATACCATATCCCTTACAGTCTAGAGGTGTACTACTGAATTCCATCTTTCTATTACTAGTTGTACTCTAATGGCGGAGCAGATAAAGAAAGATTTCAAACCCTTTTATTATTAGTCTTTTCCTGATTGATAAAAAGTATACTTATTCTTGTGTCCTGCAGTAAGGTGGAGACTAGGTCCTGCTCTGCCTGTTGATCTTCGTCACAGTTACTTTGAACTGCTGCGGGTCCCATCTGGTGCTTCCTGCTGCAGACTCGTTTCGACAGACCAGGTGGGATTCCCAGGTTTGCTCATGCTCCCACTTACTGTCATCCCCTCCTTCACTGACCACTTCAGCAGTCACCAGCTTATCGTCTTTCAGTCTTCCTGATTGTGTGTACTGATCCACGTCTTCACCGGAGCATAGCCACGTTCCTTGCATACACAGACCGCTCAGGGTATTAGGTGTGGAACAGGTTCTGGATGGTGCTGTTGCTAAGTTGGCCCGTTGAGTCCCACTGCTTGGTTTAGAGGTGCGACAGCTTGGGTTGGTCAAAGGCCTGGAGGATGGAAGGAGGGGCTTCTTTCATTACTATTAATTGAAATGCATTCCAGTCTTGTGCTTCCTGCAATTTAGTCATATCTAACAGAATCTAACAGATCTAACAGAAATTACATGCATGAGGAGCAGCAGTAGAATAAGTGACCATGACAAATACCACTCAGATTGCAATGTGCATGTTGTGTATGTTGAATCTTCACTTCCTCATTTCCTTGGTTTACATTAAACAATACTGAAAATAGGAAACTTCAAAATGTAAAAGTGCAAAGTTAAAGTTAGCAAGGCCGGATATCATGAAGGCCATAGCTAATCCTTCTGATTCCCACAAGGTTTGACCAAGTGCTGAAACCTCCACATCATTACTTCTGAGAGACTGTCTCGTTTCGGTTCTGTTTTACAATCAGTTGTGTTACTGTGTGTCATTTAGCAACATACTACTTTTCCTGCTCTTTATTGCCCAAACCATTTTGTCTAGTTGTTCTAATTATTATAATTAATTATAATATTAATAAATTGTAGTTATTATAACAAAAATTTTATGAAATTGTTAAAATTACACTTAGAGTTTATATTATCAACACCTTGCTCTCTAGACACCATTGTGCTGAATAATCTAGTGATTCTGCCTACTGTAAATGCCTGATCACGCTCCCCATGCTACCTCACGGCTGTGGAACTCCTCAGGGGTTCCCATGGTGCCTCTTGAAACATGACCTCATAATGCTGCCGGAACACAGGAGTTCTGATCTTCACCTCAGGACATTTCACTTGATTCTCGCACTTTAAGACTGGAAAGACGGTACCCGAGATTTTGTGGAAAATGCACTACAGACTGACCTGTAAAAATATAAAAATTTCATGATTTGGGATAGTTTCTTACCAGGAGTAATGCCAGCACACTGAGAAATGTTTGGCTCTTGAAAGAGGATCGGAATCATTGGCTTGAAGCTGGAGAAAGAAGAGAACTGTTGTTTAGTATACTGTAGTAACACAATCTACAAGCTACATTTTTGTGGTCATAGATCAATGGGAAAGACGTTTTTGAGGACATCCAGTGGTTGAGGCTAAAGTTAATGAATCTATAATTGTGGCCGATTTAAATTGTAGCTATTGTCTAGATAGCCTGGTGCAGCCTATATCTTACATTCAAAAGGATGTGTACCAGTTGTAGTTGTTGGATGTGTTTCTGCATTACCTATTTCTTCTGATCCTTATTGTAGGCTTTCTTTCCATTTCTGCTTGGTCTGATTTGCCTTGGGTTCTTCTGGCTCTGGTGCAGTCCTGTGATGGCGTAGATGGGTGCTGCAAATCACATGAACTCTGAAAAATGAAACTATTTCAGCTGTCAAAGCCTAATGGACTTGTCTGTATGTGTGCATGTGGATTGCAATTATCTCACATATGAAGCCCAGTGTGTTGTAGACAGCAGAGACAAGCAGGAGCTCTTGATGTGTGGCATGACTGGTCTTACTTCTTTACATCTAATCAAAAAACAATACATAATGCATGTAAGCATCTGGCAGCAAGCACAATGCATGACAAATTAAAGACCAATTGCCAATTACCTACCCTACCTTGTATCAACGGAGAGCAAAATTATGTCACTGTTCTTGAAATGCACAGCATTGGGCATACTTTTCGAACTGATTTTGTCCTATGTTCAAAAAATATATTTATTTCAACATAATGCACAATAAAAACATAAGGAATGCAGAGGGTAGGCCTAAGTACAAGTTCACCTTGCTCACTGTCTTGGTTGCATTCCTTATTGTATCTTCCTCGTGGATAGGGGAATGTCCAACACATCGCAATCTGTCCAGCGCAGTACCTGTTGTTTGTCGCGGACTAGGGGTAATGTTAAGCGTCCGTCGACAGGACGTGGCCATCTGCGTTTTAAACATCGTTCGAGTACAGACCAGATAACGTCAGTTTACCGGTGCTGGAACGGGGCTATAGTTGCTAATGATTTTACCACCGTATAGACCTAGGCTGTCTTCTTGCAAATCACTAGGGCACATCATGTCATCTCAGCGTCTTTCTCTAAAACTAGGTCTGTCCCATGTGCTGTGCCATAGACTTCGAATTAAATGGAATTATCAGTGTCTAATGTGACGGAATAATTGCTAATTCCCTGTAACACACTTGAATAATCCTAAAAATAGACCTATAGAAACATGGGTAGACACAAATAAATATTTGATACCTTGGTTATGGATACGCTTAGCCGATAGCATTCCGCCTTTTTTGTTTCAGTAACCTATTTTTGATGTAGGCTATGGGCTTTTATTTCATTTCCTTATTCATAGACTAAGCCTCTAGGCTACTTTCACAGTAGCCTAATAGTCCACAGAACGTCAAAGCTTATGGTTTGAATGGTTGTCAAAGGCTGACCTTAAGTGAATATCTGTCTTCCTGTAAGTGATATCTAGCCCACACATTTTTACTTTTGTGTATGAAATAACCTTTTGTGAGAGTAGTTCCAGAATGTTTGAGATTTGGCATTTGACAGGCTTTTTGTAACTGATTAATCATCAGTAGTCAATTTATTTTAAAAAGCTTCTTGTGGTGTTCAATGACAAAATTGTGCTGTTTCCAGGTAGGCCAATAATGTTAAACTTATTATTACTGAAGCTCATAAAATGGTATTAGGCTAACATTTAAGAATTAAATGTATTTTCAACCAAACTTGTGTGTTCTTGTTTTTTCCAGTTTGATTTAATTTAATCTATTGGCATTTTCAGATAGCTAACTATGAACACTTCAGGTTCTCTGCATTTGCTGTTCTACAACAGCAGCCCAGTCAACTTGAGCTCTCTGCAGTACTGTGGTGTGCACGAGCAGCACATATCCATTGCCGTGCTCCTCTGCCTGGTCTTTGTGGTGGGCCTCATCCTCAACTGCTTCAGCCTATGGGTGTTCTGCTGCATGGTACCCCAGTGGAACTCTGGGACTCATCTCCAGTTTCATCTGGTACTGAGCGATGTTATCATCACTTTTACCACACCTCTCACGGTAGCCTACTTTGCCCTGGGCAACCACTGGCCATTTGGGCGCTTCCTGTGCCGACTGAAAATTGCCCTGCTCTTTGTACACTTGTATGCGAGCGTGATGTTTCTCACTCTGATCAGTGTTCACAGGTACATGATTGTTGTTCAGTTCAAGCGGAACCCCTGGATGAAGCAGAAGAAATTTGCTCAGGCTTTGTGCGCTGGGGTGTGGTTTCTGATGTTGACTTTGGGCACTGTGTGCTTTGTAGTCTTTGACACAAGCCAACTGGACAACCATACACTGTGTCTCAGTATCCACCAGGAACAGTACATTAACATTTATTTCACTTTCAACTTAATTTTGCTCATTCTCGGATTTATCTTGCCATTTTCGGTAGCCCTATGCTGCTATAGTGAACTGGCAAAGTCTGTGTCTCGGATCAACAGCAGCACAGTAAAGGGGCGCTCAATTAAAAGCAAGTCCAACAAAATGGTTACCATTTGCCTTGTTATATTTCTAATCTGCTTCTTGCCCTTGAACATTATAAGAACCGTGGGAGTTGTAGTCAAGATGTTTTGCCCCCAAAACTGCAGTGTTCTGCTACAAGTGGAGACTGCATACTATGTGTCATGGATAATTGCTGGAGCCAACAGCTGCTTTGATCCACTGATTTATTGTTTTGGTTCGCAAAATTTTAACAGTGCTGTATTTAGCTCAGTCAGGAGAATTGGAATCAAGGTTCAAATAGTTCAGCTCACTGTTGATCAAGATGATCAGACAAAAGATCACCAGATAGAGCCTTCTACAGCATATGTGAACAAAGAAAATATATCATCTTCCTGCCTGTGAGCATAATGCTGAAGAATGATGAAAATAATTGAATTTGTTACTAAAGTAAATTTAGCTGTGCTCATTCTGCATAGGGTTTCAATGTGATTGTGTGTGTGTTTCAAGCAAAGTAAAACAACATGAAAAAATGTTTGTCTAACTTTTTTTTTTTCAAATTTTTTATGGTACTCTATATTATTCAATGTAATGAACCTTTGTTCATAAAATTTGCTATAATATATAAATAAACTTGCCTCGTCTGGGTCTATATTAACTCTGTGACAAACATATTTGACAAATATATTTCACTGGCAAACGCTTGTCTCCAAAAAAATATTATTGTCTTCAGGGGGACAAAGATTGGGCTGGATACTGGTAGGAGATTCCATTGAAAGCTAATTGCACTAGCAGTTTCTTTTTCAACAACACCCCACACTCAACTACCATGACTGCATTCACATTACCAAAATGCAGCCAACCAACCCCTTGAGCGAATCTGGGTCTGGGCCAAGGAGTGTAGTGCAAATACGTTCTAATACAATGAGGTTTTCTTGAGCAGCTCCTTCCTGGTCTCAAGGGCTGCTTTGCTGGTATTGTGTGTTGGGAAACCTGTCCTGTACGGCAAGGAGCACAGCAGTGTGTGAGGCCTGTGAAAATGTAATTCTGGTTTATTGAATACTCACCTAGAGCCCTCTGGATGGATATCTCAGTTTTGGAAGACATCACTTAAAAACATTTGACAACAAGTCCCTAAACTCAGTTCTTTTTGGACTTCCTCTTTAGCTTATCAAGTGAGATAATCATTTCTGTCACTACCAGGCAGTGTGTGTGTGTGTGTGTGCCCCTGAAGAGGAAATGACTATTTTTCAACAAATGAATTGCAACAAAACCATCAGATGCATCAGATTTCATTTCATGAAACACAGAGCATCTCTGTGCAAGAAAGGGTAGGCTTTCTCTCTTGCATGTATTACTTTCAATTAAATTTCGATTTAAAATACATATGTTATACATGTTTTAGACACTGTTTGACTAGACTAATACTTAAATGCAGAACTTTTTAAACTGCAAAGCTACCTATGAAGTCTATCTTCAGGGAATGTGCTTTTACAAACTATGTTCATCTAAAGAATGTGATTTACATTTACATCAATAATGACATTTTTGGTGAAAGACTGGTGAACATTCTGTGTTTTACAGTGGGTTTCTAACCCCTTTTTCAATATTTTGAAAATCAGCAACAGATGCTATATTATCCTTGATTATATTAAATGTATTTCAAAAAGAGAGAAGGCAAACAAAGTAATCCTTGTTCTATTGGCCAAGACAAATGGCCATTGTCTGTGTTGTATCCTAGGCTAATGTTTTAAATTAATTTTGAATTTAGTGACGGTGTGAAATAATCCATAATTTACAAATGTTCCATTTAGCCTTTGATATTTAATTACAGGATAATTGCATCTTAATTATATTTATGAATTTAGCAAATGCTAATCCAAAGAAACTTGTCAGTCTCTCCCCACAATGGGGGCAGCCAAAATTCAAACCCACAATTTCCTGGCTATCAGCGGTTTTTGTTTTTACTTGTTATGGTAAAGGAAGAAACCTCGGGCAGTTCCGACGGCTCAAGGGGCTAGCCCAACTGCCTAGGGCAGGTTAACAACATGTGAAGTTCCTGCTTCAATAGTTAGGGTTTTATTTTATTTCACTGGGGATAGACAATCATCTTTGGGGACTATTCCGAAAAATGGGGGTTGTCTGGTAACCATATTCCCAGTACCCCCACAGCATACTCCCATTCAAGAATCTAAAATCACAATTATTGTGTTTGTGTCTGTGGAGGTTTCCCTTCATCTTGGTAATTGTTGTAATAAGTGCAAAGTTAAAGTGAACTGGATTTTTTTTTCTAAAGCTTGAACCTGAACTTGAACTGTTTGTGTGTTGTGTTCATGCCCTCAAGCTTTCAACATCTAAGATGGTTAACTCATCTCACTTCATCGAATCAGATTGCAAAGGGGAGCCACAGCACGTCTCCATCACAGTGGTCCTCTCCCTGGTCTTCCTTGTAGGATTTGGCTTGAACGTTTTCAGTCTGTGGGTCTTTTGCTGCCGTGTCCGCCACTGGAACTCTGGCACCATTCTACAGTTCAACCTAGCCATGAGTGATGCCCTTGCCACTCCAGCCACCATAATGGTTGCTGTGTACTTTGTCAGTGGCAGCTGGCCATTTGGGTGGTTTTTGTGTAATGTGAAGATTATTCTTCTCAGTGTGCATTTTTACGGGAGCATCATGTATCTGATGCTCATTAGCATTCACCGCTATGTGGCTGTGGTCCACTTCAACCGGCACAATCTCATGAAGCAAAAACCCTTCATCAAAAAACTCTGTTGTGGAATTTGGATTTTTTTACTGGTGAAAGGCATCATCTATGCCAACCTTCTCCCATCCACTAAAGAAAATAGACAGAAGCATTGCCTCAGCATTCACCAAGACAGACTCACAGATACCTATTTTGCAGTAAATTTTGTTCTTTTCATTGTTGGCTTCATACTACCATTTACTGTGTCTGCCATCTGCTATGGCCTACTTGCCAGCTCTGTGTCTCAAATCAACACAAGCACAGTCCATGGCCCAGCAGTCAAAGCAAAGTCCCTGAGGATGATTACTGTTTGTCTTCTGATATTCGGCTTGTGTTTCCTGCCCCTGAACGTCACCAGAACCATAGGAGTAGTGTTAAAGAGGTACTACTCAGACAGGTGTGATGTTCTTCATCACGTGGAAACTACATACTATGTGTGCTGGATCTTCGCCGGGGTCAATTGCTCTCTGGACCCACTCATCTACTTTTTTGCCTCACACAATTTCAGGACAATGATTCGTCGATCTCTCAAGCTCTCACAACGAGAAAAATACAAGGAAAATAGGAATGAGTCAGAGACGATCAGCCATACTGATAGGAGAAATCTAAACCCTGTAATCAATCACCACACATCATAAATGTCATTAAATATATTATTTATATATTATATACATTTATTTTTGTATTGTTTGTTTTGTTTTCAGGAAATAAAAAGTGACAGGAAATTACTAGGAGAGAAAAACAGGGAGAGATGGGAAATTACCGGGTCAGAGTCAAATCGGGGTGATCAGGTCAACTGAGTTACAGTGAAACTGATTTGCTTTTTTCAGATATTTTTTATTAATGCTTTTGACTAGGGCTGGACAATTAATCGCATTTGCAATATAATCGCAATTTTGAAAAGCGCAATTTCAAAATCGCAGAGGCGCACAATTTTGTTTTGTTTTGTAACTGCATAGACTTAATGCATAGACTTGTTTGTTAGCCACATTCTGCACATGTTAAACAAGGATTGGGGTCCAACGCAACAAGATATTCTCTTGAATAAAAATATGCTGATTAATGAGTAGTTCATTTTCTATTTCTAATTAGAGATTGTGTACAAATATGCATGTTAATGTTACATATTTGGTGCTTGTTTTATTGTGAAAAATCGCAATATTGGTTGAAAAAAATCGCAATTTAAATTTTTGTCAAAATTGCACAGCCCTACTTTTGACACTGATGTAGCATTTCATTTGGCTGCATAGTTGTATTTTAGTTGAACAGAGGATATGAAAAAAGGTGAGGTTTTATTTTTGTAGTATTATGGGGTATGAGAAAGGTGAGGTAATCATATTCTCTCAGACTCTCTGTTTGGACATGGATTTCTTCTTGTTAAAGCAGTAACATTTAAACATAGTTCCAGATCAAATAATCAATATCTCAAACCACCCTGCAATCCACAATCCCAGCCCCCTTCAAAAGTTCCCACACATCCGTATATCCCCAAGAACTGGTAAAGAGATGAGAGAGATCATCATAGATCTTCCTCGTTGGCTGAATACAGTAAAGGGTATAGATTTCATATGAGTAACTTGGAAGAAAACGAATGAACACGATGCCCCTTAACATGTCTAACTAGCTCACTTCCAAATAGTAATATTAATAGCTTAAATAAATATAAATATATTTTTTTGTAAATATGTTGGAATGAAAGAGTTTGCGCATGCATAGATATGCTGAGACATGTTGGCTCCTGATATGTAGTGGATGTTGTGGTAACCTACCTGGGTTTATGCTGAAAAGGGTATATTTTGCAGTTATACTGTGTTTTTTTATTGCTAAGGTGAATTTTATAGGCATTTTAAACTCTTTTAGCTCTTTCACTCTTTTTTTAACAGTTGTTCATTTAAAGCAGTTGTTCATTAAAAAATGTAAATAAACTAAATTTGCAAATGTCCAGCTTGGCAACTAAGCCCTGTGTTGTGTCCTGTGCTGACACACAGAAATGTAACTGATGTTTTCATGGCTTCCTGTGGGTGTGTCTCCAAATGGTTGTGTGCAAAAAAAAGATATGTTGTGTTTGTTTTTAGTTGTAAGTGACAGGTTCATTATGCCAGGGTTTCTCAAACTTTTTTGCTCTGGGGCCCTGTGATATTAGGCCTTGGTGTTCCTGCATAGGCCGCTGCACGCCCCCTGAACACCCGCCCAACGCCCGCCGCCATGGGCGCCCATAGATAGATAGCCTAGATGGATAGATAGTTTACTATTATTAATGTTGCCATTATTATTATTATTATTATTATTATTATTATTATTACAGGTCTAAACTAGGTTATTATTAAACAAGGAGACCCTAACAGCTTTGGCTTTAAGATTATTGTGGTAGTTACAGATATGTAGGCCTAATAATTTGACTTTTATCATTACATGTAGGCCTACTACAACTATTATTATTACTATTATATCTATTGTTAGAAGTAGCAGTAGTATTACCTATTATCACGTCTTTTTTTTTTCACTTTTTGTTTAATTTTTTTTGTTGTTGTTGTTTTTGATTTTTTTTGTTATAACTACCCTTGAATTTCAAGTAGGCTGCTACTGCAGTGCCTGGAACCTCAAACCGATAAGAGACTGTAGCCCCATTTAGGCTACAGATTGCATTCCCAGTAGGCCTATGAACTTAAAGGGAGAATTGAACGTAGCCTGCATGCTGAACATAAACCTCAAATAAATGAGAGGCCCAGTCATCCACAGAAGAGAAAATCAGCATTCTAATGCGAAGGGTGCGCCTGCTTTCTCGCAACTATCAGGTCAAAACGAGAAAGACAGGGTGACAAGGACATTCGGAGCGTGTTTTCTAAGTTGCGCCTGTTTCGGTATTTTGTCTTTGTCAAATGTGAAAATACATACGCAGAGGTATGTTGAATTGAAAGGTATCGTTTTCACTGCCATTTCACTCTGCTGGGGATATTCATCGCAGCATGACGACCAGAATTCAGACAGAGAAAGTCGAGTAAATATAGACTGCAGACCAGCATCGCACGAGAGTTCCAAAAGTTTATCCTGACCTGCACATAGGTGGCAGCCAGACAACGTGCTGTATCGAAGGCATAATTAGCATCTCGCAAATTGTAAACGTTGCCTGGCACTTAGAAATTTGGGGCGAAACCAGGTATGATGCCATGGTTAACTTTTCATTACACTGCCAAATTAGGCTACTAAAATAATCGTTTGGGTAGCCAATTCGTCACTCTTTAGTTTGAAAAAAAATCTTCAGATTTATCTTTTAGATTGGGTGTTTTGTCTCCAGCTGGCTTATTTTGGCGGCCTCGTTGCTTAACATTGTTTGGCAGATGACACAAATTGGTTTTGGGGGGTAACCATCACTTGAAATGAAGCCGAATTTAATGTAGGTATGAAGGGTCGTAATTGCAAGTAAAAGCGCGATGTTTTTTTGCCTCTGTGTAATGTGAATATGCAGTCAAGACTAGCTTGCTTTGAACATGCCATTGGTCTCGTGAAACGTGTATGCGTGTGGATAGACAAGACGGATTAGTGCAAACGTGCCGACGCCGACAGTTGTTTTAAAGTTATAAAATAAAAGAAGGCAATCAAGGTCGGCCCGCGGCCCGACGGTAATCTTCTCGCGGACCGGCCATAGATTGAGAAACACTGCATTATGCAATCCTACCTTTATGTATGCAAACCTGCAAGACTTGCAATGTGTGTGTGTGTGTGTGTGTGTGTGTGTGTGTGTGTGTGTTTGAGCCGTAGTAAGACCTAGGCCTTTTACCTGTAATTTGCTATTGGATCATTGTCATGAAGAGGACAAGGCACACCAACATGGTTACCTTCTGTATCATAAATGCAAATGTTAAGAATGTTTTGTGCATAATGCGTGAGAATGCGGGCTGTGTAAACTCACACAAGATAAGCTTACAGCTACTAATTGGCAAAAATAGCCTACTCAAAAGTAAATTTAATTCACTGAAACAGTCTTGTTAGATCACGAGGAACATTCAAACAAGTATGCCTTAGTAGGCCTATTATAAAAACACACATTAATAGTAATCTTGTGAGTCTTATCCAGAATCCAATGGCAGATATTAGGCCTATTGTTAGGCATATTATTAACATGTTGTAGGCTACTTCACATCTCATTTAGGCCCCAATACCAATTGTCAGTTGGCATTGGCTATGTTGTTTTCAGAGGTGGACAATTCCAGGTTCATAAAGTAAAAACCCTGCCATGTTTTCCTTCTAACACAGGTGAGTTCAGTGAGAAGTTGATGTACCTGACTTGAACGTTCATTACCATCAGCTGTGTTAAAAGGAAAACATGGCAGGATTTTTACTTTATGAACCTGGAATTGTCCACCTCTGGTTGTTTTGTCATGAATTTATCATTTAAAACAGTAGCCTAGGCCAGTTATAAAACAAATGCTGAATGTTTTGCCCACAGGGCCAGAGGCTTTACAGAAAAATATGTTATCTGTGTTATCAGTCAGTCTTTTTTTAGAAGAAAGGTGGACGATCTACCTAAGTGACGTCAGAGCGAAAGACAAGTGACAAACGAAACTCGGAACAGGTTGAAAATTCCTCCCCTTCCCTTCCCTCCTCATTCCTGCCTGCCCCGCGCCAGAAACACCGCATTTGCCACTTGTCGTGGCTGGGTGGACAAAAATATGGGCAAACTCGAAGAATTCGAGATCTCTTTTAAGGATAACAAAGTGGTTTACAGTCCCGGGGATTCAATCGCTGGAACCGTGAAAATCACAAACGCCGAACCCATACAGTGTAAAGGTAACTTTAACTTGCGTTGTATTCCTACCTGTTATGTTAGATATACCTCTTCGCAAGTGCGACTCAACCTAACGTTAACGTTAGCCTACCTGTAAGGTGGGTGGGAAGGTTGGTTAGCTCACATTCGTGTCTAAGGCAACAAAACCTACGAAGGTAAAGTGTAGGTCTACATAGCTGCAGGCATTATGTGCATGAGTTGTATTCTGTTGGCTTATAGCGGTTGCTAAAGGTTAATTTTCCGCCTTTGTAGTTGTGTTGAGGGGTAGCCAAACTTGCACTTGATATAACGTTAGATAAGACATGGAATCTGATGACAAGGTCAGGTTGAACATCTAAGCCAGAAGAAAGCAGAAGTAAAGAAATGACTACCCACTATTTGCTCGCAGTAGCCTATGATGATGACTAAATTAGGCTTAGGTGTTCAAGACAGTCAACAACTGTTTTGAAGTCAAAATAAGTTTTAGGATTGGATACATTTTTCAGATAGGCTAAGCCTAAAAACATTAGTAAACTTATTTTACTAATTATTACCACGCTATATGTAAACATAGGAACATAGGCTACACATCGGCTATAATGTTACATGAATATCCTACTGACTGTATAATGATTCGCTTCTTAACCTTGCGTTTTTGTTTAGGGCCTTCATTATTCTTCCATCTGTTGGTGTTGTCTATACCAAGGGTCTATAGTTCATTTTCTACCCAACAGCATTAGGAGCAGGTGGCATTGTGACAATAGATAGCTTGTAAGTTGTTTTTGTGCCCTGAGGCATGTCTGGTACACTTTACGTTACCTGAGACACCATGTTTCAACTCCTCAGCATATGGATCCCTGTTTCTGTAAACAGATCTATTTTTCTCAAACATGAATAGATGGTTTATTAGGAAGGTTGTTGGGGTCATTTTTATGCACTGAACAAGTGGTACAGACCTTTGGCCTTATGAGTGAAGCAAATTAATTTGCGCCACAGTTGAAAAGAAGGTTGAGTAGACATACCTGTGTATTCTATCCATATTGCAGTATATATTTATGCTATGATCATGTTTTGCCATGTTGTGAAGCTGAACAAGGAATGTTCGCCATTTATTAGGCCTAGTGAAAATTTTGTATATTCTCAGGCTGAAATCAAATCAAATAGGCTTATATGGCCAATATGCAAGTGGTGCGGGGTGAGCCTTTTCCTAATGAGCTACTGGGAAATAGTTCCCCAGCTTCAGCGTGACAGCAGATGGTATGTTTGTGTTTAAGGCTGTGGTGTGTACACATGGTGCTTTATTGTGGGATTCCCAAAACAATACAAAAATCATCTGTCACTTCATCAGCCTGGACTTGTTGTCTGCTACATACGCCATGGAAAGAAGTGGGCAGGGAACAGGGACGCATTTGATCCGCATTGCGATACAATGTCTCACACAGCACCAGTGGGTGATGCATGGCATGTTAGGCCAGTTTTTCCGACCATGACATCACTGGAATGTACCGAGATAATGTTACTTTGTATTCCCTAATTTTTTTGGGAAGGGCATCGCTAATACATTGCATTCATTTTAAAATAGGTACTCTAAATGTTGAGTAAAGGCTGTTTATTGGCAGTATACTATAGTCTACATGTACATAGAGTATGTATACAGTATATTCAAATGTTATTGAGATGGCACAAAAATGTGTTTGGTCCATATGATGGGGAAAATAAGCAGATTCTTGTCAATGTATGGGAAACACTGGCAAAAGCTCCTCCTAGCTGGGCACATCATGATTCTTTCAGAACAGATTCTGACAGTGACGCTCTATTTGGGATTGTATCCCAAGGCCACATGAGCAGAAACCACAGCATCTGTTTGTCTAAGCTTACAGCCACAGAAGGAAAACAAGCATGGACACAGTGTAGCATTGATAGCTGGCATTGGTAGCTGTTAAGTAATGACCTGGGTAAGTCAAACCTAGGGGAAGAGGTAGGTACATATACTGAGTAGAAATTTTTTAACGAGAATTAAGGCTGTAGTTTTTTTTTCTGTTAGCAGGTTTACCACTGCCACTGCGGGTTTATCTCATTGAGATTGGCCACATAGACACCCTATTGTAAGATCCCCAGACATATTCACATAATGCTGGAAATGCTGCTGAGAAGAGATGTAAAGATTTAAACAAGTAATCTTTTAACTTTTAAGGTCATGGGAGCTTGACTCAGGTGCAAGCAGAAATCCTGAAGCTCTCACTGGGCTTGTGTCTTTTGAAGTCAGGGTGTTTCCTTTCTAAATGCACTGTGAGACTTGTCTGTTTACATTCTGTGTCCTGAACACTCCACTTCTTTCTGCACACACCCAAATGACAAAACAAAATAAATACTGAACACAGAATAACCAGCCATTGTGAGTGACCATTATCATGTACAGCTATTATGAGTAACCATTAGATGCAAAGTTCAGATGCAAAACCTTCTTGCATCAAGTCCATTTGCAATGAATGTATATTCATATGTAGAAATATATCTATATACCTTTTTGATAAATATTATTATATATCCAACTCTATTTTGATTGTTTTGGCTTGGTTTGTTTTTAATTGATAATAACATTCAAATTGCAGTTTGATAGAGACTAATTTTAAAACCTAATTTTAAAACCACAACCTACTTTTTTTTTATAATTTGTAATCATAAGCTTGGGTTGTTTTGTATTTTCCTAATCCGTAGTCTTTTGTTAGACAGCCTCCATTGTGTCGAGGTTAATGTTTTGGATAGAGATGTTGCTTAAGTCTGCTCTGTGTGGCAGACTGTATGTTTCTCTTGGTTACCCTTTGGCTTTGTGACGACGTGTGGTGGTTATTTGCCTGGAGACATGACATGAGAAAAACGGCTCCTTACTCACTTGGGGAAAGAGCCCTGAGGGCAACAATACCAACAGGGGCAGTATGGCAGCATGAATGAACAGATAAACATCCCTTCTCATTTCTCTCCAACCTATAGTAGTTTGTTGATACAGTTAGAAAAACAGACCTTTACATTTATTGATGTTTTAAAGGTGTTTGTCACAAAACCGTGAAAGAGGAAATTGGACATTTTATTTCACTGTTGAAAGTGGTTTAGCGTGTTGGACAAAGCAAGGCTGGGTTTAAAATGTGGAATTTCAGATGTCATGTAAACCAGCCAGGGCATTTAGTTGGCCTATATATTCATGCACCTAGGTAGATTTCATGTCCTTTTTCCCACACACTGTATTTCTGACGGAGCCTGTCCTCTGTTGATCCATGGCATGTTCAGGTGTGGTTAAAATGGCCTCTATGTCTCACATCCTCTCCTTCTTTTCCAGCAATCAAGGTGAATTGCCATGGCTTCTGTGGAGTGAGCACCAAGTTAAATGATACGTCGTGGGGAGTGGAAGAGCAATATTTCAACAGCACTATTTCAGTGGCTGATAAAGGTACTCCAGTGTATGCCTGTAATTCAGTAGTCGCACAGTTTCACCACAGAATGCATAAGATACATACATTAGGATTAAAATCTAGTTTCTAAGTAAATGCACAACAAACAAACAAAATATTTAATTAGTAAACCTTACAGATGAAGTTCTAACCCTTGGTATTTAATGGTTTAAATTGTGTTGTCCTTTCTCAGGGACTCTGAAGAAAGGGCCACATTCCTTCCAGTTCAAGTTTCTCATACCAGGTGAGACAGATAGGTGTTATTAACACTTGTGACATGACCATGACACTTGTCACATGACCTGTTCACAACCATAGGATTTCTCTAACTGTCTGTACTTTGACAGTCAGAGGTCAGTCTCTCATAGGAAATAGGAAGTGATAGGACAGCAGTCATAACGCGAAAAATGAATTCAGTATGTTGCTTTTTTTGTCTGTTTAGAGACAACATTGGGAAGTTAGTACAAGCTGTTTGCGTTCAGGGTATTTAGGCTTAGTGCCCGATTGGGTGTCCTGCCCAGTTATTATACTATATACACAATCCCTATTGCTGATTTAAGAAATGTAAAGAAACTCCTTTCCATGCAATCTACTTCGCATACAGTTGCTCATAATACTTTCCTGCACAGATGCCTCTCTGGAAGAAAGCCTTTAAACTCACAAGTCCAGTGCCCTATACAGTGGCCATATAAAGCAATGACTACATTTTTGTTTTGTAAATTTAGGCCACACCAATAAAATTAGTTGGTTCTCAGATTTTTTCAGAAAAAATATGGAGCGAGCGAGCGAAATAAAAATAAAAAAATGTTCTGAAGGTAAATTAGTTAATGTTCATTTACTCATGTGATTAGGAAAAACTAAATGTGGCCTAATTTATAAACTTAACTTTCACACCTTACAGCACACTTTTTGTCATGCAGGTTTTAGGCAATGTACAAATATTCATAATTCTGTCATTCTATGTTATGTAAAGGTTTGACTGTTTGTCATTTATTTAAGAGTTTGTGAATCTAAGCACCAAGCAGGCAGGCTGTGGAATTGAGGTATGACATATAATGTAGACTACTGTAGCCTGCGTTCAAACTCATTTTGTCACAGTTCATCACAGGGCATTACAACGTCAAATTGATTCACCAGACAGCAATTAGATAGTGACTAAAACTCTGTGATCAGCGCAACGGAGATGAATATGCAGTCACGTGAATCTAGAAGAGAGGGTTTTTTTTGCATGAGAAACATAAGCGTGTGTGTGTGTGCGCGCGCGCGATGATGTGAGTGTGTAGGCACATGCTATTCATTTTTTATTGATTGATTTTGATGGCGAAACACTTTGAATGGGTTTTTTTCGCCTCTCAATCAATGAAATATCAAACTCACCTCCAGAGTTGCACAAGCATGCTCTCGGCACCGTGAGTACAACTGCGCAAAGTTCTCATCCTGTTTAATTTCAATGCACTTGTCAAATGTTTTTCTCTTCTGATCAAATATTCTAAAAATTGCAAACACTGGCCTAGCTGAATCCCGTTCTACCGGCATCTTTCCTCATATCACGTCTCTTGCGCTCTGAAGTGAAGGCGCGATTTGGTTTTCGACGTCACGTGAACGCAGCATGCTGTTTTTTCAGTATTATAGCTATCAGCCATGGTGTTTTTTTTATGTTCGTGTGAGTTCGAATTCAATTTTATTTTTATTTCATTTTGGATTTTTTTCAAGCGGCGAATCCGAGAACCAACTAATTTTATTGGTGTGGCCTTACTCAATGTTTTCATAAATTTACTTTACCGTTGAACTGTTAACAAACACTCTCATAGTCATAATAGAAAAATGTGTGAAACCCAAACTAATCAGACTGGTTTATAGCTGTGAGTTGAAACTAGAGTTAGCAGGACTTTTGTACTGGTGTTCCTTCTTTTTCACAACTCAAGACAACTTTCATAGAAGACTGAGGAGGGTCTTGTTTGAGAAAGCTGATTTACAAAAACTCAAGATACGCATGTAGGAAGAACACACCTACCCACTCAACTTATGAAATTTCCAGGACACCTCATCAGTAGTGTACCTCAGAATCAACAAGGAGTTTCGGGCCTTAATGTGTACTTAAAATATCCAAGCTTAAAATGATTTAACTTTGACCTGTAAATGAATAGGACTTTGTGCTTTTGTTGTATATTTGGCCTGAGGGTTGTATTTTAGTTTCAACCAGTTGCACACAGATGCCTCTCTTGAATCACTGAAACATTGCTGAATCTACACCCATCGAAAGATAAAACATATTGTGCAAGTAACGTCTTTCTTCATTTAATGTGATATTTTTTTTATTTAGTATAATGTGCTTGGTAGTCTTTAAAAAGGTGCTTGTCTAACTAACCACTGATTGAGCGTGAAAATTGAGCTTATGCCTCCAACTTGTATACTTCATAGATACAAATGTGCGTGCATGCATGCATTAATTTTAATTCCCTCATCTCTGTGTCTGTTTCTGTCTCCTTTAATCCGTCTTCACAGCCACTGCTCCTACATCTTATGAGGGTCCCTATGGCAAGACCATATTTGAAATCCGAGCCTTTATTGACACGCCTCGTTTTTCAAAGGACTACAAGGCAGAGAAAACTTTCTTCATTCTCAAGCCCCTGGACCTCAATGATGTTCCTGATATTCAGGTTCGCAATCTTGATTTCTGATGCTGAGTAGAAAAAGATGTTGTCAGCAGTTAAGGAACATGTAACACATGAGTTTCAGTTAATATCTCTTCACAGGCTCAACAAAAACATATGAAATATTCTTTAGGCAATAACCTGTCTGTATGAACTAGAAACAAAGTGGGGAGGCAGCTTATCCCACAAAATATGTTTAAAAACAAAACAAAACATGAAACTGACGGGAAAGATGAGCTATCTCTGTCTTGTTTTGATTCTTCCTTTGTTTGAATACAGTGTATAGGTCAAACACATCTGCCAAAATATGTCCAAATGTGATTTCCATACAATATTGTTGACTAGATCTTTTAATTAAAAGTGAATTCAATAACTAGATAACATTGAATTAGCTAGCTGAAAAATAAGGTCACAACTTCCATATGCTGAAAATAATCAGACACGCATTCTGATTCCAAAACTCTCACAATTGTTTCAACATCATGGTAAAGGTTTTTGAGACAAGCCTCTCATTGTCTCCTACTTGATGCATACAGTTTGCTTTTGGATATGATTTGCATTTTGCCCATCATTGAAAACATTCAGTCTCATTCACACTGCAATCTGTGCATCTGCTGTGTGTGTTTTGGTCTGTGCTGCTCCCACACAATGAGTTTTTAAAAAGAGACGCCAGCAGTTACGGTCTGTGAACGTGCTGATTTCTGTGTGAATACAAGGCCTTATATTCTGTGCATATGGGTGCAAGTTCCGTTGGCCTGAAGGTGTTACGTTGTGTGTTTTGCCACACAAATTTTAAGCAGCTGGACCTCAATGCTTCCGATTGCCATTTGCAGGATATTAGCTCGTCCTCTATCTCCAAGGACTTCACCTACATGCTTGTGAAAAATGGGACCATCGTGCTGAAGGCTTCCAGTGACATACGAGGGTACACCCCTGGCCAGGTTATTAAACTAGAGACTGAGATCGAGAACAGGTCGGGGAAAACCACAAGTACAGTCATTGCCAGCTTCATTCAGGTACAGCAACAAACATGATGAGTTGGTATATTGTGTGTGTGTGTGTGTGTGTGTGTGTGTGCATAAGCAAGAAGCAGTTATAGGCGATATGTCTGTGCCACATGCTATGTGCTACGTGCTATCAGACATACAGGACTATATGTCAATACGTCTGTGCTACATGCTACTTGCTATTTGACAGCTCTGTGCTGGTGTACACAGAAAGTGACATA
Organism: Limnothrissa miodon; assembly: GCA_017657215.1. Lineage (NCBI taxonomy): Eukaryota > Metazoa > Chordata > Actinopteri > Clupeiformes > Clupeidae > Limnothrissa > Limnothrissa miodon. The sequence goes on from JAGFZM010001012.1 coordinate 481,162, forward strand.
TAAAACCAAGAGGCCTGTGCATGACCTGAGGACCATCGCAGAGGTGGAGGGTGCTGGCGTGAAGGCCAACAAAGATGCCAAGTGGAAGGAACAGATCATTGTGCCACCTCTTCCTCAGTCCTCGCTGCAAGGCTGTGAACTCATCAACATTGATTATTACATCCAGGTTAGCCGTATGACTCACAATGACCAGTATTTGATTCACTTTAATACCAACCCAACACAATGCCAGAAGATCCTAATTGGTGATTGATGGAGTCTGATGGAATAAATATCTATTAGACAAGCTAATGGGTGTTTGATGGCAATACAGTCAAGCAGTATTAAAGATTAAATGGTTTCACAACCCACCACTTAGAGCTGCACAGTGAATAGTTCTGGATGGCTGGCAGGATTCACAGATCGCCCAGATTTGTTTGAAGATGGTACTAAAATAAATAGTTAAAAAGGATGAGTCAAATGTAATGTATTAATGTACTGGCATGCACAGTAACACGCTTCAGTGTGGATAACTATGTGACTAACAGCTTGTTCCTTCTAAAAGATCCTATTTGCATTTCCTCTTTTCACTTTCCTCTTTCCGTATGAGGCTATAATCCTATTCCCATCCTTTCCCTGCTCCAATGTGTAATTGCTTGGCTTTGCATGTCTTTTAAGTTTACAATATACTGTATTACATAATGTAAGTCTTCTCTTGTCTAGTACAGATGACTGTGACAATTTATAAGTGTATACTTATAGTTTGTTACATACTCCTCCTTGCAGGTCTCTGTGAAATCTCCTGACATAGTACTGACTCTCCCCATCTTCATTGGTGACATCCCTGTGGACACAACCCGTCTCACACCTAAACGGCCTGTGCCACCGTTGCCCCGGTCAACACCTCCCTCTCTTCCTAAGACGGCTCCACCGAAACCTGCTCCGAGGCCGCGACCTCGCAGCTGCTATGCGTCCCCCAGCGCCCCACCAGCCGAGCCGGAGCACAGGCCCCTGGAGGTGGGCACGCCACAGGCTGAAGAGCTGCCCACAAAGAGCCACTCTCAGCAGCAACCGGAGCTGCAGCAGGAGCCTGGAACTCAGCCTCCAGTGTTACCCAATGCCTTCAGCTATGCCCCAGGCCTGTCTTTCCCATCACAGATAAGACAAAATAGTGGAGCTAACGCATCTGCACCTTTGTTCAGTGTGTCCACGGGGGCCACCATACCGTTTTACACTGAGAACAATGCTACACCTGTACCAACAGCATGCCCACTGATCTTGCCGCCAAACTACGGACCTTCCGCGTTTCCACATGGTGAGCTTAAAACACTTTTGCCACATTGGAACCACCATACGTTTTTAAAATAAAAAGGTTGCAGGCAGAACCAGATATTTTGTTGATGATAGTCCTTGGCAGCCAAGTTAAGTGGACTATCAGTTTTGAAGAAAATCTTTTTTTTTTTTTTGAGAAAATCGATGCGATGTAAGCCGTTGTTTAAAAGCACTGTTTGCAGTCATAGTATCGAGAACACTACGTAGACATAATTGTGAACTTAGTTTCTTTAAGTTATATTTTCCCATTCAGGTAATGGTACCAGTTTGCTATTATGCTTACATGTATGTTGCCTTTAATTGTTGTCATACTTTTTCTAACTGACCACATTTGAGCACTCCATGCAACAGGACTATTTATTTTTATTTTAATATTTTCATATAGAACTGTGGCTCCATCTAGTGGATTAACTAGCGTCTCCCATTAAATCTGTTTCTAAGTGGCTTTGCTGTTTGATTAAATGTATCTGTGTTTGCTTTCATTTGTCATCACAGAGCCTCCTCCCTCTTATGATGAAAGCTGTAACAATGCCTGAAAGCATGACAAAGGGAGCAATGGAAGATCATGGAATGGAAGACTTTACCTTACTGTCTTAACACGGGATAACTTTCAGCCTCGTTTGAAAGCCCCTTATGTCTCTCATTAAGAGACAACACTAAACACACTGAAATATACTGTTTTAGAATTAATCCCAACAAAAGACTCTCCCTCATCAGGATTTGGAAAACATTGAGACCTACACACCCAGCTAAGCATTTTGGATGCCTCAAAACATATAGCCTATCTGGATCTTAATTCAGTTTGTTCAGAAATAAGTCATGTGGTTTGTTTTTGTTTGGGTTGTGAATTAGAAGAATTAAAAGTACATGTGCAGTCAGATAGAAGGAGCAGTCCCTCTTTAAAAACAAATATAAAACTGCACTGTCAATGGAGGGTAAAAAGAAAATGTTCTTGGTGATGAGTGCCATTTAATGCATTTGGTGCTTTTAACTTTTTGACTTCTGTTTTACATTAGGTTTGATTGGTTGTTTTATATATTTATACTGTTGCTAAATATTAATGCCTTTTCTTTTGACTAATTATTCTTGGTAGGCTTATTTTATCTTTATTAAAATAATATACAACAACAATAATAATATTTTTGTATTCTTATTTCTAAATTTAAGGTAGTTGATACAATTATCACGGTTGACAATTATCAACCAGTTCAAAATGGTTAAAAAAAAAAAAAAAAAAAAAGAGTACCCCAACTTGGTCAGTACGACCCCTAATCTGTAGTCATTTCAGGCTTAGGTTGTGGTGTTGGTGCTTGTTCTAAGTCTTCAGCTTTTGTAGTGACCTAATGTTTAATGTTAATTTTTACTACATGCGAGTGTTTCTGTGTAGACAATGCAGCTGTCACACACTGTCAAAACGGTTTACTCAATGTCTGAAGACACCCGGAATAAATCGGCGCTCTGAACATACCGGTATACAAATTGTACATACGTCCAGATATTGAAAATTCTCTGATATGGCTCAGTATGGTCCAGTCACACCTACAATCCTACAGATGGTGCTAGTGCATTGTAAATGCAATATGCTTGTAAACTTGCATGAGAAGAAGAAGAAGACATTTTTTGATGAGAAGTTTTCTGAATGTCGCATGCGATGCATGGTACGGCACGGCACGGTTCAACAATGTTTAGCAGGAAAACGATGGAGAAACCAAAGGAACTTGGCAAAATCGAAATTTTCACATCTGACGGAAAGTTTTTTTACAGTCCAGGGGAGGAAGTTAGTGGAACCGTGAAAGTGACAAACATTAAACCGATACAGTCCAAAGGTAAGGCAATTAAATCGAATTTTTTTTTTAAAAAATACTATGTGTCCTGGCTACCTGCCTTAAAAGTAACACCAGCCTGTTTATAGGCCTACTTGTTAAAAAATCTGTTAGAAAACTTAATTTGCAGCCTGGGTAGTCTACTGTAAAGGCTACTGTTACCACCGTTCTGTCGCGCGCAGTGGATACGCCACAGTCTGTGATACGCCCGCAGTCATTACCAGCTGTTTTAACTGAGCATCCAGTGAACAGTGATGGTGGTAGATCGCATCTGTAGCCGACAGGCCCCTTATTTGCGTTCTACTGAAAATTTTGACGCGGAACACGGTTGTCTTCTCACACTGCACCTGCATAAACAGACAAGAGTGAATACCATTCGGCAGAAGATTCCAGTCGCTTGTTTGTTCGCAGATGAGCATGGATAAGCAGGTAGAGCGAAATAAAATAAATTAACAAGGTGTATGGATGGGGGAATCTGAATGGGCCTATTGGCAGAAAGGTTAATTTCTCATACATTTCCGTTACTCACTGTACATATGTATGTGTATGTAGACTGCTTATTTTTCTTTATTTGTGCTTCTTCAGCCTGGAACCCTATGTTTGTGCGATATTTCTTTTTCAGCAATCAAGGTGAATTTCCAAGGCTACTGTGGTGTGAGTCCCAAGCTAAGAAATACAGCATGGGTAGAAGTGGACCAGTATGTCAGCAGCACTGTTTCAATGGAGGAGAAAGGCACCAATGGCTGTTAGTACTCAGGAGTGGGCATAGGGACAGGCAACAGCCACCTTCATAACCTGATGTGCATTTACCTAAAGGCTACACCCATATTAAATATAAATTCAGTGAAACTCTGACAGAAATTTCCGTCCCATGTCCAGATCGTTTAAAAAGTTTTGTTTGTTCTCACAGGCACTCTGCAGAAAGGGTCACATACCTTCCCATTCACGTTTGTCATTCCAGGTGGGTGTGGGATAACACAGCCCATCACCATTAGGGGTGTTTACTGGGTGTCTGTCTGTCTCCTTGCACTTCCTCGATATTACCATGACTTTTTAGTTTCTAGCCCAAGTTCCATTTGAACAACACTCATGAAAGGCTATAATTTAAATATACTTCTGGTCTTACTTGAGCAGTACATGTCACATATCCAGACAATATTTATTGGCCTGTGAATAAACTTTGCCATAGTTAGACCAGGGGTGTGATCTTGCTACAGTGTATTTGTGGAACTTCAAACATCGCTTTGCATAGAGCCAAATGATTTTGGTAAAAGCACTATTGATGATTTTGACCATTGGCCCTGTTCTGTTCTGCTTGTCTTCTTTGACTCTGTCCGTAGCTACTGCTCCTTCATCCTATTTTGGTGATTATGGAAGGAATATATTTGAAATCCAAGCCTTTGTCGACACGCCTCACTTTTCAGCGGACTATAAGACAGGGAGACCTACATATATTGTCATTTTGAAGCCTCTCAACCTTAATGATGTCCCCCATATTCAGGTTAGAAATCTGTTGGGTGATTAGATGGGTTATTTTATCTCCTCACATCCACTGTTGAACACACCAGTTAGGTCTCTGAGCTTTGTTTTATTATGTTTTATTACTTTGTCTTAACAGTGTGTGCTTCCCATTTACAGGATGTAAGCTTGTCTGCTGTTACTAAGAACTTCACCTACATGCTTGTGAAAAATGGGACCATCGTGCTGAAGGCTTCCAGTGACATGCGAGGGTACACCCCTGGCCAGGTTATTAAACTAGAGACTGAGATCGAGAACAGGTCGGGGAAAACCACAAGTACAGTTGTTGCCAGCCTTATAAAGGTACAACAATATATTTTTCCTGATAGGTGCGTGTTTGTATACCGTAATATGTGTATAAGTGAGCGAGAAAAAAGAGACAGAGAGAGAGATGTTTGTTTGCATGAGTATGCTGGTGTATGCACTGCTGAGAGAGAGAGAGTGTGTGACAAGAAAGAACATGTGAGCATGTGAGTTAGGGATTCAGATGGGTAATCTTTTGCACTAAGGCCAAGTGTTCTTGCACTGTGACCCTGTGATGTCGGTATGAACAGAAAGTGACCTATAAAACCAAAAGGCCCATCCATGGCCTACGAACTGTTGCCCAAGTGGTGGGAACGGGTGTGAAAGCCAAGAAGGAGGTTCGATGGAGAGAGCAGATTGTTGTTCCTCCTCTTCCTCACTCCACTCTGCAAAGCTCCTCACTCATCACCATTGAATATTACGTCCAGGTAAGCATAATGCGCAATCAACCAATTTCACATAATGGTTCTGTAATGTGTTTTCTTAACAAAAGTACAGTAGAAAGTGTAACACAGATAATATTGTACATTAATATGGAATCAGTGGTAGGTTCGGGCTTATGCAAAAAGCTTATTCTGTATTCGTACTTCATTTTACCAAGCAGAGATTCTCTCTGTGTGACCCTTTCTGCTCTGTGACTCCATGTGAGAGTATAACAAAATCCCATAAGTGCCATAATGACATCCTTTATGTAAACAGAGACAAGTAGGTGGTTACATGACAAACCATGTTCCTCTTCTAGGAGCTTCCTAAATGAAGCAGCCTGTGCCTGTTTGCTTTGGTCTAGTCAGAGAATTAGGACTCCAGGCACTTCTCCACCTCTGGCTTAACTAACTCTGCGTTGCCACCTAACAACCTCTTTGGGATACCCCCCTGCTCATAAATAGGGCTTTATGTTCACCCTCCCCTCCCCCCCTTCCTTTTCCTTGCAGGTCTCCCTGAAATCTCCTAATGTATCAGTGACACTACCCATCTACATTGGCAACGTTGCAGTGGACCGCACCTGTCACAATGATTCTCCCAGTGCCAGCCTGGTGAAGTGGGAACACAACGCCCAGGATGAAGCCAAACAGCATGCAGAGGAGATTCTAACCAAAAGCCACTCCCAGCCACAGCCGCCGGGTTCGGTCTCGCCTCACGCCTTTCACCGAATTTTCTGCAATCAAACATTTGGGTCAACAGACATATTTATAGCACCTTTTTTTGGTAAGGAATAAACGTGGACTGTCCTGTCTGGCGGACTTGAGTTCACATAGAGTACTCATGGATTACACAAGCCTGCAATTGTTGCCTATTGCTCAGTTTGAATCATTATTTTATGCAGTGAAATACACACACACACACACACACACACACACATATATATATATATATTATGTGAATTCAGACCACAACTTGTTGCCGTAAATGCTAAATGTTGATCATGCATGATCAAATCAATGTTTTCTGTTTTTCTAGTCTTTTTAAATTTTTTTTCAAAATCTAACTGTGCCTTTGACAATTTAGCATTTTACTGTCAGTTAAAAGAAAAAATATATGTAATATGCATTTCTAGCCTATTACTCCACCTAGTGGAACTACTCATGAATCAGTCATTGAATGCATGATGAAGTTCATGAGACTCTGGGCTGTGACATTTTATCACATGACGCTAGCTGGACTTAAAGGAATAATTTAGAGTAAAAATCTTCCTAGTGCTATTTTCACCATAGGGAGTTGGGATAGTATTGCATTCCAAAAGCTCTATAATGGGAGTGTGCATGGATTGTCATTTAACTTAAACTAAAAAAACAATGCTTTAAAAGCCACTACAAAGTTCTACAAAATTTCTTTTTACTGATAGTGAGTAAAGGGTTCCTACAGACAAACCAAAGAATTTCCCATGTTCTGTGCTGTATGTTATTGTGCACTTTAAATGAATGAATGTATTTTAACAGTGGTATATTAAACCAATATAATGTATCAGTGGTATATTAAACCAACTTATTTCATCAGCCATGTTTATCTTCAGGCATAGATATGGAGATAACTAATAACAGACAAATAACATCTTATAACCTTTATTATATCCTTTTAGACTCATGGGGTAGCTTCCCTTTTATTTTTTTGTCATTGTTAAGGTAAATCTTGATAAAATGATGCTTCATTTAGGGCTGATATTTTTAACATAAAACAATCTCTTGTTTTTATCGCGTTTACACATATCTAGCGGAATCCATGTGTTGTATTTATTTCATTAGTTCATTAGATGAACTGCCGGTACTGCCATCTTGAGCTCTCTCCGATTGACACCAGCAGATCATGTCTGACTGCCGATTCAACTTCCGTCAGATGCAGTCTACCCTAATTGCAATTTACTCTCTATTTCCCTCTCTCTTTCCTCTGCAATTTTCTCTCTGGGGAATTAAACTTTTATCACAAATCACTTGTCTTAAATCATTATAGGCAACAAGGCTGAAATTTGTAGTTACTGTGGTTAAAACACACAATAATGAGATATGTGTCTTCCCAACCATTTACTGCAGTGACAAACCTTTCAACACAATTTACCAGAATTTTCTGAGGCTCGAAGGTTCGACAATTAGTTTAGTTTGTTGCTTTCACTGGATTTGCTAGGCCTACAGTAAACAGATCTGCTGGTAAAAAATGTAGGCCGAGGCTGAATTGTGGCTTACTTATCAATGTTTTGCAGCAGGTCTTAAATGCACCAATAGAGGGCGCAACTACATCACATGGTCTCTGTTTAGCGGATGAGGGGGAAGGAAAGGAAGAGGAAGACAGCTCGAATCGAAAACTTTTCCCTCTAGTTAGATAGTTTCTCATTTCAGTGGCTGCCGTCCGGGAAAAATAGGTAAGAAGTTGATCAAACTGCAAACTACAGAGGAAAATACACATCAGCAATGTTTGCGTGACAGAGGCATGCCTTGTGTTTTTAATTTTAACGCCTACGAAACAGGTATTGATTGCTTTTGTCCAGTGATTTTTGTGTTTTGAAGAGACGTCGCGTTATCTTTCAGTAGTTTTTCTAACTTTGCTCAAAATCACATATGCACTGGAAATACTGCTAAAGTCACAGAATTCTGGTGCGTGGTGAAATCTAGTTTAGTAGAAATGGCCTGTGCAATTCGATTATGCCACCCCATGTTATCTGTGAGCACGTAACGCAACGTTAATGTGTATGGAGTCCGTATCTGTACTTTTATGGCAAGCCGTTTTAACATTCCAATTCTTAACTGGATATGTATTAGATATCCGCGATTCAGTTCGTCCTAGTCAGAATTAACATTTCAGATATCTGCAAAGGTATTCTTCCTATCCACATGTGTAATTTCAGATATCCATAGCGTCATTCTTCGTAGGACAAATGACGTAACTTTCCCCATTCATTTCTATGGGGTTTGTCATATATATCTACAATTCAATTTCAGATATCCACAATGTGAATTAAGGATATCTTCAACTAAATTATAAATTGCAGTTTGAGATATCTACAATTCAGTTCTGCCTAGTCAAAATTCCAGTTCAAGATATCTGCAATTCCTCTCACTTAATTTTTTTGTCTTTGTCAGAAGAACTCAAAGGAGGAGCTAGCAATTGGCGGGATGCTTGAATGAATGTTCGATACGATATATATTTCTCTTACAACTCTCAAGTGAACGAAGCTCTTGTTTGCCACACAATCCTTGATTATATGCTCTTTCTATTCCATGGTATTTTCTTATGATTTTGTCCACAACAGCAACCGCCATTTCTTCTGCATAAAACTTTTCAAATAGGCTCATTGTAGATATCAGATATGTAGATTACAGATATCTCTAACTGTCATTTTGACTAGTCAGAACGTAATTTCGATTAGTCAAAATGATGATGTTGATATCTAAGTTCCGGATAGTCGAATTAAGCGATTATATGTCAAAAAGGCTTGCCATAGTACTTTTCATCTTTTGAAACGCTGGTCTGCGTAAGTCCGTGGCAGCTTTAACCGACCATTATTATTATTCTGTGCTAGATACATTAGAAACCTCGAGGCTTGTGGTTCTGGTGGGAAATCTTGTATAATAAAGTCGCATATATGAAAGCCATTGCCAGAGGACGCGGTGCTGGTGAGTTCCATTGTCACTGAGATTTTTTTTTTTATTTGTATTGTATTGTATTAATTCATGTTTTGACATCTCAAGTTGATGGTTTGGGGAATTTGCCATTCATATCCTACATAAGTGTAGTGTGAAGATTTATAAAGATATGAAATTTCCACATCAAGGGCTCTTTGCTGTTCATTGCTGCTGTTCATCTCTCTTATTAATGAGTTTGGGTGCTGGTGTGAGCTGAACAGTTTGCTTATCACAGGTATTGCCAGACATGGAGATGCTCCCAGAAGAGGGAGAAAGCAAAAGAAAAAGCTGGAACCTGGTGCCCATCAGACCACTCTTGTGGGTGGAGGGGTGAGCGGTCACACCCTCCTCTGCCAAAAACCTGATGGCACTGTTTCTCAGGAAGCGGTAGCTTTTGCCAATAACGGCCTCAAGCTCAACAAACGGACCGATGCAAGCTCTGAAAGTACCCCAAGTAGAGCTCCTGGAGACCTGCTGCAAGGACAGACTTCTAAATCCTTGTTTACTACTGCTGTACCCACTGGGGACACCAGCGGGACACACCAGGAGTGCGGGCAGGTCAATCCCTCTCCAGTAAAGAACCGCATGGCTTGGAAGTCCATGGTAAAATCAGCCCCTATTCCCAATGTACTCCAGGTAATGAATAAATAAGTTTGCCCACAATATTCCATAGGGACTTAATTTGCATTTATTTTGCAAAATAATGACGTAAAGTCATGAATTTGTGTGTGGGGTTCTTATGATTTGTTTAACCATGCAAAGGTTAATTGGCCTTTATCTCAACATAGATGCTGAATAAAGAAATCTCCCCGACTACAACAGTGAGAGAAAAAGACACATCACAGAAAATCAAGCCACCTCGAAATGAGAAGCCATCTGCACAGCCTCGAACTGGTCTGTCTTCTGCATTCTGTGTTCAAACTGCAGTCTGTGTTGCCAGTCTGTGCAGAGATGTATAGTATTTGTATGTTGCAGTTGAATGATCTGGGGTTTCGTTTTGTGTGTGTGTGTGTGTGTGTATGTTTTTTTACTAGTCTCAAAGAAAAAGAAAAGGAAACTGGGAACATACAACTTTGTCAACAAGAAGAAAGCGAAGGTGGTGAAACGAGGGACCCAACCCACAATTTCAATTCAGGTAATACTAAGTAAAAATATCTTCTCATCCCAAATATGACTGACCATCATGGCTGATTAATCAATTTTATTGCAGAGTGACAAAATTCTGTTAAAGAGGCACTCAGTAGGTTTATGCGACCATTTTTGTGGTCATAAAATCGCTTAGAAATCGTTTTTTCTGTTAGACTGGTCTGTTGTGTAGCAAACGGCGATTGAGCGCACCGCTGTACAGCCCTGTATAGTGAATGCGGAACTTGCAACTTCTGAGGGAGTGTACACTACAGCAATACAGTTAACTGTACAGAGCTCCCCCTACAGGTTTGTGCCGTTTAATGCAGGGTTAAAAAACAGACTTACTGAGTGCCTCTTTAAAATGCTGTATATGTAACATATTTGTGATGTGTGCTTGAAGTAGATTGCACGTGTTGCATGTGTCTATACCAAAACATAACTCTGATAAGATGTGGCTATTTACAAAGCCTATACAGTAGACTAGCATGTTGCTGCTGTGTACCTGCAGAGAGCTGCTGAAATAACAGCGACCCAGCAAAGGGAATGGATGGTCTTGGCCAATCACACCACACTGTGTCACGTTGATATGTAGTTAGAAAAGTTTGGAGATGTGTCCGGGTTTATGGCAGAGGCTTAATGGAAAGGGTTAATGGTGATGCAGACACTCTTGGCAACGATGTGGCGCTTTTTGTGCTTAAGACATTAACCACTTGTCTGAGTTCAGTGAGGGAGCATGACACCTCTGTTCTGGTACTTTCTTGCCAGTGCTCTGGTCCTCTGACATTAAGACAGATGTTAACACATGATGAAATGAGAGAACCCTTGCTGTATTCGCCTAATCACGCGTCCACATCCACAGTTGTCAGCGATTGATTTGTGTTTATTGTTGTTATTATTGTTTGCCTGCATTGTTTGTGGGTCAGCAGGAAAGCTCAACCATTGAAAGCGCCATTGATGGAGGGATGGGAGGAGGAGAAGAAGAAGAAGAAGAGCTGGAAGACACCGTAGCAGCAGCAGCCCCTCAAGAAAGAGGAGTTCCACTCAGAGCAGAGGTCTCTCAGGGCGAAGACATAGAAGCTCTTCCAGATGCGACTGGCCCAAAGGGCATGGCGCAAGAGGCAGACAAGGGGATGGAGATGTACACAGAACTGCCTCTGCACTCGCTGGACCTTAAGGGCCAGGAGGACATCTTCTCCTCACTACAGTCAGGTGAGCAGACAACCTACAGTATAGAGACTGATTAAGGACCAAACTGTTAATCCTGCACACCTCAAACTAAAGTCCTAGACCTCCTTCCCCATGTTCGACAAGCTAGTTCCATTAACTCTATTATGCAGGTGATGCAGTCTGAAATCTCATAAATATTAGTTTGTTTCAAACCAGTCAATATGGTTGGTTGTTGTTGTTTTTAATCTTTTGTATTAGCTATTATCAACAAATATCTTCTCTTCTATCAGTGTTCAGATTACAGATTTATGACTGGTTAGTTTTTAAATGTGTGTTTTTTTAACGTAAATTTGGCTTTTGTAACAGGATTTGGCTATTAAAAAGCCTATATATGTGAAGCATTTTCTGCCTCATCTCAGTCGCTTCACGCCCAAGCCATCTGCCAAAAACGACTAAATGTGACCGTAGGTTAGCTAAATTTCCACCTCGCCGTGCCGCCCCACACCTTGCGCGCGGTAGCAGCTGACAGAAGCGGGTTGCTTTTTTGGCCCGGCAGGTCTGTCAGATGGCCCGGGCGCCATGGAGACAGATGCCATGCTGGAGCTCCCGTTGTGCTGCTGCCGCATGGAGGCCCCCAAGAGCCAGGAGATCCTCACGCTGTCTGAGGGCAAGTGCATGGCCGTGGAGAGTGTGGACGGACAGGTAGCGAGACCTCCTCTGGTGCCTAATGCACTATTGCATTATTCACTTGATTTCTTGATTTCGTTCATGTATGGGATTTGTTTTCAAAAGAATCTTTTAAAACTGGAATTCTCTCTGTCTGAAAGGCAATCCTGTTTTGGAGGGACGTATTCCCTTGTTCTCTACATATCCTTGTCTGAAGGCCATTTTCCCATGACGAAGGGATTGAACTCTTCTCTTGCAGCTCAGTCTCTGCAGAAAGAATATCCAAAAGCAGGAGATGATGCGACCGTCCATCCGGATCCCGTTGCTTGTTCTGTGTGAGGACCATCGCGCTGGCATGGTCAAGCACCAGAGCTGCCCTCGATGTGGCTTCTTCTGCCGGGCAGTGAGTTGACATGCTAACTTTGTCTGGCCCAGTCTAATGGTGGTTTGAGTCGCAAACCAACTGGTCAGTGTTTTATTGCATTGGGTTTACTGATTCAGTTGGCTATCATGCTTGAAAGAGGTGCCATGGACATGAAAAGGAGAAATGCGGTTTGCAGAGAATTCATACTGTACTGAACGTGTTTGGCTTAAAGGGTGGCATTACATTAGCATTCAGGATTTAGCTTAGCATTGAGAGACTCAAAAGATGGCCTCGTCATAGCCTAAGTGTGCCTATTAAGCCCCTATTTGTGCTCATTGTGTTTTGGATGTTTCTCAGGGGACTTTCATGGAATGCCAACCTGACGGCAACATCTCCCACCGCTTCCACCGAGACTGTGCCTCGGTCATCCGTGGGCAGATCTACTGCCCACACTGTGGAGAGGACGCCAGCCAGGCGCAGGAAGTCACCATCGCCAAACCAGACGCCATGTTCGTGATGCCAATGGCGACCGCCCTCCAAAACAAGACGGATCTCTCGCTGAAGGGGTAGGTTGTGGACCGGCTGTGCACTGGCACGTGTGTCTTCCAGGCTCTCACACAAACACCTGCGCTAAGACCTTTTGACTAAGTGAATGATTCTCTCCGGAAAGAATGCAATTCATGTTGACTCAGCATCTCAAAGATTTGATTCACATAGTCTAGGTCAGTGGTTCCCAACCTTTTTTCTTCAGGGACCCATTGTAAGCTTTGGTGACCCCCCACCCCCCGCACGAGCGCCCGCACGAGAAGGAGTCACGTGATACGCTTCCTGCGAAAACTCATTTCATTTTTTTTCCCCTCAATTTGTCTTAGTTCAAAAACAGAATAAATGTTTAATGTAGCACTTAAATTTTGTTGCTTCTATGCATATATTAATTAAATGCTTTGTCATTTATTCAACATGGGCTATATATGGTATTAAAATTAAACCCCTTAAAATCAAGAGGGCTTCGCGACCCTCCGTGGAGCTTTGGCGACCCATAGGTTGGGAACCACTGGTCTAGGTAATAGTCACCGGCCTATAAGGCTCAGACACTGGATAGGCTGTCTGTCTGTCTGTCCATCTATCTATCCATCCATCCATCCACTCCTCCACCAATCCTTTTTAAATAGTTATTGACTATAGGCATTATCTTAACCTTTTATAGGTCCTTATGGAATAGCCATGAACACAGACCCTGTAACTACTTTCATCGTCCCATTCAGAAAACAGTTCAGCAGTACAGTTTAAGCCATCATCCACCTTGCACAGCAAACCTGATTTAACTGCATCCACTTTGGCAGCCTTTGACACACTGGTCTGCTTTTTAGTATTTCTACTCATCATGTGCTGCCCTGCAGTAGGTCTAAGATTGGACCGTATGCAGCCTCCCCCAGTAAATCTAAAACTGGAGCCGTAGCTGCCGAGACGGAGGTGGGGGCTGCCAAGGAGACACTCGAGGGCATCCTGGAAGTTCTGGATGAGCAGACAACATCAAGGTAATTAGGGCATGTATTAGGATTCAATTCAGTAATTTATTAACTGAGGTGAATTTATTAAATGAGGTGAAAAGGAGGGAAAAAAAGAAACTCTGAAGACTTTTTACCAAGAGACAATATTTATTTCCTTATAACCTTTTGGAGTCATAAATGAGCATCCTTTTTTGTTTTTTTTTTCAGATAAATCTAAGCTACATCTTGAAAATAATTTAGGGCTGACATTAACTTTTTTTTTCAATCAATTTCTTTTCTTCAAATTGCGTTTAAACATATATAGCAGAATCCATGTTTTAGAAAAAAAATCTGTACTGTAAAGAGAGTCTTAAAAAATATCCAGGTTGCTAAAAGTCTGTTTATGGCCATATGGAACAAACGAATATGTTTCTTTAAAAAAAATCAGTTTTTAAACATATGTAGAAATGTGTATAGTATATGCAAACATTCAAACCAGCAGTTGAACAGATGTGGTTAGCTTTTTCCTCCTTCTACTTTTTAGATATAAGAAAGCACAATATCCCCCAGCCCAGCTTTTTACCTCTGCCAAGCAAGGAGACCTCCAGTCAGTCATGCAGATGTTGGGTAAGAGCCGGAATGTCCTCTCAATGAGCCTGTGAGTGGGATATGCCCACTAGGCAAATTTCAAATAATATACATGATGCTGACTGGAACAGTATTGTTGCCAATTCAACATGACAACATCTGTGGTATCGGATTCTTCCTAAAATGGCAGAGTTTCTCAGACTATGGGGTACTGTAACAATGTTTGAGGTGTGGGAAATGAATGTCAGGTATTTTGCTCTTTCTAGTGGAAGGGGCAGACCCCAATCTGACTATGGATGGCACCAAGAGGCAGACACCACTGCATGTGGCAGCCGGAGGAGGCCATAATGAGATTTGCCACATTCTTGTGCAGGTCTTTCAGTTTGTATTTATTTCACATATTTATCTTTCCTGATCCCAGATTAGCACTATATGTTTTTTTGCTGTTTTATGTTCTGAAACACTTTTTTTTTATGTCATATGTGAAATTGTGTGCTTTTTTTCTGCCCATCTCTCTTACTTTTACTAAATTAGCCAGGGTAATACCTTGCCTAATGTATGCTTTGATACAGTATTCTTGTGAGATGATTGTTTTGGGTGTGCTTCTGCCCTCGTAGGCTGGGGCCAATCTTGACATGTGCGACGAAAGTCAGAGAACCCCTCTGATGTATGCCTGCGAGAACAACCACTTGGAAACACTAAAATACCTACTCAAAGCGGGTGCGGCCAGCAACCACAAGGTACTTCTGATCCATTGTCATGGTCACTGCACTGAACTGAGCGTGGAGGAACACTTTGAACTCCCAACACTCATATCCAAGTTTTCTGACAGACCCCTCATTAAGACAAAGAGCTTATGGGAGAAATTCTCCTCTCCATGTTGGATGTACACATCCCTCTGCACTTTACCCACTTAATCTAGGGGTTTAGCTCTCCTCCTGCGTCTGACTCCTCTGCCACTTTCCTGTGTTTCATTTCTAACGGTCATCGGTTGTGATCTTTGCTCCACATCAGGATGCGAGAGGCACCACGTGTCTGCACCTGGCTGCTAAAATGGGCCATTACAGCATCATGAAACACCTGCTCACCGTGGTGACTCTTGATTTGAACTGCCAGGTAAGTGTACATAGCTTTGCTTTTTTCACACACTCCATTTACAGTCATCAATGACACACCTATGTAGTTGAATATTTCCATCTCGATGGAAATGGTATTGTAGCATTGTTTCTTACTTTAAACACAATGTCTTGTGTTTATGATGGTTTATGAATACTCTGCATTTAGGCCTCGTTCTGAAAGTGCTCCGATAACCCACGGACAAACTCGCACAAGCGTCCCTTCACCGCCCTTCAGAAAGCTTATCTAATGTGTGATCTGGCCTGGGCGGCGTGGCAGGGAGGCCTGTCTGCTCCCATTAGAAGCGCAGTAGTTCAGAGATGGACGGTGCCCTATAGGAGGATCCCTGGGGCCCGCTCCCCTGCAGGGTAAACTTATTCATGTGGATAGCCATCAAAGCCCGAGGAGGCTGTGGGTGATGGAGGGAGGTGGAGGTGGAGGGTTGCGCTTGCGTAGGCATCAGATGTCGGACATACCCCTCCCCCACCCCCCAGCCCGACCCCCATCACCCACCTTCTAAAAAACATTGAACATGACGGCCCCTAACCTTTGCAGACAAAATAAACATAACTCTGCAGTCTCCCAGGCCTTGACATTACTCCTCTCATGCTCTGGTGAGGAAAGAAAGATGGAGGAGAAGGAGAAAATGGCCTGGGAGGACAGACTCCCTCACGCTTCTGTTTCAGTTGAGAGCTCACCAGTGATTTGTATGTGTATGTGACGCTCTTGTGATGTTGAAATGCACCAGGATTGAAAGCAGATTACCTTGGGCCCATTTTGCTCAATGCTGTACAAGTGCAGTAATGTTTTGCACCCTTTGCTTTTTTTTTTTTCAGGACGATGGCGGGTGGACACCGGTGACGTGGGCCATTGAGTTCAAGCACAAGGACCAGGTGCACTTGCTGCTGTCCAGAGGTGCCGACATCCACGTGAGGGACAAGGTCGGTGTGTCCCACTTTGCCCTATAGCTCCATACGCAGATAATTTGTGACAAAACCAATATAGGACACACACACTGGCCCTCCCAGTCTTGCACAAGAGGGGCTAAAGGTCTAGATTTGCTATGCTAGCTTTTTCTCCCCCTCAGGGAGGCCATGGTGTTGAAGGGAAGCACAAATGGATGGGGGAGGGTGGGTTTGTCATCTTGCCTTGTAAAGTGCTGTCTGGGACAAACATGGGGATGCTCTCCGTACTGCTGAAATTGCAAAGCTAAATGCCTCCTCTGACCGTGGGTCCCACTACGCTTGGTTGTGTTTGAGATGTGGCACTGTGATGACAACCTCTGTGAGCGTTTACTCGTGCAGTGCACACAGTATTTCCATAGCTGTATTGATTCCCCCCCCCCCCCCCCATATTTGTCACGGGGTTTCCCAGGAGGAGAACATTTGTTTGCACTGGGCGGCCTTCTCGGGCGCGGACGACATCGCGCAGCTGCTGCTGGAGATGGGCTCTGACCTCCACGCTACCAACATCTACGGGGACTCACCGCTACATATCGCCGTCCATGAGGAGCAGCTCGACTGTGTGATGTGAGCAGAGTCTGGGGTTGGAAAGGGGTCGGGGGTGGGGGTGGGGTGGGGCTGGGCAGGGGCCCGTTCTGTGCCGCGTTGTTAAATATGTATGAGACCTCCAAGGTCTCATGCACGCATGTTAAATTCAGACATGCGAGAGAGAAACGAAGGCAAACCTGTTCGAGCCTGGTGGATTCCTTTCAGTGTGCGCTGTTGAAATCAAAAGCGGCATCTCTGGTTTAACGTCATAGCTCAGTGGAGTCTCGGCAAGATTAGCAAAACGTTCCAAACACATAACCGATATAAATTGTAATGATAAGCCCAAATATAAAACGGTACTACAAAGCTGAGAATACCTAATACATACATCTAATTTGATTTTATCATCTTTTTTTTATTATCTTACATTTATCTAACATTTGCAGAGTAATTGAATGGTAGCCCTTTCCTTGTCGATCAAAAAGCAGAAGCAAAGTTGGATCCTATCTGCTGTTTAATAACACAGTCTCCTGTCCTTGTGTCTTCTCCAATCACCTCTTCCGAAAGGCTCTTCCTCTCTCGGGGCGCAGACGTCAACCTGAGAAATCGAGAGGGGGACACACCTCTGGAGCGCTGCCGGCCCAGCTCCAAGCTCTGGACCATTCTCAACACCAACAAGAAGCTGACAGATGCCAGGAAGGGCAGGGATAACCCGGGGGAGAGAGTCTTATCCAAGTAAGTTTCCTCCTTTAGAAGTGAAAGAGTGTGTTTTATTAATGGCCTTGGTGATAATATTTTAATCTAGGATCAAGGAGTTTAGTGGTCATTAAAATACCGTAAGACATGTTGTGAAATAGCACAAATGAAAGTATCAGGTCATTAAAAGTGAAACCTGTGGTAACAGGCTGCCACTGTACTGTGCCATCACCATAGCAACCCCTTTATCTTGGGAGAGACTGGGGCTGTCCATATTTCCTAAGCTTTGTCCTTAGCACTTTTAGTATCCATCTAATGAAAATATTTTTTTCCTTCCCGGGTATAGACATCCTACTGTTAATCTGTTCTAAAATCTCTTTTTAAGGGATATATCTCGGGGATATGAGATGGTGCCCATTTCCTGTGTGAATGGAGTGGATCACGAACCTTGCCCCAACGACTTCAAATATATCCCTGAGAACTGCTGCACGTCACAAATGAATATTGATGAAAACATCACACACTTACAGGTGAACAGGCAGTTCTGTCACCACTGTTCATATGTGTCACACCCTCATTACGCCATTAATACAGAGAGCCTGTAATTCTAGCAACGCATGCCTACATAATTAGATTTCTCTGTGTCCGTCACCCCTCAGCACTGCAAATGTAAAGACGATTGTTCCTCCAACAACTGCATCTGTGGCCAGCTCAGTGTGCGGAGTTGGTATGATAAGGTATGTTTTAAACAAATGCACTGATGTGCTCCCAGGATTGTTAGCATCGGAACCAGAAATGCAGAGTGACTTGGAACTGACATTGAATGTTTTTTTTTTTTTTTTTTTTGTATATAGGAGGGTCGTTTGCTTCCAGAGTTTTCTCGGGATGACCCGCCCTACCTCTTTGAATGCAACCACGCCTGTTCTTGCTGGAGGTCATGCCGGAATCGTGTGGTACAGAACGGGCTTCGGTACGATGGTCCCCATTTTCTCCTCAGCCTCCCAGCAATTAATCCAACTCAAACATTTTAACAAGCTCTGTACTGTTGCTAAGCTTTATGAAGTGATTGAGGACATTGTTGTGCTTGCAGGACCAGGCTTCAAGTCTTCCGTACAGAGCAAATGGGTTGGGGAGTGAGGGCGTTGCAGGACATTCCCGAGGGGTCTTTTGTCTGCGAGTAAGCACGGTCACATAAACTTCAGTTTGACAGTTTGTCGGTCTTCTCTTACCTGGGGGAAAGATGTGCGATTTAAATGAAAAACTATCTGGGGGGCTTGTCTTTCAGGTATGTGGGAGAAATCATCACAGATAAAGAGGCTAACTCCAGAGGAAACGACTCCTTTCTCTTTAATTTGGACAACAAGGTATTTCCTTTAATCCAGTTACATGCTGCTAAAATTGTCCCCATGAACACTGGTGCATGAATGCCTGAGTGATGGGATGGAATGGAGTATAACTTCTATTTTTTCCAACAGGAGGCGCTGTAGCACAGAACTCAGTGGGAAGGGAGAAATCAGTTTTCTTCAGTTCAGCTGTAGTCTAAGTGGTGGATTCCAGAGTAGCGCTGTAATATTCCAACACAGCATTGCTAATATCAGTGGAGTTGCCTTGCCTTTGGAAATTCCACTCAGAAATTCTGTTGAAACATCTTTCGCTCTACGTGAAACTGCTCAGCAATCAATGAGGATACAGTTTTTATGGTCTGTCTTGTGGTTTTGTCCAGGTTGGTGATGTCTACTGTATTGATGCCCAGTTCTATGGCAACGTGGCCCGGTTTCTGAACCACCTATGCGAGCCAAACCTCTTTCCTGTCCGTGTGTTCACCAAACACCAAGACCTACGCTTCCCTCGCGTGGCGCTATTCTCAACCAGGCACATCAGAGTGGGAGAGGAGCTTGGGTGAGTGCTGCCGCCAGGCCCAAAAGGCATTCATGGATTTATCAATCAATAATCCTATTCATTGATGTGACTTTTCTGTTGCTTGAGCAACGCAACAAATAAAGGAAGTCTGTTCCTCTTGGTTAAAAGATCATCATGTTCGTCTGAGCTGTTAAAAATCATGATGGTGAAGTTTGGAATTTTTCCCCTCATCTTAACCAAGCGATTTCACATTTTTTCTTCCTTCTGGTCTTCCCAGCTTTGACTATGGTGAGCACTTCTGGAAGGTCAAGAGCAAGTACCAGAGCTGTCAGTGCCGCTTGCCCAAATGCAGGTACTCCACACTGGGCCTGGGCCAGACCAATGTAAGCCTCCCGTGGAAGACACCTGGTCCTCTGCCCTCAGGTCCGCTCTCTCGCACACCGACCGCAAACCCTGCCAGTCTCCAGGCTGTCAAACCATGAGCTCACAGGCTTCCCCCTGACAGTGCTCTTAAAAATGCTGTGTTTTGGAATCTTAAGAGCACTTTTCTCTGAGCTTGTTTTTAATGCCTGTCTTTAAAAAAAAAAAAATCACATGGCTGACTGTTTAGTGATCTGATATCAGACTATGAAGTCAAATGAGGAGCCAGTGATTTTGTGAGGTATCACACCACACCCTTTTACTTGGATGAATTTATAGATTTTAAGTAGGAATTAATGTGTCATAGAAAAATTGTAATGATGAGCATTTTACCATATTTTTACCGAATGCGTCTTTGCAGTATGATGGGAGATGTGTCATTCCACATTGTTGGAATGGCTACTTTGTAAAGTATGTCTTAGTCCCTCTGAATAAAATAATGCAATATGCTTATTAGCACTGTGTCCCATTGTCTTATGTGGATTTTACCGAAAAATAAAGACTTTTTCAGGTTGTCAGACGCTTTAGTGCATTTTTTTAAACTGCTATGGCGCAAACAATTTGGATAGCCTACTCCACCGCCATATGTTGCATTTTTACATTAGCAGTTTCTCGTTCGTTGTGTATAAGGCTACTTTTTTTTGCTGTATGAGCGAAGAGAGGATGTCGCATATTTTAAGTGAATATAATCGCATGCTTTTCGGTTATTAATTTGTCGAGAGGTAGTCTCCCTTCATTCGATGCGTCCTGGTCAGATTTGGCCCCTTTCTCAGACCCACCCTCTCATCAAGGTACCGCTAGCAGTCAGTCAGAGATGGTCCTTTTTCCTGCGCTGTTAATGTATACGGCCACAGTTACCCGCATTGATGTCAAAGCAGAGTTCGAATTCTGGGAATGAAACCGCATCTCTCTTAGCTCCGCGAAGGGGGTGAGATTCTCTCCGCCTTTTACCCCACTGCCATGGATACTGTAACGGCACAGGTGGAGCCACTGACAGGGTGCTTTCTAGTCATGTGATCTGGTTCAGAAGAAGCAGCGGCTGCAGAAATCGGTAAAATTTTCATTGCCAGCGTGAGTCCGAGCGAAATAGAAGTGCCAATCTTATCCCGATTTTAGCCTCCATAGACTGTTGCCTTGAAATGACTGGATTAAGGAAAATCTTTGAAGAAATGCAAGAAAATGCAGACTCCCTTTTACGCCCTAACATAGAAACGTCTTTATTCTGCTTCAAATAGAAACGTCTTCATTCAGCATCTAGTCCATTATTCATTTGTGAGAGTGATTTTTGCATGCCTGGTAACAGACCATTTGCGGTTCCTGTTGCTGCTGCATGATTTTGCTGTTTTCTACTACCTACCAAAAGCCAATAGTTTGAACTGTAAATCTGGAAATCACTGCATTTGGATACTACGGAACGCATGGAAGGATTGTATAATATTGTCGTGTAAACTTCAGCCTATTTTATGGATTATCATCAGGAATGATCGGGAGAAATGCGGAGCATATATTTTGGCCGAGGTATTCCAAGTGGAAGCATGTGGAAGAATTTATTGTAATACACAGTTGAGCAGCACAATACTGTATATTTCTTACGGATGAAAACTCGTGGCTGGGACAACACAGTGCGTTGTGATGCTTCTTATCTATGCTCTCTCTGATATCAATTTTGATTTCTACAGTGAGATCTGTGCGTTTTTAGAATGGCTCGCTTCGAAGACGATCTACGATATGGTGGTGGTAGTCCAGCGAGTAGTGGAAGGGAGGCAAGCCGGCAGGGAGGCCCCCCAGGCGGCCCAAGGATGTACAAGCAGTCAATGGCCCAAAGAGCCAGGACAATGGCCATATATAACCCAATACCTGTCAAACAAAACTGTCTTACTGTCAACCGGTCTCTTTTCATCTTCAGCGAAGATAACATCATACGCAAATATGCAAAGAAAATAACCGAATGGCCATATCCTTTCAAGTGTAATTAGTAGTTTTCACTCTTCTTACTTGGCTACTTGGATTTGAAATGAATAATATTTTGTTTGCCTCAGCCAACAGTTGTAGCTGAACGATGGGTAGGAAATATCACCAAACTTTACTAACATGATTGATATTTCTATTTGGCGCGTGTTGATAGCCTAGGCCTATGTGTCATAGGCAGACTGTTTGCTTGCAAAATGTAATTTCTGCAAACTATTCTTTAAAGTAGCCTAACCTAATCATTTGGGTGTTGCCTGCCAATACACAGTAGGGGCAGAAAGTGAGCCTGTGTCATTTAGGCACATATTAGCGAATGTTCATGAAAATCAATAATGAACAAAAATGGTATTAGTCTGATAGTATTTCTTACCACCTCCTTACTTAAAAACGTTATTGGCTACACCCATCATGCTTGGCTTGGTACTGCAATGTACTGAGCCAAGTAAACCTTAAATATCTTAGACTACCGACTACAGTTGCTTTTCCTTTGGAAACGGTCTTTTTCGTCAAACCACTGCGGTATAGATCTTCTGTGTAAAAGGCAATGAATCCCCAGTCAGTCCTACCAACCGACAAAGCATTGCAAAATAATAGCTTTCTTTTCAATCGCCTATGCCAATAAACCGTGAACATTGCACAGCCTTGCTCTGGTGC
This sequence comes from Limnothrissa miodon, assembly GCA_017657215.1. Classification (NCBI taxonomy): domain Eukaryota; kingdom Metazoa; phylum Chordata; class Actinopteri; order Clupeiformes; family Clupeidae; genus Limnothrissa; species Limnothrissa miodon. The sequence continues at coordinate 503,836 of JAGFZM010001012.1, forward strand.
AGTCTTCTCAAACCAGACCAATTGATCAGGCTATATTCCATAGGCTTTGTTTCATGTGACTTAACCTTAAGGATTCTGTTTGTCGTCGATTTGGTGTCATTCCTGTCACGTATTTTGGTATAATTCTCGTTTGGACTCATAAATGTTTACCTGGCTCTATAGAATAGTAGAAAAATCTTAAAATTCATAAATAAATATGGTTTAGTAGTTATCTGAACATGCCATCTTTTGTCTGGAGCTGTCGAAGTTCGCGTTTGCCAGGAGTTGAACAAGAGCCCTCTCCAGGGTGCTGAACTCGCCAAGCTCTTTTAACAAGCCACTACTGGAACGGCCAGTTCTTACAAGCGGTTGTGAAATCCATCAAACAAATTCGGATGATGTTCTATATGTAACCATCTCCACTATGGAGATGAGGATATCGTTTTTCACAAGCACCACTGACAGCAACCATATGCACCTGAAACCAAGACAAAAAACAGACAGGCAATTTAATATGACTCAAGGGGGAATATAATATGGAATATTGGCAAATTACTAGAATACTGCTGTTCTGCTGTTGTTCTCTTAAAGACTGCTGTTCTCTTTGCTGGTGCTTTGTGGCATACCAGATACCAGCACTATAGTAGTCACTTAACCTAATGGTGTGTGTTGATGTGCACATTTTCATCCTCATCTGAGGCACATGATGCTGGCTGTATGAGTAGTGCTTTTATGTTAAGACATGACCACCATCCCTCCTCTGACAGCACAGGCAACTTCCTCTCAACAATGCTTTGGAGAGTGTCATTAGAGAGGGCCTTCATTTGATCCAGGCATGCAGTAGGGACGGTAGATTTACATAGATAGTTCATCATCCTCATCCAGTGATCTTGTCCCTCTCTGACTCTTCAGCATTACAAAACACACACACACACACACACACACACACACACACACACTCACACACACACTCCACCTGAACCTGTAAAATATGTCAGTAAACAAAACCATGTGTTGGCCAAATGTAAAAAAAAAATGTTAAAGGTCAGCTTATGTTGCTGCTTTCTTTATTTGAGGATGATGGACTTTATTATTTAGATTAAATTAAGACATTTAATAGGGTGTTAACCTAGAACCAACAACACCCCCCTTTAGTCAGGCTATATACATGACATGTTGTTGTTAACACTGTTTACACTGTTTTCATGCTGCAGTCATATTGTTATGTTCCTTGACTCTCTCACTCCATTTGAGTACATGATTCTAGCCACCATCATTGCCAACTGCATTGTCCTGGCCTTAGAGCAGCATTTACCAGCGAGTGACAAGACACCCATGTCCGAGCGTCTGGTGAGTCCCTCAGCCTTTCTCACAGATCACGATTTAGCAGTCCAACATTCTCTTTATGTGTCTGTCTGTGCAACCCAGATTTGCGAGCCATTTCCTGTTCTGCAACTCACTGCAGAGAACATTGATTGCATTGACTATGATGTATGTTATGATTTCTGCTATATTATATAGCAGATAATATAGCAGATGCTATATAATAAGTTATTCTTCTTCCTCCGAAAGGTCATAATGTTGCTCATTTGCACCAGCGTAGTGCATGCCTAAGAGAAGCCTGTGAGTCTATATTAAGTTGTATGGATTGGGAAGTCAGTATTCTTGGCTAATTGTTGTCGTGTCAGCAGGGGAGGGTGTGGTTGTCTCCTGGGGCCAAGGGGGATTTAGCTCCAGGCCATCTTTGTAAGCCAGCAGACCTCTCTCAGGGCTCTGTTTGATTGCAACCAAACCTCAGAGAACCCCTCACCTCTGCTGCCCCTGCACCCCCCACCAATTCTTCCTCTTTCTCCTCAGAATTGCCAGCTGATCTCTCTAGTTAAGTCATGCCATTAAGGGGTGAATGCAGCGAGGCTTTTCACCAAATCAAAGGGGACTTATAGCTCCTGTGGCAAAGCACTGCTGGGGATAAACGAGAGTCCTGATTCAGCATTGGAGATTCACAACTGCACTCCTGGAGTAGATTGACCTGTGCAGACTGGCAAATGACTCTCTCTGACATATTGATGTAATCATGAGTGGACATAAAGGGAGATCAGATTTTGGTCATGTCTTATGTAAGCTTTTGTTCAGAGACACACCCCACAACCCCTCAGTGCTCCTCCTTAAACGTCACTTAATGTGCCTACTGAAGGCAAATTCCTTGAATGTTCAAGTATACTTGGCCAATAAAACCCGATTCTGATTCTGCTTTGCTCAAGATGTTGACAAATAAGCTTGTTGTTTTTGTCCTGTCAACCATGACAAGCATGAAGAGACATAATCAGTGTAGACATCAACATCAGTACGCCTCATTGCAAGATGTTTTACAGGACAATGGCAGTCTTTGGCTGAAGGCTTGTAAGGGTTTGGCTGATGGGTTGTAAGTTTGCTTTAGTTTAGTCACAGCAAGGGTGCTGTTCTTTTAAGGTTCTGCAGGAAATTGCATTCCTTATGAGTGCATTAGAATTGATCTAAATCTGTTCTTTTCTAATTCTTTAATTCAAAATTTGTCTTATCTCTTAGGTTTAATGGTACTTTATGAAAGACAACGCATTCCGCTGGTGCAGTGGCAAGTCTCAGTTTCTAATGAGAACCCGGCCTGATTTAAGGGCCTCTGTGATCTTTTATGGACAAGAGTAAAATTGCTCTGTGGCATGAGACTCATAAGGGTTTAGTGTAGGGTTTAGTGCCATCATGCGCTATGGAAATTCATACAGCTGTTTTTTCCCCTGATGGTTTTATTAATCTGTTGTAACTGCAGTCATCTGATGCAGTCATTTGATTGTGTTTAATTGTCTGTGTATGGCAAATAAATATGAATGTTGGCTTACCAACTTCTTTTATTTGTCCCAACAGGATGACACAGAACCATACTTTATTGGAATATTTTGTTTTGAGGCTGGCATTAAGATCATCGCTCTTGGGTTTGCATTTCACAAAGGCTCCTACCTCCGAAACGGATGGAATGTAATGGATTTTGTTGTCGTGTTAACAGGGTAAGTACAGCAACGCTTGTTTACACTCCTAAAAGGTGTAGCGATATTAGTTTCTACTACAGATGCTTTTCATGCTTGATTGACAACACAAATAAGCTCTCACAATTGCAAAAAAACCTCCAAAACATAGAGTGTGTTGCACAGGGTGATGCCGTGTACGTTTTTGTGCTGCCAAAACCCTGGCTGCATTAGGAGAGACATTGCATAGTGTAAATCCCCAGGCAGATGAGGTAAGCCGTTGTCAGAGGCTGGTTGCCTGCCTTCAGCACTCGGGGCCTATGGGGAGCACTAATAAGGTTCAGTCTGACTGGGGCCCGGGATGGTGGCACGGGAGGGAACCTGACGTAATGAAGAAATGGGGGATGGTGGGGGATTTTGCTAGAGGTTATGGTAGATTCTTCTGTCAGTGTAATATTAGGCCACTTATATTAGTAGCTATAGCCTCACAACATCTGGGTTGTATTTAGATTCTTCTCTCACTGTTATAGCTTATGAGTAATAACAGGCCACACATATCAGTAGCTACATAACATTTTTTTTTGTTGTTGTTTAGTTTTTTTGCAGTACAGTCATTCTTAAGCAGTGCAGTTCCTTCATGACAAATTATCATTAGTACTATTATTGTTATTATTGTAACTGTTATTCTTATAACAGTTCTTTCAACTATTTGATAATAGAATAGAGATTTCTTCCACTGTTCTTTTGCATTATCACTATTTTGGAGGAAGGATGACAGAGAGGAGTGGTGAGATCCACAGAAGTGCATTGGAGATTGTCTGCATATGGAGAGAGGCTGTCTCTAAAGAGATGGGGGAAGGGACACACACACACACACACACACACACACACACAGAGAGAGAGAGAGACAATGGGGTGTAGTTGATGATGTGGGTAGAATGGAGTGAAAAGGACTTGCTTTCTCTGGTGTTAGGGGAGGTAGCCTGGTCCCATTGATTTATCTCTGAGGAGACAGCAGGGACGAATATGGTGTTACACTGGTTCAGCCCAGCAGCACCCCCTCACACACACACACACACACACAGATCTCCTGTATGCTACTTCAGTGCCGCCAGGGAGTGTCCTGCCTTGCTTTATCCATAATTGCCCAGAGATTTATTTCGAGATTTATTTTGCTGTTGTTCAGGGGGTCTTACGTCAGCCTGCCACCTTGTGCAATAAACATATTTATTGGAGAAGGGCTACTGAGTGCATACACCCTGGTAGCTGTGCACTTTTCCTCCTCTCTGCCTTAAGTGTTTCACAGTGCACCAGTCGACCTCACTAAATGTTAAATAGCGGTGGGAGTCGAGAGGCAGGTATCAAGTAGAACTGATCATGTAATGCTTCTGTCTACTGGAATCCTGTTCTCCGACATTATTGATCTATACTATCAGTCCTGGCATGTGTTTGAGATAATGGACCATTTGTCTTTTGCGAGTAGCTTTGAAATAGTTACTAACCCTACATTATTATTATTATTATTATTATTATTATTATTATTATTAACCGTGAAGTTCTACATTATGCTCTTTGTTCTACAAAACCAGTATGTCCACCATTAATATTGTCTACATTGTACATTGTGTCTTCCCTGCAAGGAATTGATTAGGCCTATTGATAAAAAAATGGACTGTTAAGCAGGATTGTTTATTGTTACGTTACGTTATTGGGAAATTATTACATTGTTATGTTTTACAAGGATTGACAGCACTGATAAAAATCCTTTTAGTTCCCTCCCTAGACGTTGAGTGTGATTTTTTGCATTCTAATCAGGCAAAAAGCTCTGGTGTTTCACGGCTTGGCCGAGGAAAGGGATCACGTACATACGAGTTAAGAGTCACCAGATAACATGACGTGGGAGGTGTGACAAATTGTTTCTGAGGGGTTGAGTGTATTGACAGCTTGCCAGACACTTTTACCTATAAGCTGTCACTACCATTCTGTGAGGCATGCGCTCAGTTCAACTCATATTCCCCTCAAGTGCACATTGTGTGTGTGTGTGTGTGTGTATACATGTGTGTGTGTCTGTGTGGGTGTCTGTTTTGTCTGGATGAGGCTGACATGAAATCCTGGCTGAGCTGAATAAGTTGGGGCAGGGCAGTCTGATGTGATAAAGGTAATCGAAGCCCTTCGGTGGTGGATGTGGACCATCACAGGCACAGTCTAGTCGTGTTATCGATGCCGGGCAACAGTCACTCATTGACCCCGAGGCACTGCAAGCTCCAGACTAGGGTTGCAAAGGGGTGGAAAATTTCCGGTAAATTTCTGAAAACTTTCTGGAAACTTTCCATGGAAACTTTAGCTTGGGAATTTTAGAAATATTAAAAAATGGAAATTTGTGGAAATGTGAATGTGAAATTTATTAGCTTGGCTAGAGCAACTACAAAGCTCATAAGAGCTTAGTCTGGCCATTCTACGATACTAACCGAATTCTGGGAGGCGGGCTTAACCGGCGGCAGTCAGAATCTACAACCAATCAGACCACTCAGTCTCGTTCAAGCTCGTTTCTCAATGGTGCCCTCGAGTTTGGGATAATAATTCCTCTGAATTGGCAGCCTGGCCAGACTGACTCGCTCGCGAAATTGAATGTAGCGTCACAGGAAGTATGGGCGGGCCCAGGCTAAAATTTATGGGAATTAACTGGAAATTTTGGATGATTTTAGGAAACATAGACCATATGACTCATATACCAACACCATATTTTGTCATAAGAAGACATTTTTGCAAAAAAGATACAATTAAAATAAAAATATAGCATTTTTCTGTTCAATAAGAAAAATATGTAGATTGTAAACTGAACAAATGGAAAGGGCTATCAAAACATTTAAATGATGTATGAAATCAGGTGTGGTTATGTAAAACTGTTTAGCAGAAGAAACAGAACATTTTGTGCTATCTAGCACCATGATAAGCTAACTTCTTTAATACAAAGGTGCTAGCTAGCTTACCTTTAACATATCTGCCTTACCAGTGAGCTAGCAATCTATATTTTGATTGGGCTAGCTAAAATCTAACATTTTAGAACAAATATCATCTAAGTTATATCATCATAACTTGCTTGACTGTTTGTAGTCCTCAAATGTGTAGCCTCACGTGTCTGTATCAGTGACTGTATGTGGCTCATAAAGGTTGCTTTAGCAGTCCATAATTTTAGAAATCATTGAGATGTGATGGGAGGATGCACAATGCGTATTGGAGGTGCGGCCTCAATAGCCCTGCATTAAGAAGTTTGTTATGCCCCTGTGATTGAAGAATAGCAAATTATAGGCTACTCAACTTTATGCATATCACATCTCATAGTTTTAGCCAAGACTGCAAAAATATTATTTTCTACCAACTATCTTTATGTCCCTGAACTTTAGTTGAGATAATTTCCAGTTTTTTCCAATTAATTCCCGTTAATTCCCATGGAAAGTTTCCAACTTCCCGGAATTTTGCAACCCTACTCCAGACAGACAGACAGAAACACAGACAGACAGGCAGGCAAACAGACAGACATACATTTCCTGGGTGATTGGTGATCGGGAGGCACGTGAGGAGCACCCTGAGCACCTCCGCTCGCCTGCTTCTCATCCATCTCCATGCCTGAGCCTTGACGTGCTACTGCTGCGGCCCCGCCGTAATCTCCAAGCATTGACTCGCCGGGGCCGTTATCAGCAGAGCTCCTCTGGCAATCTTACTGGAGCCTTGATGTTTTGAAACATGAGGAGAGAATGTTTTATTGGATGCCGATATCAGACTGAACGCTAAAGAGGCCGGCGATCCAATGTGCCTCTGTTTCTGCTTCTGCAGCTCTAACCTCGGACGAGCAACGCAGTCAATCCAGTGCCAATCGATGAGCACGATAACTAAGAATCTGCCTTGATATCATAATGACATAAGTGAACGTGAGGGAAAGAGTGAGTGAGTGAAAAAGAGAGGAAGAGAGAGGGGAACATAATTTATTTTTCCCTGTTACGTCTTATCTGTCTCACATTTGTAATGTATATTTTATATATACATAACAAAAAAATAAATATATATATATATTTTTCGTCCTGTTTCCAGCCTCTCCGAGGGGCACTGACAAATCTGGTGTTGACACAGATATGCTGACTCACTCCGAGTGGACCCACCTTCTATATTTCTTTCCTTCAGTCAGGGTCTCTACAATCCCTTTTAATCTTCAGGCCTTCTCCCATTCATGTGCATCTCTAATGCGGCCCCAATAAGGCTGGTCTTTGCTAATAAGCAAATATATCTGCTCTGTCTTTGGGCACGTCCGGATCGATACTCTATTGAGCACAGAGCGAATGGATTTGCTACACCACTCTTTATGGCTCTCCGGATCAAAGCACTGGCACTCCCTCACATTTCCAGAGGACTGGCTACTAGCCATTTGGGGTAGGAGAGGAGATGAGGTTTCTTGGTAGTCTTCAGGCTTTAGGATAAGAGATGGTAATCTCTGTTGGTTTGTTTTCAAAAGGATGATTTTGGTGATGCGAAGTTGGTCTTTTGTAGCCTGGGCCTGCCCATACTTCCTGTGACGCTACATTGAATTTTACAAACTAGTCAGTCGGTTCGAAGTCAGTTGGGCGAAGCTGCTGTTTTAGAGCAGTTCCGTTCCCAAAAAAGTGGGAACCAATTAGATATGAGCTTTCCCCCCCAGCGCCAGTGAGGCATCTGATAGATACAGGTTAAGCTCGCCTCTCAGAAGGCGGGTATTATGGTAAGTTCACCAGACTAAGCGCCTATGAGCTTATTTGTCGCGGAAGCCAGGCTAGGTCTTTTGGTTAATTTCAAATTAAATTCAGTTTTCTTTCTCCATCCTCATCTCTATGCTTGAAACCATTCAAGAAGATGTAGTGAGTCTACAGGAATGCCTACTTTGGTCTCTGCATTTACTTCCCCTTCTACATGATGTCTTTATCTTCACTTTGAGCCACTACATGTAGACTTGGCCAGTTTTACTAACTTTGCAAATGGAGCGGTTTTGTGTTAGGCCAATCAGGGTTTTTTTGGCCTGTACGAGGGTACTAACTTCACTTTAAAATTTTAACATTCTTGGCTGACACATGTTTTGAAATATTAACAATCACCTGTCTTGTCTAGACATAATCATTTCAGCAATGCCTGATTAACCTTGTTGACTCAAAGAATCAGAGAAGCACTTTTCCCATGTTTCCTGTCATTCTGGTCCCGTTACTGCAAGGTTATATATGTGGCCTTCACCCTGGGTTAGTGATAAGACAACAGGTTAGGATATCTCCGTGTCCTAATTTCATTAGCATCCTCTATTCTAATGTTATCAGTGCTAAAGCTTGATGACTAAAGAAATTAATTCTTATCTCTGGGCAAAACAGAGCATTGTGGCATTGAAAGTTAGATTTTCCGTTGAGGGAAAACGGTAATTGCTGAGATGGTAAGTAATTGGCTCTTTTGAAGAGATGCAGGCATTTCCAGGAAAATGGTAGTTGGTGGTATTTACAGAAACACATTAGCTAGATGGTCGAGAATGAGAGCAGCGTGGCTGACTGGGGCAGTCCGGTCAAGTTTTCACTCATTAAAGGCAATAATATGCTTCAGATGTGAGGCTGTTGTCCACAGACAAGGACGCCACACTAGTCCTAGCGTGCTGTTGTTGCTATCTGCTGATTTATGAAGGTTTGGCCATTTACTAAAATCCAATGATTTACCAGTGCTGCTGACACATGAGTATGCCTGTTTTGTCTTGTAGGTCAAGAGCTCCCACTGCCTTTTTTGAAGTAACACAAGATTTGCAGAAGCTGTGGTGGCCACGGTATAGCAGAGTTTAGGGGAATGGCTGAGATGTCAGAGTAGAACAGAGCTTTTTGCCAGATAATGAGCCCAGGGAGGTACAGTGTAGCCATGCCAGTGATGGACTGCATGACACCAAAACACTAGTATTTCAACTAATTATCTTCAGACATGTACTGTTTTAATACGGTGACAGCATCTCACCCTGTGATGCCAGGCACACAGTATTTTTTCACTCATTTCTGTTCTGTGAAATTGAATGATGCAATAGCACTCGCCTAAGTCTTCTATCACTCTGGCATTGACTGAAGGAGGATCCTCTAAAAAAGCAGCACGTCCACTTGTGTACACAGTTTCCCGTGTGGTCTGACATACATACCGTGGACCATCTGGTCTTTGAAGTGTCTGTTGAGTTCACACAAGGGTGCCATGAGAGGGTGCCATCACTAAAACACCCTGCAGCACAACTTCTTTGACACTTGTACACCCTGTCTGTGCAGTGTACACTTGAGAATTCTTGTCGGACAGTTAAAGTGGGTAAAAGGTAGTTGGCACCTGGGCGCTGCATTTTTGTGAACCTCACACTTTTAAAATAAGAGATGAAAATAAAAAAAAACAAAAGAGAAGGCCTAAGAACCTTTCAATTACACTCACACACACACACACACACACACACACACACACACACATGAACACTCAATTGGTAGCCTTTTTTGACTATACTTTGAGTTGATATTTTGATATTAAATACAATGACACATTTTTAAGTCTTTATTTGTCCATAATGAAAACACCAGTTGGCAAAAGTTCAGTTTTAGTTCAAAATATTGTTTGATCTTGAGTTCTTTGAGTAAAACTTTTATCTTGTTGGCAGATAAGTTGGCAGATGACCCAGACAAGGTCACATTTTGCACAAACATGCTTAAAAGTTTTTCCTTATATGTTCAATTTGCACAATAATTATTCTTCTGTGTGAAATAAAAATAGATGTTGCTGTCCAGGCTTATGGTAGTTATAGAGGTAAAAGGAAAACTGAAGCTTGTACTTGACTTAAGAGGTTCAGGTAATGTAAGTTTGGTCAGATATATGCAGACAGACAAAAAGAAGTGGAAGTATTTTTATAGTCCCTGGCAGTCAATTTGACATTTTTTTTTGTCATCAGTGTTTATCATTACCAGCATTTGAAGCATAGGAGCGCAGCGTTCTGTCGCACAAGCCCTGTGTGCATGTAGGGTAAGGCACAGCAGGGAACAAATTGCCTGTGTGTGCAAAGCTCTGGTCCCCAAAAATCTTTCTGAGTGATGGCTGTGATCGTTGTGATGGAAATGAATTGGGCGCCACGGTCTGCATGGCTCAGAGATTATATTGACTCAGGAGATGTGGGCCTGAGTGATAGTGGATTTCTGCATTCAAGCCGACCATGTCCAATTCAATCAGCCTCAACTCCTGCTCCAGCACCCTCCCTCTCTCCATTCGCCGGGCTTCTTCCCGGGTCCGGTGCAATGTCGGGTAACTTGGCCGACTGACAAGTGAGAGTCTTCCACACGCTCTTCCCCCCCCCCCACCGCTTGCACTTCACCACATGCTCATTTGAAATTCCACCTGCATTATGTGATGAAAGATGAAAACGTGTGTTTAAGAATTGAACAGCAGCAAGCAGGCTCTTGGTGGCGCTTGTTTTTGAGGCTCCGCGGCACACTGGCTCAGACTGTGCTTTACTGTGGACCCTCTGAAGGACCCAAATATTACCTGGGACTACAGTGACAAAATAGTCCCAAACTCACATTCTATGACACCACACCCACACATCTCCACCCCCGTAATAACTGAATCTGAGGCGATACTTTCACTAGGCAACCAGAGACAACCGTGCTCCGGTACGGTACAGGTGAACTGTACCTAGAGTGAGTACGCCCTAATAGACCAGCCAGCATTTGCTTTTGGTTTCGTCTGCTGTCACGGTGCAGTCTTGCAGGTTTGGGTGTCGTTGGCAGCACGCAGGCGAACTCCCACTGTGATAAATATCACCCCGTGGGTGACAAGTTATAGTGATCGACTGCTGTGACTAGAGCTGCCGGGCCGGAGGTGTTGGGCAAAGAGCATGTTTTCACCCAATTAACAGTGAATCTCCTCTCTCTTTCTCCCCACTCGTGCAGCAGCACCTGTTCTGCACGGGGGAAGGGAGCAGGTGTCCTTTTGTTAGCAGCGTCTTTTTTTTATTTTTGTTCAATTCACACTTTTTCCAAAGATAGAACTACTGTAGTAACGGCATACAGTACACACCACTCTAGCTGCAGCACAGAGCTTTGTGTGTGTGTGTGTGTGTGTGTGTGTGTGTGTGTGTGTGTGTG
>JAGFZM010001012.1:514970-534582 GCA_017657215.1 Limnothrissa miodon
TGTGTGTGTGTGTGTGTGTGTGTGTGTGTGTGTGTGTGTGTGTGGTCAGGTGTTTGTACCACAGAGCTCCTAACCCTAAATCAAAAATCTGTCAACCCTTCTCCTTGCCTGACAAGAGGAAGTCAAGACTGAAGACTGTGGAGAGTAAAAATAATGTTCCTCTCGTGTTAAAGGCATTGGGCTAACATACCACCACATACAACCAGCCACTTTTATTGTTAAACATCTTCTCTTATGTTGGTGAAATATTTTTTAACTAATTATGTGTAAGATACTAGATCCTAGATTTATTTTGTATCATTGATTTAAAATGTTTAGGAACGGTGATTGTGTGTGTGTGTGTGTGTGTGTGTTCATGTGTGTTTGTTGGGGGGCTGGGTGTAGGTGTTGGTCCTCTGTTTAATCCAGCATGGAGTGTCAGCCTGTTCTCATATTATCTCAGTAGGGGAGATGAGGGCACTGGTTGTCCTGCTAGCCATGTACTGTAAGAAATGTGTGTTATCACCATCTTTAAGGGGTCAAGTACCATCTCAGGGGTGGGGATGTATTTGTGGGTGGGGGAGCGAATAGGTGGATACTTCCCTTGTAGTCTAGTTATAACATTTATGGCAAGAAAAAGCAAAGGGTTTTTTTTTGTTTTAGCTTGGACCTGCCACTGTACTGAACTCTTTTTTTCACAGTTTACTATGTACACAATGAAGTGTATCAGCCTGTAACCCCATGTCATTGGGATACACCCATACAACTGTCATGCCCAGAATTTACAGTCAGTTATCAAAACAGAAATTATATAATTTTAGCTTATTCATTAGAGTCTTGTAAGTGGAATGAGCCAGAAGGTGTATGTGCTCTTACGGACTGTTTTTTTTTTTTTTTTTTTTTTTAGTTTTTAGATTTTAGTGGTCATTGGTGGCTGGATTTACAGATCTTGTGATCATATTTCATGCACTGTTAAATAAAATATCAGCCCCAACTCTCCCCATCTAATTTCTGTAAAAGACATGTGATGTAACACTGATCTATGTGCTGTGAGTATGAAAACGCTGTTCTGTATGTAAAAATCTCCTCACAGTTTGCAAATAGCAGTCAATAGGGGCATTCCTGTCGATCAGTGAAGTCTGCTTTCCCTTCTCACGCTAACTGGAGTGGAGCATTGGGCCAGTCACCACGTCTCCTTGCCCCAGTTCATAGTAAATATTCATGCAGGGCACGAGCAAGCAGACGCAGCAACGTGTAAGCCACAAGACTAGGCGCGTGGGCGAGGGGTACAGGGAAGGATGCCAGAGAGCTATGGTGGCGTTTTGTTGTGAGCGGCGGTGACATTTGGACAGCTCCGTAATGGAGTCCTGCTGGGCCGCGCCCCCATCGGGAGAATGAGGATGAGGGGGGCGTGAGAGGGGAGCGAGATGGAGTGTCGCCTTTCAGCTGCTCATCTCCTCCCGACAGCCCTGCTCTGGACCGGCTTTCAGGCTGGCTGTTTAGCAGCCCAATATTCACTGAGATTGGGGGCAGGGGGGTGCTGTCTACATGCCAAAGGTGCCGTAGGAGTGCAGGATGACTGTAGTAGCCAGACAAAACCTCTAAAACATATCCTCTCTTTCTGAGTAGCACTAAAACATATTTTTCTTGTAAAAATTCTTAGAGGCCTTTTAATGGATGCCAGAAGTCTTGTTAAAATTTTTGTAAGGCAAATGATAATGATAACCCATTTTCTTGGTTCTGCTTAGAAACTGATATGTATTTACTAGGACCAACGCCATTTCTGGTACACAAATACCGTGAGATGAAAGGAACTGAAAACTCAATTGTGTTACATTGTATTACATTGCAAGGCTACATGAGGCGCAGACATCTCAGCCTCTGTAGTACTGTAGGACTTATAGTACCTCCATGCAAATGTCCCTTAATGAACCTTTTTTGCCCACTGGATTGAAAGCAGTATATTTTGGGTTATTTGAAAATCCATAGAGTTTTGCCGTGTCACCCTTGATGAGGGGTGGGTAAAGCCCACCCCTCTGTCCGCCTCTCCGTGCACAGCCATGAGCCAGCCTGGGCCCCGGCATGCTAAGAGGACTTGATGGATGGCAGGAAGGAGCAGGGTGGCCAATAAAACAAACAGCCGCTGCCATTAAGTGGGATGCTTTATAGGGGGGGCGGCAGAGGCTGAGACTCAGTCTCCCCGACATTTCCTCCACCCTGATCACCCCTACCCCCCATCCCCCACCCCCACTCCAACTGTGGAGAGGGGAGGTCTTCATCATACCTATGCATCTCTTTATGCATTTTAACTTTAGTCAATATTAATGCATTACATTTGAGATTTACTCTGATACCCATAACTGCACTGTCTTAGCGACACTTGGAATGTGTACATAGGGGGCTAGCTGAGGTTTAATGCTTAGAGTCAAAGCTTATGGGTGTTTCTTAGCGCTGTCCCTTTTTAGGCTCCTGAATTATTTACTGTCAAGCAGTCAGAGCAAGTTGTGATCCTGCGACTTGGCTGTGACGCGTAGCTTTTTAGGAAACCTCGTAACTGTCTGTCAAGTGTGACCTAGTCGGAACATGTTGAGTTTGTGTGAATTGGTTTTTTTCACAACATCTTTGAATTTATTCCGTAAAAGAAACAAAGACAAACCTACGTAGTGTTGGAGTGAGGGAACTGGAAGGATCAGAGATGTGCACATTAGGAAATAGGTAACCGACTTATGATAATCAATATTGATTTATCTGTTTGAACACATTATCACTTTATTAACTTGTCTAAAGATAACAATCGGTGTAAGATTGTCACAGACAAAAAGTAACACAATAAAAATACACTGCATTTTTGTTTCTCTTCAGATTGATCAGTGGCAGTTGTGGGTCATCCTTACCCTGATATAAAATATTTCTTTATGATTTGGTGCATTAATTAATTTATAGTACACTGCTACTGTTTTATTACGTGTAGCCTACACAAAGCCAAAAACAACCAACCGTAGGTGCAGGTAAATAGCACTGAAAATCAGGCATTAGTTTAGGTTGTCTGATATTTCTTGTTATATTTTTTAATTCTGAATACTTGATATATTTGATCATATTTCACAGCAGGATTATTTATAGTAAAGTTAAGGGTGCAGTGCAACCCTCTTGTTGTGAAACAGACATCAAGATGAGATAAATTCATATGGCATGCCTTTATCACCTCTACCCAGACATACATACATATATACCAGTCATACCATCTCTTTCTAACCACTATATTTATTTATAGCTCTTTATCAATATACAATGAAATTAAATATTAATATAGGTTGGTCAGTCACATTTTTTAAGCACTCATATCAGTTTCATTAGAGTTGAAGTATAGTACTTTGTTTATATACAGATTTATGTGTGTGTTTTTTAAAGCCTTTAATTTGCCTAGAGGAAGCGATATCTAAAGCACCATTGATCCTGCCGCTGTTAAATGGTGTGTTTATCATTCAGTCGAGGCCTAGATCTTGGCACAGTCTGCTCCCCATTTCCTGGTCTTTACTGTTCTGCCATGAAGCTCTGCTGTCATAGATGTTGCCTGTTGCGCTGTAATTCTGCCATCTTCACTATAAAATGCAACATGTTATTGGCTATAACATGAAAAAGGATCACTCCTTCTCTGAACTGTGGCCACAGAATTCCTTTCATTTAGTTTATGAATTTCAAGGTGCTATTGACAGAATGTCCAGTGAGTGTTCAGTTTATTAATTTTAAGGTGGTAATCACAGAATGTCCACAGGGTCCCGTTATTGTATGTTATTTTATAGATTTGCTCTGCATGGAACAAATATGAGTTTTGTACAAATATGAGCTTTGTAAAGTACGATCACATAGGACACATTAATCTTAGTGGAGGACAGAGACGAACATTACATTGCAACCTTCAGTCTATATACTATGCCTGTTCCCTCCCTCCCTCAACATTCACTCATAAGCATCCATGCATGCTGGCATAGCCAAGCCAATCCCTGTGTATAAAAAAAGAGTGATTGTATAAATATATCTAAATCCTGATTGTTGCTCATTGCTTATGGCTATTGTTTCTGGCATGCTGGCTTCTCCTGAATGCCTCCTCTCTCCCCTCATGGTCTTTCCGTGCCCCCTCGCTCCCCGAGCCCATCTCTCTTAGCTGTCCTGTTCTAATGAGATCCAGGGAACCACCTTTGTTTCTATGGTGATGTGTCTGGTTGTCTCCTGTGCATTTTCTCTCCCAGCACAGTTCTCACAGTAAAAGAGTGGCGAATACACACACATTTATACATATATATATATATATATATAGAACCACACCATGCCATATGGCTGAGCCTCTCAGCCATCTGAGAGCTTCTCAAACAATAACACAATAACATCTCAGGACAAGAACATCACAGAGAATTGTAGACTCTAGCCAAGCAGGAATCAATCAAGGGACCTAATTTTTTGTGTAATGTGTCTATCTAAGAAAGCCTAAATGAACTGCGCCCCATAATGCTTGTATCTGTGCACTTGGGCAAATGCAATTACAACATTTGGCAGAGGCCAAAGGCCATACTACCCCCACCTATCCCCACCTACCCCCACCCCCACGTATGATAATTGCGTACTACTAACTAAGGGCATCCTCTTTGTATTCTGTGCTGGCTATAGCCCTTGTTAGTTGACTGGTAGGGTCTGATTGCCTGAAAGACTGGCAAAGAATGGCAAAGACAGTGGGGAAAGTAACTCCAATGACTTGACTCTCAGGAATAATTTTTTGTGACATTGAACGAAGCAGCCGACTTAACAGAAATGTCTACGCGTGTTTGATAGGAGGAAGTTGCCCATGAAAACTGCACTTAGACGCATTACATGCACTAAGGCGAGTGAGTGTCCACCACGGTGATACCAAGAGACACATGAAAGAGTACAAGACACTCATCACGCTAAGTGAACGGAATAAACAATGACAGATTGATGATCAGAGACTGTTTCCTTTCACTATAGCAAAAACAGATACCTGGGTTCATCTAATCCTGTGAATTTCTTTATTTCTTAGGCCCTTTGTTTTGCAGACATATGCATATCTCTATATTCCCTATCTCTTTGTATAGATATAGATAGATAGAAAGATAGTCAGACAAAACTACAGACTGACACACACACACACACACACACACACACACACACACACACATACATGTATCTGGCCTCAGCCCAGCCGCAGTGCCTTTCCCTGCCTTAATATAATGGAACAGGTTGAGAGTAAAGATCTGCTGTGACCCAGGTACGCACTTAACGGTGAGATGCACAGGGATCAACAAGAGCCCCTGCTGCTGTAGAGAGCTGTTGACTCTCGCTCATAGCCTGATGAATTGAGGCTACACTGGGTGGGAGTAAATCAATATACATTTTAGGAGCTATGTAGGAGTTAAGTAGTGAGCTGATGGATAGCCAGGAAGCACCTACAATGCAAATGAATAAAACAAGAGACAGCTCCTTCTCTTTTTCTAGCTTTCCCTCTCTCTCTCTCTCTCTCTCTCCCCCCCCCCCCCCCCCTTTCTCTTTATCTCTCTCTCTCTCTTCTAGTTCTAATGCTGTCTGTATAGTTTTACTTACGTTGATGCCATTTGTTGATGCCTATACTGTGAATGCACTTAAGTTTTCACAGTATTCTGTGTAGACGGATTGGGTAAAGGCTTGAAAAAACATAAGGGCCAAAACGCTGACTTCAGTTTATTCATGCAACTAAAAGACTAAAAGAAGGTTCTGTTTTTGATAGTAGTACAGTGTGTGTGTAATGTTTCTGAGAGACTGTAGAATGGGAAAACAGGAGGTCTCCTCGCACACCCACTCACACATGTACACACACACACACACACACACACACACACACACACACACACATACAAACATAAACACACACATACAAACATAAACACACACAAACTGTTGGTGTAGTTCTTACATATACCAGAACTTCATCTAATTGAAGACTTTTCACAATGCAATGGAGAGAGACTTAGAGCCTTCCTTGTGTCTAGTGTCCAGAGGGTTTGGTTTGAAACACTGGCCTGCATGCATGGTGTGGATTCACCCTTGTGCAGCTGCGCATAGCGGGTCTGTGATGCATTCTTAATGAAATGCAAACACAGAGAAATGAAGTCTGCCAGGACTGCTGCCTGAAAACAACAATCTCCTCTGGCTCAGAGTGATCATGCTCACACGACTGTGCATATTTAGTGTCAATGATTGTGACTGCCCAGAAGCAGAACAAGATGACATTTTTTTCCCACCTGGGTTTTTTTTTCCTAAGTCACAAATAATGTTTCTAATTGATCCTGTCACCCTTTGTACCCGTTATGTTTAAAAAAAAAATGTCTATTGTTAAAATGTCTTGGTGTTGTTTTAGAGTTATGTGTGTCAGTGGCATGTTTGGTATCAGTTCCCACTGCATGCACTATAAATTCTCCAAGTGTCGTCCCCTTGTGTCTGACCGCTGAGTGAGGTGAGAGGATATGATTGCGGCTCTAAATCTATGTTGAGTGAGGTGTGTGTGTGTGTGTGTGTGTGTGTGTGTGTGCGTGTGCGTGTGTGTGTCTTGTGAAAACTGAGGATCTTGTGGAGGATTTTTGTATATGTGTGTGTCAGAGGAAGTGCTCTCAGCTTCAAAGGAGTCTCCTAAATGTGTGTGAATGATGGCTATTCAGGAGAACATCTGTTTTATCTGGGGTACGATTGTAGCATTTCCTCTCTTTGCAAATCACATGGTGATGAAAACACTCTCTTGTTCTTTATGAAGAAGTTTTTTATTTAATGAAACTGAAGACAAGAATTAAGACCATATTGTAAAATTGTAAACGATTTTATCACTGACCGCAAATTGAGTATATAAGAAAAAATTTACCAATTTGAGTATGTCTGCCATCAGTTAATCATACATTTGTAAATTACTGTGTGAAAAGCATTGTAAATGGTATCTACTTGTAAATTAGTGAGGTAACCTAAATCATTAGCTAAAAAGTTGCTAACTTGCTTCTGCTACCTTGTATATTATATTGTACAGTATCTCAATGTAAAGTGTGACAGCTGGAATTATAGGCCTAAATTTCATTTGCATACTGGCTACTTCCATCTTCTTCAAAAAAACATACATTTACATTTTACGGCATGTTGAATAATTTTGGATCGTTAGCAACACTTTTGCGCTCTTTAGATCATCTCTAAGCAGGAGGTTTTATGTCTAAATTAAATTACCCAACAACAAGTCATTACACTTGTCCCATGTTGGCAGTGTTGGCAGTAATAAGACATGTAACTTTTTTGGTCTTTTTAAGTATTGCATCCTTAGGGTGAAATTATAGCATGAACCAACCGTTATTGGCCCTGCAAATTTCACACCAAAATCATTCTACTGTTAGCGCAACACTATAGTGAACTTACAATGTAGTGAATGTAGTGAACATATGTAAAGGATATTGTGATATCTGTCATAGTCTCATTGTTGTCTATACTCAATTTATGGCATGAATATAGTATGAATATTTTGAGGCCGACATAATGCTCAGTTTATTGTCTATAGTGAAATCGTGGCATGAATATTGAAAGAGGGTTGTGAAACCGACATATTGCTCAGTTTATTGACTGTAGTGAAATTATAGGCTGAATCTTAAATTAATTTTGTGATGCTGTAATACCGCCCAGTTTTCCACTGGGTCGTCTCTGTTTGTCTCTTTTTGTTTCTCTTTATCTCTCTGATCAGTTCTGAAGGGCAGCGCTTTAACATTTCTGTATCACATTTAGGTATTGGATGAGAATATACAGTATGTGTCCATATATATATATATATATATTCATTTTTATATGCTAAAGGACAGCACCTTAATATTTTTGTATCATCTTTAGTTATCATTGATCTCACTGTACACTATAATCATAAGGAGATAAAGCAGTCACCAATAAAGGTTGGTTTATTGTTCCTAAATGGTTTGAGTGCCTCAGTGTTGCTTTACAATGTGACATAGACCAGGCAGTTCATTAGCTGTAGGTTTGCATAAGGTCCATTAAGTCGCTAATCTTCTAGCATTTGCTTGGCAGGGACAGGCATTCCCACCTCTTCTCCAGATGTTGTTCGCTCAAGCGTGAAATATGAGTGGGCCCAACGCATGCTGTATGGGCATACTTTATGGGTTACATTGGGACAGTAGGGTTTTACTCGAAGAAAGTTTGTAGAGGCAGCACTAGCAAACATGGAGTAAGAGTACAATGAGTAAGTATGTGTTGTTTTCAATACATTTGGCATTTGTCTTATAAGTGTCTCCTGAAAGGTTTGTGTGAAGACAAACACATACACAAGTATCTCTCTCTCTCTCTCTGTACTGCTATGTATGTATAACACTATAATAACAATAATAACATTGTAATGCCTTTGGTGGGGGGGGGGGGGTCCTATTGGTTGGAGGCTAAATTGGGTTGAGGGGAAGACGCATAGGCTCTGACCTCACTAAATAAGAACTCATGTGAGTTCCTCTAAAAGAATGTACAGTAGACTGTGTGTGTTTGCGACTGTGCGTGTGTGTATGTGTGTGTGTACCACGCAGACATGTGTATGGCTCAGATTTGTGGACCTGTGGGAGGCACAGGGCATGCCCCGCTGCCCATGCGATGTGCGAGTTACAGCGAGTTTGCTGGCTCACAGCCGGCAATGCTGGCCCACCCTTGTGTTCTGCTTGTCAACTTTCAGGAAGCAGCTGCGGCAACCAGGGTCTCCCCTGGTGCGGCGCTCAGGGATTCTCAGCGATGGCAGCAGCAAGGTGCAGCGGGAACAGGCAGGGGGTGGAGGGGGAGGAGAGTGGGTGTGTGGATTGAGGGGGTGTGCAAATGAGTGAGTACCATGTAGAGGATCTTTCTGCTGGGTGTATCACACAGTAAGGGTCCTCAGATCAGTGGCTCACAACATTACTGACTGGCTGTGGTTTGTAGTTTTGCCAGAGAAAGACTTTTTAGCTCTTTGGTCATCAAGTAATTTATTCCTCTGGCTTTGAGACGGTTAAAAAAAAAACACGTCATTGTTAAAGAGTCCATCCAAGGTAATTAGTGCTCGGGACACATCTGATGGATCCAGAATAGCCTGCTGTTCCAAACTTGCCAGAGTTTGGCATTGATTTGCCGTTGAAAGAGGGCTGTCAGTTTGTGTAGGAGTGTAATTAAAACTCCGGATCAGAGAGGTGCTGAGGAGGCGGTAATGGGAGGCTTGTCTCATCTCCGTGGGGGCGTCTCACACAAAGCAGAGGGTCAAAACAAGGAAAAAAGATGCAGCTGCTGTAAACAACCAAGGAATTGAGGTGGTGGTGGCGTATAGTGCTTAAGAAACCCGGGTAGTGTTGCCAGTAGACTGGAAATTATGGGTTTGAATCCTATCCCGTCCGAAAACTGTTGTGCCCTTGAGAAAAGCTTCTTAACGTTAAGTCACTGTAGGGGAGACTCGCCCTGATGTAATTGATAATTGAGAAACGCAAATGACTTCTAAATTCATCAATGGAAATGGAAATGAATTGCATGAAACGTCTGTCTGTCTCCCATACTGTATGTGAATGAACCAGGACTGTTGCCTGGAAAAACCTGGAAAAAAATCTTAATTCTGTGTGCCATTTGATTTGGTCTGCAGCTCACCATGGCCACCAAGCCTGTTTGCAGTTCATTTTGTTGCCATTCAAAGACATAGTATTTACATTTACATTTATGCATTTAGCAGACGCTTTTATCCAAAGCGACTTACAAAAAGAGGATAACAATCAAGCTACATAGCAGAAACCTTACAGAGCATAGTGCTAGGGAATAGTGCTTCAGTTCAATTTAGTGCTAGGAGTTCAATTTAGTGCTGGGAAAACTGTATTGGTAAACATTAATCCATCAGCCATTTTTTCCTCTATAATCATACATTTTACTGTTCAAACCTTAATCAATTTATTGAGAAAATGAACTGTCAAAGAAAATATTTTTAGTCCTACTCATGATTATCTGAAGAGGACGACATGTCATGAAAAGAGTAGAAGTGCTCACTGCATAAATGTGTATGCTGTTTCTTTGTGTTTATGTGAATTTTAGCTAGTATTTCTGAATGAGATCGATAGTGAGGTGAAAGTCTCTTCCCTTGGCATCGTAGCCGGGGTCTGTGAAAATTATGATTAACGTCATACTGCTCTCGTTAACGTTCAGTTCATACAAACCAACTGGGAATGTGTTTCCTGGCCAGCGTTAATTAATGTGCAGCAAAAAGAGGAGTCAATGAATTTCATCAGGCCTGGTTAATATGCCGTTCCTGCTCTAAGAATAAGGCCCCTTAGACTGGCTGGGATTATACTACTTTCATGACCTCTGTCTGGGTCAAGCAAGCACTACCAGAGCATGAAATGCATAGTCATGCCAGCAGTTTCTTTCTTGTGAAATGTTGAGAATACATCTGTAACCATATTATTGACAATTACCATTTACAAAACAACCAAATAGGAAGTGTGTTTGCATGTTTGCTCTTTAGTCTGATGATGAACCGTCATTGCTAATGAGAGAGAATGACGGGGAGAAAGGCAAGAAAGGCAATGATGTAATGATGCCTTCCTGACCAGTCTTGAAAGAGACAAAGACAATTTCATAACTATATTGGATCTATTTAGGACTGTTTAGTCGGTTCACTACTGTACATAGGCAATTATGTTATGACATAAGCACATTTAAGAAGTATGTCTTTGTCAGGGTTTTGGGGTGTTTTGTGTGTAAGTTCAGTGTGTTAGCCTTGTTTCCCTCCTGTTTTAGTTCCTGGTGTCTTTGTGCCTGTTTCCTGTTTCACTTCCTGGTTTCTTTGTCATGTCATGTGCTCCTGTCATTCCTGCCGTGTGTCTGTCTTCCCCTGTTCTCTTCCTGATGTGGTCATGTGATTGTCTTCCCTCCTGTGTCAATCAGTTCCCTGGGTCCACCCTTCACCTGCACTCTGTCTTGTGATTATTGTATCAGTTAACCCCGCCATGTCACACCTGTGTCTTGCTAATCTCCCAGTGTATTTAAACCCCTGTGTCTGTTCAGTCTTTGTTGGTTCATTGTCGCATGTCGTACGTCGGGTGTCTTGTTTTATCTCAGTGTTCTCGCCAGTGTGTAAGTTTACTCCTTTGTTCTTGTTAGTTTTTCTGTTAATAAATTCGTCGTCCCTGCTGTGCCCAAAGTGGGCGTGTCCTGCACCCCTGCTGCGCCTGAGGTGGGCGTTCCAGTTCCAGCCCCTTTCCCTGCGCCCGAGGCGGGCGTTCTGGCACCTTTCCCTGCGCCCGAGACGGGCGCTCCAGTCCCTCCTTTCCACACTATGGCTCCAGCCCCAGCGTCCGCTGCCAGCGACCCAGCTCCAGCCCCAGCATCCGCTGCCAGTGTCCCAGCTGTCTCGGCATCCAAGGCATCCTGTCCGGTTGCCGGTCCGCGTCCCAGCCGTCCGCCGGACGTCTCCTGGCCCGCGTTCCGGCCGTGTGCCGGGCGTCCTCTGTCCGTCTGCGGAGTCTCCTGGTCCGCGTCCCGGCCGTCCACCGGATGTCCTCTACCAGTCAGCCCTGTCTCCAGGTCCTTGTCCAGGCCGTACACCTGACGTCCCACGCCAGTTCGCCCTGCTTGCCTGGCTTCCTGGCCCGCGTCCTGGACGACCTCTTGACCCTTCCTGCCTGTCGGCCCAGCCCCCACTCCTGCTCCTGTCCATCGACTGCTAATCTCCCAGTGTATTTAAACCCCTGTGTCTGTTCAGTCTTTGTTGGTTCATTGTCACATGTCGTATGTCAGGTGTCTTGTTTTATCTCAGTGTTCTCGCCAGTGTGTAAGTTTACTCCTTTGTTCTTGTTAGTTTTTCTGTTAATAAATTCGTCATCTTCGTAATTTACCTGCGCCTGGGTCTCAATCATGTCTCGTAGAGGCCAAACCCCTGACAGTCTTAGGATTTATTTAAGTTTTTCTTGCAATCAGAATCTCACTGTGTTTGCGGGCACCTGGTTGTTCTACTTTAATTCCAGTTAATGACATTGCTTCCTAAAATGCCATAGCTACAATATATCCTTTAACAAAATCTTCGAGGTTTGTTTACCTTTGTTTTTATATGTTGTTTATTGATTGTTCTTAATCCAACAGGATTCTTGCCACTGTGGGGGCAGACTTTGATTTGCGGACACTCAGAGCTGTGCGAGTTCTTCGGCCTCTCAAGCTGGTGTCTGGAATTCCAAGTAAATTTTTACGACTGATTTGTTATGCATATACTGAATAATTGACTGAATCTGTGATGTGTGCTTCAGTATAGGCTATAGCCAACATTACATATGAGCACACAGTGGACAGTAGCACTGGAATTATGTCTACACAACTGTCTTCTGCTCTAAAAGTTTAATGTCGTACGTCTTCTCCATTAGGTCTGCAGGTGGTTCTGAAATCTATCATGAAAGCCATGGTGCCTCTTCTCCAGATTGGGCTTCTTCTGTTCTTTGCCATCCTCATGTTTGCCATTATCGGTCTTGACTTCTACATGGGGAAGTTCCACCGCACATGCTTCAGAAATGATACGGGTAGGCCAACCTGCACACTCAGCTTATTGGGTCAGGGCTTCGGATTGCATTATCTTGGGTGATGAGGGTTGGAGACGGACTGTGTGCGGCGTTTCATCATTCTCCACAATCTCTCTCCCTCTCTCTCCCCCCCTCTTTTTCTCCTTTCTCTGTCTATCTCCCTCTCCCCCTATCTCTCTCTGTTTGTACCCATTTGAATGTGTTTGGAAGATAGACAAAAATTATGTGTTTATGAGATTATGTGTTAAAGGCCCACTATGCAACATGTAGAATGCGCCACCGTGGCCAATAGCGGTAGATACAGCACTTGCAATGTTCAGCAGCGCGGACCGCCTCCAATAGAATGCAGTGCAATACAATGCAATACAGCGGTCTTTAGAGGGAGCTTGTGAGAGAGAAAAACAGAATGTTGCTTAGTGCCGGTTTAATGCTTGTCTGCATGTCAGTGTTTTTATTTATGATGATTGCTGTGCTCTTATTTACGATGATAAAATGTCCACTCAAGTTCCCATATTGGTCTGCCAGCAAAGAAATTGAAACTGGACCTTGCATTGAAAAAAACCCTGCTATTGTGGAACTGTTTTGTTTTGCATACAAAAACAAGACTATTTTTGCTGTGTTTATCCACTTTTCATAAGAGTAACACCTCAAATGGAGGTGCTAAGTTCCATAGTGGTGCATTACTCTTTATCTGTATGGATGTGAGTGGTAGGGATTAACTAGGATAAATGAATGACCAATATCTTACATTTTCCAGATTGCCTTTCATTTAACCTCTACAGGAGAACTTTAAATAAACACTCCATAACTTTAATAAGAACTTCATGGTGGACTTATGATACTGTCCTGGTCATGTCTTGTTTTAGGGGAGCAAGCAGCAGATTATCCCTGTGGAACAGAAGCTCCGGCCCGAACCTGTACCGAAGGCACCCTGTGCAAGGAATACTGGACTGGTCCGAACTTTGGCATCACTAATTTTGACAACATCCTCTTCGCTATTCTTACTGTCTTCCAGTGCATCACCATGGAGGGTTGGGTGGATATCTTGTATAATGTGAGTACAGGTATTTTACATTCAGTTGTGCTTGGTTATTTGGACCAATGGTGTGGGTTATTTTCAAAGTCTTTTATAGTTGTTTTTGCATGGGATAAGCTCAAATGTATTAGACAGTACCTCTTAGGTATTGTGGGCCTGTCATACCTGGTTTGAGTTGTTGAATTTCAAACACATTTCAATATCCAGCATATTAAATATTCTATAATATTTCTCTTCAGTTCTCTGTAGATGTGGGGAAGGTTTAAGGTTTGATGGAAAATAATAAAATAAGCTGAACAGAAGAGCTCCTACTCGCCTGGAGGGTGGATATTGCTGTATTGAATTCTTTAATCATGTCCGTGAGTCAAAACACGCCAACTTAAAAACAGACTGAAGCAATGCCCCTAGAAGGTGTGGCTCTGTGGCAGGTAATGAAAGATGTTTTAAGCTCAAGAGCTACACAATGACTACCATCAGAAAGTAAAACTTAAAATCATGAAATGACCTTTTCGTGTTACGACATTGAGAAAAACATCCTAAAATTGGCAGCTTAAAAGCTACATAATACCAAAACCTACAGACTATTGTCAGGAAGAAAAACTGAAATGACCTTGAAATGACCATTTTGTGTCACAACAATGAGAAACTTATTAAGGATGGCCATCTTACTGATGCTGATTAACCTACAGTAATTCCTTCCTACAGCCCACAGGCGCAACATTAGGGCCACTGATGAAAGCCCTCTTCAGCCAACTGATAAAGTTCCTTCTGATTATTTTATGTAATGACATCATTTGTTTTTGGTATATAACCACCATTACCTTTTAAGGGGTTCAACGCTGTAATCCATCATCCTTTAACAATCTATAACATGCTCATCAATAACATGGCCAGCATGTGATACGAAAGCTGTAGAACTAACACAAAGGAAAAGAATGATGCTGACTCTTTAGCCTGAAGGAGGCCTACTACCCCCTCCATGGGCACTATGACCACTACCCCCTCCATATTTTGGGGGGCTTTTTGCCTTTAATCGTATAGGACAGTGAAGAGTGACAGGAAGCAAATGGGAGAGAGAGATGAGGTAGGATTTGGAAATGACCTCGGGCCGGACTCGAAATCCATGGTATGGCGCCTTAGCCAACTGAGCCACGGGACCCATCACCCCCTCCACTCCCCCCCTCCATCCCCCCCCCATCCCCCCCCCCCCCCCCCCCCCCTCCATAAGATCCTTCCTGTGCTATGTGCACCCCTTATGCATCTGGTCTCCAGGCCCGGCCAAACGTGACGGGCAGAGCCATATGCCAGCCTCCCGCCCCCCTGCTGCGGCACTACGCTAAGCCCCTTTTCACCTACCGGGGTGGCGCCTGGCCGGCTGATTCTGTGCCATGTGGCAGCTCGGCAGCTCTGGCAGGCTGTACCTGTAGTAGGGCCCACCTGTGGTCTCCTCTGACTCTGCTTAGACTCGGCCCGACTTTGAGTCTTTTACTGGAATTTGAGTAATGTACAGGATGTACAGCAATGTGGGGCAAAAATGACACGAAAGACGGCAATAAAAAAAGTATTTTGTGTAAATACAAACAAAATATTTTTGTATTTTGTGTTAACATTTTTGTGTCTGGTCTAGAAATGGTCACTTTGAAAGTTGCCTTTTTTCAGTCCGCAAAATGCATTACTTTCCCTGGGTAATATTGGATATCAGAGGCATTAATTAACATAGCCTGAATGGTTAATAATATGCCTGCAGTCTACATAAGCAGTCCTGTAGAAGCAGTAGTGTCAGAGGAGAGCAACAGGACAGCATTGTGCCTGTGTGCTAGATGAGGTGATTCTGGTCGTTTATTGCTTGTTCTGGATATTTAACAGAGTTTACAGGCTATCTCCTTCTTACCTCATTAGCCATTCCTTATTTGGGAAGCGGGCCATTTATTGGCTATTTACAAATTTATTGGCATTTTAAATAATCACAAACACACACACAGACACACACACTGCCCAGGTTTTGCTCCTCGTGTGTTTTGTTTGCCAGGGCCAGGAATAGTGAGATTAATCACGTTGTCATATTAAGCCGTTAATGTGGAATTTAGCCCAGCGTATATGTAGGGGCTATCTATGGCCAGATCTGCAATTTATCACACGCTATCTCTGGCCCGCTGCCCTGTCAGGTGGGTAATGTGACTCACGGAGCAGAGGTCTAATGGAATCCTCTGTGTGGTGTGCATCTGATTGAAATGTACAAGTGACAGTGGAGGAAGTGCAGTTGGTTGGGGGAGTGAGGTGGAGGGGGAGGGGGAGGGGGAGGGGCAGTATATCCTGATCCTAACGCATTCTGTTTCCCGTTGTCATGGCGAGCCTCTGTGTTCTTCCTGGAGCCACACTCTTCCATCAGCTGCTGATGATGACCCCAGACTCCTCCAAGATTGGGCTCGCTCAAGCACAAGATGTGCAGATGTGATGGGAGTTGGTTTTGTGTGTGTGTGTGTGTGTTTGCGCAGTCTGTGGTGCTCTTGATTGGGTGCCTCTGCCGAGCAGTTGTGTAAAAACGGCTCAGACAGGCCCCTTTCATCAGCTTAGTGTTACAACAAATCTGGCAAAGAAAGAAGAATAGACTGTGACTGTCTTTTCACAAGACCTGCTGTTAGTTTTGGAATGAGAAGATGAACCATACGTGTTTCTATTTGGATTTATTCTTTAACAAAAATAACATGTGAAAATATGTGTATAACTAAATACATAGCAAAAATGTAATTGTATAATAGAAGTGTACTTGCGTGTATATAAAATGTAATTGTATATATTCTTGTCATAATGGGAATTTGGTCTCTGAATTTAATCTGATCATGAATGATTGTAACACTCACAATAATAATCGCACTGTGAAAACACACTCACCCAGTACAGTGGGCTGGCTGCTATTGCAGTGCTGTGAGAGGTGCAGTTAGGTGTCTTTCTTAAGTGCACTTCAGCATTAGTCTGCTGGTTGAGGATTGAACTGGCAGCCCAAGCCCAGAGCCTGTAGCATTGAAGCCCAGAGCCTGTAGCATTGAAGAAGTAAATTCACTGATTGCTATCTCTCTGAAAGCTAGTCAATGTCATTGCAAGTCATTGCAGAAGACGTAAAGGCAGGAAAAGGGCGTTTTTAGTTGGTTTGATGCCTTTTTTACTCCGATAAAATACTGTACTAGTGGAGCAGCCCTTTAAAATACAAGCTTATGTCTGCCATTCACAGCAGCTGAATTCCCTTCAGTCCTGCTTAAATGTCAGCCTGCGTACTGTGGTTCCTACACCCACGCCCGGAGACTGGCACGGGAACGCTCCGAGAACAGTCGGCCCTTTATTTACGTTTAACCTTCCTCTCCTGCTCCGTGTGGACCTGCACGGCTCTGTACTTCAGTGTGCGGTAGCTAAGCTCCTGGAGTCATCCCAGAAATCTAAATATAATTTCCCTGATGTGCAGTGTATTTTTAATCATGTCCACATTTGGCACCGGTGCGACCCGGGTGGCAGCTTGGCCCGCTGGGGGTGTATACGCCAGTGCTAGTCCTTCACAATGCTTCCTCCGCTGCCTACCAGAGGCGACCTCAATCCCGACCCGCCTGTAAAGCAGTGGCACAGTGCCATTTTCCTGCCAAGCCCCTGGCAGGTGAGAGCAGCCTGTTGTCAGTACAGATATGACATAAGTAGGATGACCAACTGTAGAAAACATGGCGCTGTCATTGTATATTATTAGTTTTTTTTTCCAAGTTCTCTTTTTTAGTTGTGCATGCAATAAAAATGTCAGGTTCACTTTGCATTTTTATTCTCTCCGTTATTGGAAGAAGAGAGACCCACATGGGTGTGCCCAGCTGTCTGGCTATTCATACACTCCGAATAGGAGGAGCGAATCACTGGCAGTCGGCCTTTTTTTTTTAATTTGCCACGTGGTTTTACTGCTTCCACGGGTTAATTGAATTAAATCTCAGATTAACCTGATTAACATTCACCCATCAAAACAATGCTGGCAACTTTGAGATGAATCAATCATTGTGTAGTCTTTTTTTTTTCAAGAGGGGGATTAAACATCACAACAGATTGTTTGTGTGTGTGTGTGTTTGTGTGTGTGTATTTGTGTGTGTTATCTGTATATGTTAATTTTCTGTATACTGTAGTGTGTGTGTGTGTGTGTGTGTGTATGTGTGGGTGCACATTCCTTCATGTATTACACATTTGAACTTTGTTCCTACTAGGTCTGTGTCTGTTCACCCTGTTTACCCTGTTAAATCGATGGCTCACCCTGCTGTGCTGGTGTAGTGTAGGCCATCAGGGAAGAGGTGGAGGAGGTGGAAGAGGTGGTGGAGGAGAAGGAGGTGGAGAGCTGTGGGCTCTGGGGAGCGCCTCTAATGGTTTTTTGATGCCCTCCCTCCCCACCCATCCGGTCGCTCATACAAGCTCGGCTCTGTCATCAGTTAATGCCGCTCACTGACAGATGTCGGCTCCTCAAGACGGAGTGGCCGGCGGGTGAGATACAGTAGGGCGGGAGACGTTCCGTAGGAATCCCGGCCATTGTGAGTGGATCGGATAGGTCTAAAAGCTTCCATTTTCCGCTGATGTTGCGTATGAGTGATCCCGGGCTTGATTCTCAGGGGGGAGATATGGATGGATTGGTCTACTGGACTGACATTTGTCAGTGTGGTGGTGCTGAGAAGAACAGCGGCATCCGTGCAGTGCAAGCACCTTTGTTTTATTGTTGTTGATGGTCTACTGACTCTTCTGCACCCAGCATGAAGAAGTATTCTCCTGTAGCGCTTTGTTACTGCAGTATATACTTGGTTACTCTTTTAATAACTCTCCACAATAAATAGCAAAGTAGCCATTAAATGCTGACTCACACTAAGTTTAAGAATTAAATAGATGTTCCCCAAGTGTGTCCAAACTGTGGGACCACTATGTTGTCAGACTTTTGTAACACCAAGTCACTAATGCGATTCAATCCAGACTGACCCCTGTGCTCAGGGTCGGTTTCCCTGGAAACGGCTACCCGTTTGTAACGGCTCATTGAAAAGTGTTGAGTCACCAGAATGAATGCGCCAGGGCTTGTGTGCTACACGGTGATCCAGCTCCCTGGCATCCTGCATTGTTAGTCTGATTGCTGTATTGATCAATCTCTCGTTAAACGTTTAAAAATAGCCCCGCGGGGAAGACGGATGGATTTCTGCTGGACTCTCTGCGGGGCCCAGGCCTGTCTGGAATGTTATTTATCGCCCACCAGGGGTAACTCAGCCTGTGGCCAGCGGACAGTCACTGCTGCATGTCATCTCTGCCGCTGTCCATGGTGTTAGGAGGAATAGCAGTTCAGCTGTTGATATACAGTAGAGAGGTATAGTGTAACTTCATATGACAAATATGTCTGTGAAGACCCTCTATCCAGGTCATGGTAATCAAGGTATAGGCAACTGGACCTCTTTTGGAGCTTGAAGACATTTTAGTTTCTATTCAGAAAGCTTATCAGTTGTAATTAGAGTTGGGGAATATCAAGAGTTTATATCCTGACCTGTGGGTGTGGCTGTGAACTGTAGACCACACCCCTCATGGTGTGACATAGTGGTCCCATTAAGCCATCTTTAACATAAATAGTATAGTCAATGTGTGCGATTGAGATTGAACAGGTCAATGTGATTATTGTGTCTAGCTGATTGATGCCCTTGTGTTGATGGGCAACTAATATCACAGGGTCCAGATGACTGATGCCTTGATGTTGTTAGACAACTAATTCTCCTAGGGATCATTATAACCCATTCAACCCCAATCTTACACATTGACTATGCTAATTATGTTAGCATGACTACAGTATATCTGCCCAGTTTGTATGCTGTATTTTGCTTAGTTTGTTGCCGCCAGTATGTGGATCTCATCCACTGTTCTGTAGATGTGCATGTTTGTTCTCTTGATGCAGCAGTGGTCTGGAGGATTTGACACATCTCTTTGTGCTGAGCATAGAGAGATCACTTGACAATGCATTCTTTGAGCCTAATTCTGTCTGTCT
>JAGFZM010001012.1:534592-542092 GCA_017657215.1 Limnothrissa miodon
TCTCTCTCTCTCTCTCTCTCTCTCTCTCTCTCTCTTTCTCTCTCTCTCTCTGTCGCTTGCTGAAACGACACACAATATTCTGCCATAATGGCAATATTCCCCCTCTCAGAGGATGCCATTAGATGATGTTGTTTGTTTATTTATTTATTTATTATTTTGATGTTTTTTCCCCCCCTCACTCTCCCTTTCTCTCCATCCTTTGTTTCACAGTCATTTGGTTCCCTGCCTGCTTTCCCTGAGAGGGGCTGTAAGTGTTGGCGGGTGGGCTGGCTGTCCAGCAGGGTCCCTGGGGTCTGTGATGAAGAGGAATGATGCAGGCATAGCCAGACAGCAGTGGGGTAGGGAGGGGTGAGGGTGGTGGTGGTGGGGGTGTGTTTCAGGTGTGAGGGTAAGGGGGGTGGGCAGATCACAAGGGTATGATTGGTGTGTGTGTGTGTGTGTGTGTGTATGCGTGTGTGAATGTTCCCTCCTTCATGCCAGACTTCAGCTTTCAGGAAGGTAATCCAGTTAGGCAGAACATGAGAGTGCTGGTTCGATTTGGCTCCTTGGAAAATGGAGGCCCTGTAGGTGTCAGTGTATCTTTTGTGGGGTTGGTGTGTGTGTGTATGTGGAGGGGAATAGTGAACTGAGATGCTTTCATGTTACAGTTATTCACCTTGCTAAAATAATCACTATAGTCATTTTTGGTAAAAAAAAAATAGTTTCACCTGAAATTCCTGAAAAATATTCAAAAAGAGTGAAAAATAATGAAAATAAAAAAGACAATCAGGTGTTGCCTTGTCAGCGTCCTCACTGTTTATCCCGTGCCTCTATGAAACATGGAGGTAATCATTCTTTCCCCAGTCAAAACCAGTTTCGAATATTTTTTTACCACCAAGTACCTTCAACATATCTGGAAAAAAGAAAGTAAAAAAATAAAACAAAAGTGTCAGTCATGGACACACGACTGATGGACATACAGTGATGCACTGAATAACCCACAACAGCCAGATCTGGCGGTGAAAATCAAAACCCTTCTTTGTTGTAACACTGGCTCCAGCCTCCGTTGAGATGGCTCACACATGGCCTTCTGTAACGTGAGCATATCTAGTGGCTATTCTGGGGATCATGTAATATGGAGGGGGCTTCCTCGGTCAGCAGAGTTGGCTACATTGCTTGCAGAAGTGTTGGCCCATGTATAATTCACCAGCCATCTATAAGCGAATCCACCCCATAAATAATGTTCAGTGGCATGCAGAAACAAGCAGTCTTATAGCTTCAAAGATGAAATGGCTTCATAATACTGAAATCAGAATTTCTAGAACTGAACAGCCAATTATCTTCCATAGCTGAAACTAATTTGTGAATGAACATGCTTTAACGAGTAAGATTGATTCTGCTAAAGTCAGTAACAATATGAGTGCATGCCACATCTCTGATAAGTGTTTAAACTCTTTCTAAATAGCAGTTCACCGAGTATAGAGTTTCATGGACTTTATATCCAAATGGGCTTATTGATTTTCATATTTTGAGGTGCTCAGAGAAAGGGGGCGTTTTATGCTCAGCTTCGGCTTCAGGATCTCTGGCAGTCTCCCACTTCTCAGAGAAGACAATTGAAATAAATAAGTCAATAAAATAATAAATAAATAAATAAATGCATCTATACAACAATAAATAAATAGCAACAATAGCTGTAACAACAACTCTGTAATAATGTGATGTACACTACCATTGTTTTAAGTGTTAAGGATCACGCTATCACTGCACACTTAGCACTACTGCTAATGTTTCATGCGTGTCTCATATTAACGATGGCCTCCTGATCTCTGCAATGGAAGCATGGGTGTCAGCGGTTTCTGCATCCAGGTGTAAGAGACAGGAAGGAAGGGTCAAACTAGGACACAAGGGCAGCAGTGTTGCTTGTTTAGGCCATGCAACTGATTCAACATAATGCTGTCATCTCTAGTGCATCCCACCAACAACCACGCTTTACTTCCAAAATGATCCCTCACTTATTTACCATGTTTAGTAAATTGATAAGTTAACTGTGCCAATGGGGTGTTTGTGCTATTTTTGAGCGTTCCAATTTCTACCCCTGGAATAGGACCTCAGGAATTCCATGGTGATTCTTGTCGTCTAGACTGCAGTGACTGTGGCAGAAAAACACCAGATATATTTAGACTGGTGTATTTTGAGTATTTTTTTTATGTTTACTTCAGTGTGTAGACTCAAACTGTCCTATTTTTCCATCTGTGAGAGAACCTAACCTTTAATTCTCTGTGACTAAGAAAAAGAGAAACTGTAAATGAGAAATATTTATGAAACATATTTTGTGAGTGAAGGCATGGTGGTTGACACATCCGAACTGTTTTTTTTTATGTGTAAGGGGCAAAAGCAGAAGAATTAACAGTCTAGCACAGATTTCAAGGAATATGTCATCTTAGTCACAAAGACAAAAAAAAATTACAAAAATTTTTTAAATAACTGCAAGGGCAGTTGGGCACACATGCAGACAGATCTGCCAAGATGAGAAAGGTGAGGCTCATGCTGCTCCAGAACCAGCTGTGGGTGGTTGAAGTGTGTGTGTGTGTGTGTGAAGAGGCAGGGGTGTGAAAGGGATGTGCAAAATGCCAATTTGTATGCGATTGTGTCTGCTGAATCAGCAAGCCCCAGGTCCCCCTCACAATTACCCACAACGCACTGAGGCTCTCCAAGGCAGCCACAGGAAAAATCTGCTGGCCTCTCCAAAGTGTTGCACGCCTCATAAATTCCTGTGGTCGTTGCCCGTTACATCCAACATTTGCTGCCGTGATTTCCCCTAATAGAGTTAAACACTCACAAAGCGCAGGCTCTAAAAGCAACATGGCATTGAGAATCTTCTGGAAAACCGCTGCTGTAGACGGAGGCGATTCTAGAGTCTGTTGGGGGCCTAGAGCCCTAGGTTTCACAGGAGGCACTTCTATCCAGTGTTGGTCACCATTTTGTTTTAAATAATCTAACAGACTAATCAACAGATTCTAGCAGATCCTATCTAAAAATAACACTGAACACTAAACATCCAATATGGTACACATTCTATGGTATTTTTTACTCATAGGAAGCATGCTGGTAAAAATATCTCTTTATATTTGCATAGGGGGTTGTCTGAAATCCGTGTAAAAATAATGAAATTAAATTTCTTTCATGTGCCCTGTCTATATGACAGAGGTCTGAAAACAACTGCTGATATGTAAAAGAAGGAATGTATTTTGTGTTGGGGGATGGGGAAGTTGGAGACACGTGCATAAATGTAATGTGATTTCAAGATAGAAGTACTGTGGAACTGCTAATCAAGAGAGAAATGCTGAACCCCATTGGAATCGACAGGATCTACTACTGTGTCTCTTTTGATTTGCTGTTTGCCATGTAGAAGTTAGTGCAAACAGTGAGACATTACACAGGGAAGAATGGGTAAGACATGGATGCAGAGCTGCATTAGGATTATTTTAATGTCAATTAAAAACAAATTTTCTTGTGAAACATCAGTCACAGCGACCAGTGAGTGTCATTGTTGGAAAGCCCAGGTCTTCTACTTTCACATGATATGCTATCTGTGTGACGAAAACACAGCAAGTGATCTAACATTGAACAAGGGGTGCCTGAAACTGTGAATCCTGCAACTTGGGAGTCCTAAGCTGTCTGTATTGTCTCGACAAACTGCGCCTCTGGGTGTAGAGAAAGATAGAGACAAAAGTGTTCTCGACTTATGCCTGACTCTATAAACAGTACATACTGACCCAGACATCCCTGACCTCTGACCCCTGACCCCCTCCTCTCTCTTCCTGTGTCTATCTGCAGGCCAATGACGCCTCAGGGAACACCTGGAACTGGCTCTACTTCATCCCCCTCATCATCATCGGCTCCTTCTTCATGCTCAACCTGGTTCTGGGCGTTCTGTCAGGGTAAGTGCCGGCCTAGACAGAGCTGCGTGACCTTGTTAGCTTCTCCCCCGGCCATGGGGAAGCTTATGAGGTCACGCTCTGCTCAGGAAACTAACACACATCAGCGCCCTCATTTCGCTCATTTCAGGCTTTTGGGGTGTCCTTTGGGGTGCAGATTTTCAAGTTTTCTGACTACGCCTTGAGTGCTCAGAACTGTGGTAAAAAGTTCCATTTTCAGGATGTGAGGATTTCCTGGAATGTAGTTCAAAGGGTTCAAAGACCTACCCCTTGATTTGAGAAGGTGTGATTTAAGAGGAATTGAATTGTTGAATTATCAACAAAATCAATAGAGAAATTCTGTATATACAGTATATAATACTTGTAGAATGAGCATATTTACAGGCACATGTAGTTTTTCTAGTGCTCTTCTGGAAGTTTGGATAAAGAAGACATCTGGTGTGATTCAATCCATAGCCCTGTTGTTTGCTGTCTGTATAGACAGTAACAAATAACAAACTAACATTAACTGAATGGGCCATAGGGAAGCAAAAGTGAGGAGTTTCTATGTAAAAGTTTCCCGTATTTCTTCCTACCCACAACACTCTGTAACCTTGAACAACAGCACTATGGATTGATTCCTACCAGATTTCTCCTGTAAGTGCCCACTTCTTGACAGTGGTGTTTTTCGATGGGCAGCCGTCTAAAATAGGGATTTTTGTGCAGGTTGCCCTTGCATTGTGTTACTGTACAAGAGCAGCTATGGAGCAGTGGGTGGTAGGCTGTGTTTTCTGTCTCTCTAATTGGATTGTGGAGCATTATTTTGCCATTGTGCTGTATAGTATGGTTGAATTAGATTTGCTCTGTCAATGGTTATTTGGCCAACAGGCAGAGACACACACACTTGCCTCCCTCTTAAGGGAAGGACACACACACACTCACACACACTCACCCTTCTGCTTTCTTCCTCACTTCCGCACCCTTGACTGTTTCCTCTCTCTCTCTCTCTCTCTCTCTCTCTCTCTCTCTCTTTCTCTCTCTTATAGAGAGAGCTTATATCTGCATAAATAGGCATACACCGATTAATGCACACTCACACACGCACGCACGCGCACACACACACAGTCAGGGCCTAATGGAAGGTGGCTTGATGAGTGCTGTGTGGTGTACTGTAGCAGCGATCGGGTGCTTTATTTATTACTTCGGGGAAAGCAAATCTAATTCTATTCCACCAAATGGCTTCCTCGCTCTCTCGTTCTCTTTCTTCCTGTCTCACCCTTTCTTTCTGTCCCTCCTCTCTCTTTCTCTTTCTCTTTCCTGTCTCTCTCTCTCTCTCTCCTCCTCTCTCCCCTCTCACTCTTTCTATCTCTTTCCCCTCTCCCTTTCTCTTTCTCTTTACCATCTCACTCTCTCTTTCTGTCTGCCTTTCTCTCCTCTCAATTTCTTTTTTATTCCCCCTTTCTCCCTCTCTCCCTTCTCTCTCTCTTCCCCCCTGTCACACTCCAACTCCTCTGCCGTACTGACACCAGAGAGACGGCGACTGTGGTTCCTTCTCCAGTTCCATGCTGCCTGTAGTGTGAGACCCAGACTGTGTTCCGCCAACTGACTCGATCTGTCAGGGTTTGAGTTTGAGACCTACGATATTCGAGATATAGCAAATTTAATCTAAGACGCATGAGAATTATTCCGTTCTCTGTTCTTGACATGCCATTGTAACCCACTCAGTCATACGTCTGCAAGAGAGAGCTGATTTGAAACGTTTGTCACCATTAGCTGCCTGGATCAGTGTCACACAGACACACACACACACACACACACACTTCCTTCACCCCTGTGGCATTTGGCTCTGCCTTTATTCTCAGCCAAAGACTGTTGCACATGACTACCCACACTCCAAGTCTTATTGCATCATCACACGGCAGCATCAAAGCGCTCAAATTCCCTTGTATTGACTTTGTTCATAATTAATGCTGCCATGAACAGTCTACTGCCTTGGCTCTCTTTTTTTTTTGCATATATGGTGTAGTTTTTTGCTAAGTGTGCAAAAAGCATTGTCCCACTCTCTGATCCGCGTATGAGTCATTTAGACCAGGTGTGCGCTCTACAAAGCTCCTGGGGGATGATGGAGTGTCGTCCCGTCCGTGAAGCCCCAGAAACATCTTCTCTGCCAAGGTCCATCTGTGCAGGACTGGGGCTTGGCATTGTGTGATCCCCCAGTGTCTAAACATCCAGCTCTTGTCAGCGTGAGCCTGCGAGCTCCCAGGCTTCCCTTGTCTGTTTTGCCCTTCATGAAGTTTAGCCGTCTCCTCATGTCTGCTTGGTGTGAAATGGGCTCATTTTGACACGGTTCTGCGCTCAAGGTGAAAAGCACCGGTCCTCTGAGGCGTCGGCGGTCTGCTGTGGTATTTGCATAAAGGGAGATGATTTTTTTTCCTCGCTCTTGTTGGTGCCTTTTGCTGGGCATCTGAGAGGCGGCGTCACTGGGGAGCCGACAGCCGTGCATGGGTCTGTTATGCTGCTGGATGTGCCTGGTGCATTGTGTATGCATTGTGTGTGTGTGTGTGTGTGTGTGTGTGTGTGTTTGTGTCTTTCATTGAGCTGAGTCTTTGTGTGTATGCCTGTGTGTGTTGATATGTGCATGTAATACAGAACAACAACATTTTGGGTCTGGACAGCATGTTTTTAAATGTGAGTGTGTGTGTGTGTGTGTGTGTGTGTGTGTGTAAGCAAGCGTTATCTCTCTGAGCCAGAGAGTTGTGTTTGTGTGTGTGTCTGTGTGTGTGTGTGTGTGCGCTCGCGTGCCCTATGTATTACCCATAGACTGTGGAAAGTCTCATTACAGACAGAGTGGCCAGCTAGATGCTCTGAATATTAATATCAGACCCATATTTCACAGCGCTTCTCAATGGGTGTAAAAGTGAGGAGCACAGAGGGCACAGACCATGGCAGAGACACAGAGGGCCCTTTTTTGAAGAGTCAAGCCATAACCTGCAGTATTAAGTGCCTCTTAGTCAAACGCTGGACAGAGAGTGTTTAATAGGGAACTTTTTTTAGGGTGATGCATGTCTGTATAAATAATGGAGTGTAAAATGGATGTCTGTCAGACTTCAATATATTTTTAAACCATTGTGTTTTTGTTGACGTGTGTTTGTTTGCAATTGTTTGTGAGGGAGTGTGTGTGTGCGTGCACGTGTGCGCCCCAAGGAGAACTTATGGAGGGGTGTAGGGTATTGTCTCATGTCTCTTGCCTTCGCCCACTTGCTTGGTCAGGCCATCCATCCTCCCACAGACAGATCTATGCACACACCCAACCCTCTGTTTCAGTAGTACCCGTTGCCATGTGGCAAGGCCAAGGCAGGCCAAGCTGTGTTCCTTTCTAACAGAGCATCACCCAGAGGTCAGAGTTCAACAGCTGGCCCAAGCATAAAAGGAATGATCCGCTTGTACTCGGTGTGTGTGTGTGTGTGTGTGTGTGTGTGTTTGCATGTGTGTGTGTGTGTTTGCATTTATTTATAGATATTATATATACATATTAATGTCCTGTGTAATGCACACACTCCGGCCAAATTTGAAGCCACTGAAAGGTTTTATTTTGTGTTTTTGT
>JAGFZM010001012.1:547092-607237 GCA_017657215.1 Limnothrissa miodon
TTGCATGATCAGGAGGCATTCTCCTTCACAGAGGAAGACCCCCACCTCACCCCCCACCCCATTTCAGGGCTGTTTTATCAAGGACTACTAATCTCTCAGCAGTATTGCTTTCAAAGCTTGTGTGTGAGCATTCGGTAATTAAGGAGATTAGGCTGACAAGTTAATTAGATTACAGCTGTTTGCCACCACAGACAGGAGAAACACTGGGAAACAACGCTGGCACGGCTGTGCCATTGGAGCTGGTGTGTGTCAAGGTCTGCGGAAGTTTGGCATAATGCTCAGTGTATTAATTTACTTATGACAGACACTAACATACAGTAGTACCTAGCTGTACCATGGTACAGCTCTCTGGGACAGTGGGGTTGTGTGTTTCTTCCTTGATCTAACTGTACTTAGGCCCAAATGATGTACTTTACACAAGGTTGAATGCTGTACTTAAGGTGTCTATCAAAGATTTGTAAGCTAGTATAAAATACTGTCTAATGCATTACTGCAAATGATCTGCTTTTAAAGCACATGCATGCATTCGTTGCTAGTGCCACTCTCCTCCTTGAGATCGGTGTTGTGTGAGTCAGGTCTTGTTTGTGTTGACTTCCCTTTCCCCTTTCAGTACTGAAAAGAGTGAAAAAGAGCAAGAATGACCTTATCAGTGCGGAGGAAGGGGAGGACCACTTTACTGACATCTCCTCAGTTGGTGAGTTGGTTTCAACTATGTCCTTTCACATCGCTCTCCATTTCCACTCGACTTTTATACATCATCTGATAAGCCATTAAGACAGAATGACTGTCGAAATATTTTAAAGTGTTATTAATTATGTGTTCATTTTATATTAATGTATGTGCTGTTAATTATGGTCTGAGGCCTGATTACATCTTTGTGAACTTTCCTGAACACCCCTCACTCATGCCCTAAACTTAGACTGTGTGTTTACACATTTAAAATGGTCTGTGTCGTCTAAAAATAGTGTTTTCAAAACAACCTCTGACAAAAGATGAAATGGAGAGGACAAAGAGAGAGTTTTAGAGGAGAGGAGGAGAAGGAGGATGAAAACGAAACGACAGGAGACAGCAGGACCACATGACACGCCACTCCATTAATGACGATTTTGCATGAGTCAAATTCTCTGGATTAAAATAGCTGGAGAAATGATTATAGCCCATTTTGCCCTGGAGCGGGCGAAGGAGTACTAATGGAGCCATTTTTCACCTCTCGTTTTTTATTCAGGACCACTTGACATTTGAGCCTAATTGGAGTTACAGACTTTTTAATATAGAAGGGAGCCAGTTGGGTGGGACCGCAGCAGAGAGTGGTTAGTGAGCTGTCCTTGGATCAGTCAAAACCAGACGGTTGATTGTAAAACAGTGTGCATGACACAACAAGCAATTTACATTTGGGAGAAACTATTATGTATAGAAGGAGAAAACACGAGTGTTTGACATGACTGAATATCTGTGCACGTCCCCATGGTGAAAGTTTTTTTTTTTCACAGATTGATGTTGCCCCTGAGTAAATTTGTCTTTCGGTCTTGTGCTTCAGAGGAGTTTTTTTTGTGCTGCGCAGGAATGATCTAATTTTAATCTGACCTTAATCTAACTTTGCCTTCCTCTGGCAGAGACAAAGCCCCACCTCTCAAAGAGAGCAGTTCAAAATCTTATTGAAATTCACATTCATCAAATAAGGTCTCACCAGCTATGTTTGTCAGTCTCTGGTAAATATTCATCACTGTGATGTTGTGTGTATTGCTGTAAAACAAATGGATGGAAATAACAGACAGTGAATTTAAGTAGTGGAAGCAAGTGAAGTGCATTGAACACTTAATGGTCATTTGGTCTTTAGAAGCTATCCATTAGGTTGTGGGTACTTCTGTTAGTTAGTGGTACATGTCCTGAAGTGAGGACCACTCAGTGTACACTTCCAGATCAGTGGGTGCTCACAGTGAATGCTCTAGTTTTTTTTTTTGTGTGTGTGTGTGTGTGTGTGTGTGTGCATTGTGTCTTTAGCCTTGTGTGTGTTTGTGCTGGGCATTTGTGTGTGTGTGTGTGTGTGTGTGTGTGTGTGTCTGTCTGTGTGTGTATGAGAGAGAGAGAGAAAGTGTTTGTCTGTAAGAGTGTTTACTGAGATTCTACCCTAAAGTTTGTGTGTGTGTGTGTGTGTTTTGTCCCCACAGCACCCCAAGGATCTCCATTTGCCCGGGCCAGCGTGAAGAGCAGCAAGAACGAGAGCTCGTCCTACTTCCGTCGGAAAGAGAAGAGGGCCCGCTTCTTCATCCGACGCATGGTCAAGTCACAGGGCTTCTACTGGACCGTGCTGTGTCTGGTGGGGCTCAACACGCTGTGCGTGGCCATAGTGCACTACGACCAGCCTGAATGGCTCACCTATGCTTTATGTAAGTCATACAGCACGGCTCACATTGGTGTCCATTCATCTACTGTTGTTCAATAGCCCATCTATCGGTCATTATAATGCTTGATATGAACAATGCTTCATTACGATGCTTCATAGGAACGTATCATGACAAATTTTGCCCTGCATCTTTGGATTGTAAATACAGTAGATAGAGGGTCTAAATGTCCCAACGGTTGATTAATTCACCGTAATTCCTTTTTCTCACTAGGTCATTCTTATCCTCCTGCTTGTAAAGTTCATCTTCTTAATCTCTGGTAGAATATGAGGCAATTATATATTTTCTGTCTGTTAGTTTTGCTAAATGAAAAGGCCTTCTGTCCAGTTTTATCGATTTGCGTGTGTCCGTCCGCCCGCAGATTTGGCAGAGTTTGTGTTCCTGGGTCTGTTTCTGACAGAGATGGGTCTGAAGATGTATGGCTTGGGGCCCAGAACCTATTTCCATTCCTCTTTTAACTGCTTTGATTTTGCGGTGAGTACCCAGGGATCACTCAGGTATCACAGATTGCAGGGCAACTTTCAGAGATGAAGATTGATACATTAAATAACGTGAAATAACGTATAACATTGTATAAAATATTGCACATAACATTGGTCACATAATGTGAATGTGTTTTTTAATCAAATGTGTTGATTAATTACTTAATTGTTTTTAATGTATATTTTTGATTGATAACTGATTAGAAATTTTTATTTCAATTCGATCAGTGAATTGTAATGACATGTTTTAAAAGTGTACTTTTTTACTGATAACTTGGTAACCAAACTATGTGAATTAATGTCAATCGAATCAATGAATGTAAATGCTTAATTTGAATGTGCACACAGGTTATTATCGGTAGCATTTTTGAGGTGATCTGGGCTGCCGTGAAACCCGGAGCCTCATTTGGCATCAGTGTTCTTCGAGCTCTGCGCTTGCTCAGGATATTCAAGGTCACCAAGTAAGCTGACAGAAACACCCTCTTAACAACTTTGCCCATGATACCCAGTGTACTTCTTTCATGTTGGAGTTCAGATTAAGTGTACTGATCGAGATGCAAATGGGGATGCTTTTGTTGTGTTTTGAAAGGTACTGGAACTCGTTGCGGAATCTCGTGGTGTCTCTGCTAAACTCCATGAAGTCCATCATCAGTCTGCTCTTCCTGCTCTTTCTCTTCATTGTGGTGTTCGCTCTCCTGGGCATGCAGCTCTTTGGCGGACAGTAAGTAAACCATGAACGAGTAACTAGCCTTTACAGTCATCGGTAACACCAGAGAGGGCAAAAGTTGGTTTTAAGCCATGATGCAGATGATGCAGAAATTTCATAGCTTGATTAGGTGTTGGGTGGGCCATCAATAGTTGTGACCAGAGCAGCCACAGTCTCAGGAAGGTGCTAGAAACAAAAAACATCAATCTGTAGGCTACATGGATTCTGATAACAATATAGACTAATGCCATTTATGTGTTTTTGATTTCCCTATCAGCTTTCTCTTCAATTGAACAAAATCTCTAATTTATGCCGTTTCCTGACATGTCGTAGATTAGTGATTCCTTAATCTTTGACCCTTTATCCTTCATGCACCTTACAAGTGCAAACATCTTCGAGTAGTTCTTTAATAATACAACCGTTAAAGGCAGTGACGGTTGTTCATAGTCTGCCTCCTCATGTTCGTGTGATGGTAAACATGTGAGCAGTGTTATTAAGGGCTCCCAGGTTTCATTCTTCCGTCATGAATTATTGATTAAGCTCTGCAACCGAGGAATTGCTTTTGTGCACACGGTTCTCACACAGTAAATAAGCGTAGAATTCATAAACGGTGCAGGCGTGGCACCTAACACAATGATCTCCGAGTCAAATAAACAAACGGATTGAGTGCTTTTTCAAACACGGGAAAGCACTTCCCAGGCTCGCTGGTTGCAGCAGCTCAGTTCCCTACTGATGCGTTCCGAGGGGGAGCACACGTTTGTTTTCCTGCTAAGGCAATGATAGAATAATGTGCTCTACATAAAAGACGTGAAAACAGACAGACAGGTGTTTGCCAAAGTGTACCTGAGTAAGCCAAAATGCTTCTGGGAGAACCACTTATGGACAGATGTGAGAAGGAATTAGCTTTTTGGCAAAGCTCATTATTCTTCTTTTTTGTACAAAATAGAAGTAGGTCCACAAATAATTAAAGCAGGATAATGACTGCAATGGGTCCAAATCCTTATCTGATGGAGTCCAGTTAGAGTGCATTTTGCTTTAGTATCCCTTTACCTAAAAACATCCAATCAATTAAATAGTCAGAAACAAAACACACACACACACAAATACATACATACATACTGTACATACATACATACACACAGACACACACACACATACATATATTGTAATTGAAGCCTTGACCCCCAGACAGACCATCTGCTGAGCCCCAGGTAAAACATAGTGCTTCTTTCTAACAGTGATTCTTTCTCCTCCACACTGGTTCTGAGGATGAAGTGTGTGTGCTAGGAAAATAATGTGCTCTGTTTCCCACCACTTGCTCACAACCCACTCCTTTTTCAGCCAGCTATTCTCGTCTGAAACGAAAGGGAGCGGAGAACAGGCCTTCGTTCATCCACGTTTTTTCCTCTCTGCTTATTTAAAACGTTCCAACTGTGTGTTGTACCTCTGTTTTGTGCTAGCATAATTAGGTCCCTAGATGCACATAGAGTACGAGGGGAAGTATCAAGATTATTAGGGTGAAAGTCTGGAGGATTTCTCAGTATTAGTTGCCCAGTGGAGTCATACACAGGGTTTACAAAGGCATTCTCGCGAGTGGACTATTTATAAAATGATGAAATGCATGGAGTGGGCTTACTCATAATGGCTGCTACCCTGCTCAGTGGTGTTGCACTGCAAGACTATGCGAGTGATTTTTCATTTGCATGTTGTTAATCAGCAATTATTTCCAGTTATTGCTTCAGCTCGGACACCGGTCCATGTTAATTATCTTCCACTAATGGACTGTTAACAGTCTGATGTTTTCAGCTGACTTTAAACAATAGCATTTAACAGTTTTAACTGAAATATACATTACATTTACTTTTGTTAATGTAGAACAACGAGCAGGTGGTACAATATTTCATTCAATTTCAGTGAGGTAAATCAATGTATAAGGCATGAGTGTAATCCTCTTGTCTTTTCTCCTTTTTTACTTATATGGTGTCTTTGTTAGAGGATGACCAAGCAAGGCACTTAGTTTAGACTAAGTTGCTCTAGGCAAGTTTCTGAAGTAATTGATAGTTGTCAAAAGCATCTTGTAAATGCATACTGTAAATGTAAATGTGTGTGTGACCCACATACAATTGTGTTCTCTTAAAAACATCTGCTGAGCAGGTAAGCAGTGCTCAGTTGTGTTTTGCTATTGACATTTGAATCACTGGGCACTCTTCATGGGGTGACAGCATGTCTTTGTGTA
The DNA here is from genome assembly GCA_017657215.1 of Limnothrissa miodon. Classification (NCBI taxonomy): domain Eukaryota; kingdom Metazoa; phylum Chordata; class Actinopteri; order Clupeiformes; family Clupeidae; genus Limnothrissa; species Limnothrissa miodon. The sequence goes on from JAGFZM010001012.1 coordinate 552,919, forward strand.
GCTGTGTGGAAATGGGATTGAAACATTAATTATGCATTACTGTGGTTAATGTAATGATCATGTTAAAGCTTACCAGAGGTCTCCTTTCAAATGAGCCACCAGTGGTGTGAAAAAACAGGCAGGAATAATTTTCATCACGGGAAGGTTGTTGAATCCAGCTTTTAAAGCACAATTTTTAATTCTCATTTCCTCTTGTTTGATTTATGTCATTTGCTTTATTATTTCCTTACAGGTTCAATTTTGAAGAAGAGACTCCCACAACAAATTTCGATACATTTCCAGCTGCCATTCTCACTGTGTTCCAGGTAATTAAAAAAAAAACGTTCCAAGCCATCAAACTAAAATTCCTGTAATTAGGAATGTTGTATCCAGTTAAAAATTAAAAGGCTTTATCAGTGTGTGTAACGAGTTTTTGTCACCTCTTTCTAGATTTTGACAGGAGAGGACTGGAATGCAGTGATGTACCACGGGATAGAGTCCCAGGGTGGAGTCCGACGGGGAATGTTTTCTTCTGTCTACTTCATCATTCTGACCCTTTTTGGAAATTGTATCCTTTTTTACGCGTCCTAGTTCACCTTGTTTTCCACCTTAGTGGAAAACTTTATTTATAGGATGCGTTTTTGAACTTCATTAGCATGACCATTAAGCCGCCCATCTGTCGGTGTCATCACCTGGTAATATTTCTGATCTGTTTGCGTGTGTTCGGTCCCTGCCGTTTTTTTTTTCCTCAAAGTAACAAAAAAAGATACCCTCCTCAATGTCTTCTTGGCTATCGCGGTGGACAACCTTGCAAATGCCCAAGAGCTTACAAAGGTACCGCTACACAGCTCTGCGGCCTACTCACCGGAGCTAGCGAGGTCTCTCCATAAAACAGGACGCCCTCCGTCAAACCCCGATCTGCATGTTTGAATTGGTGGACGACCTTAATGCCTCAACAGCATGTAGAGCTTTATGGGTTCCATAAGCCTGTCTGCTTATATATGCTCGTCTTGAAGCTAAATGATGTTTGTCCTTGTCAATAACTCAAGGTAATGAAACTCCCCAACGAGTGGCGGGATTTACTGCCTTTAATACTGCGGTGGGTTTTACCTATGGACCTTTATCCTCACTCTCACTGGTCCCTGAAGAGAGCAGCCAGAAGATTTGTTGTCTCTGGTCAATGATGGCATTTCTATTAGTCCTGCTCTTTCTCTTTGCATTGTTCTCTTTCTCTCTTCCTGCTCTTTCTCTTACTCTCTCCCTTTTTCTTTTCTCTTCCCTTCTCTTCCATTCATCTCTCCTCTCTTGTGTTCTTCTCTGTTCATTTTGTCCGTCTGTGCCCCCCATTAGGACGAAGAGGAACAGGAGGAGGCCATCAGTAAAAAACTCGCCCTCCAGAAGGCCAAGGAGGTGAAGGAGGTCAGCCCCATGTCAGCCGCCAACATCTCCATCACAGCGTAAGTCATGGAGACGTAATGCTGCTAGCCTTTTACAACACACACACACACACACACTGATCTGTGTCTCTGTTACAGTCTGTAAAGTATATTGCTTTAGACATGTACAGTAGATATGTTGGGGATTGTGCATTTTTTGTTCTGCCTTTGTACCTTCTTCTGCTCTGTCTTTTTCTAATTTTAAAGCCATGTATTTGTATGTGTGTGTGTGTGTCTATGTCCTCCATCTATGTGTTGTTGTGTTACACTTTCTAACAGTTCAAACTGTGTACATCAAGTGAAAAAACTACAAAATATTCCAACATTTAATAAACAATAGCCAGTACACTGTACAGTACGTGGTAAACACACTCAGACACCTTCTGGAAGGGTAGTTGTGTATAGCAAAGCCCTTTGTCATGCCATCTCGCACAAAATAGTCTAAAGAAGAATTTATTTTGAATAGTGATTATGCATGATTTTTGCAGCTCACGAGAACTTTCCTTTTCACAACACTCTATAGCTGTGTGCTACATGAGGAGAAATGCATTTTAGAATCTGACAACCGTACTTTTTGTTTCTACTCAAGTGAGGGGAAAATGTCTTCCAAAATAATCCTTTGCTCCCTGTGAATATCCTTGTTTTCTTCTCTGCATTTGATTCCCTGACATTTCTGTTTATTGTGAAGCATTTTGTTGACATGAATATGTTTCTGCGTTGTCTTGTGTGGAGACAGTCAGGCTCCAGCGCGGTCTCATTCCCTGGGGTCTGACGGCTTCCGATGTCTTTCTGTTTTCCCTCCCTTTTTTGTGTGTTTTCTTTTGTTTTGTTTTGTTTTTCTTTTCTTTTCTGTTTTTGTTTTGGCTTATGCAGTATTGTAAAGCAATATCGAAGTACACTTTCTCGCAGCCCGTCTGTCTCCAGCATTCATTCACCGTGAGTTTTTAATCCCAGTTTTCACCTCCTTGTTTTTTTCTTTTCATTTATTCCTTCTCTTCCCCTGATCTCAAATCCGCCCCATTCTGGTCTTGCCCATTGGCTGCAGGTGTGAAAGGGTTCCACAGTAAACGATGGATGAATGGCAACTGGCTATTTATTTGTTCAGAGGGGACGACTCTGATCTAATGTGTAATGTTCAGTTGGTATTTGTGTGCATTGTACAGTGCCTTCCTTTTTGCCATCTGTGAATTTATTGTGAATGATGCACACTTGATGTACAACAGTTGCTTTGCTTTCCACATGAAGCCATTCCCGCAAATCTCTCAATTAAGTTTTTCTTTAACCTCAGTTCTCCCTTTCCTCTCTTGCATTTCTACTCCTACTAGCCTTCTTGATTTCCCCTTCTCCTGGCATGTGTTCCTGTACCGGGTTGTTTGTTGTTTGTTGTTTGTTGTTTGTGGGGGTATTTTTCGAGCAGACGTGGAGTAGCCTCCTCTCAGGGAGACACTCTCGGCAGTAGTAGGGGTAGCAGACTGATGACACTGGTGTGAGTCAGCATATTTTTCCAGCCGTGGGGTCAGTCGCAGTGGCAGCAACCATGTGGCTAACAGACACACAGCCTAATTGCTCAGACACATGCGGACACATGGAGCTGTTTGTCTGTGGGGTTCCATTGGTTTTGAGGATTGTCCATTTGAGTCGTCTACAGATTATTGGCAGTCATTGGCACAAAAAGAGAGATTAAAAATTCCAATATGAATATATATTATATGACATATTGGATTCTATATTACATACACAGTTAGTAATATTAAAATATTACCTTTCTTTAGAATATTACATTCTTTCAGTCAGTTTGTTCAGTCAGTCACATTTTTCTTATTTACTAACATCATGATCAAGGACGGATTTCTGTCTTAATTTTCTATGACGCTTCTTAAGATTAGAAAAAGTCATTTTTTAAAAGATTTTTTGAAACACAAATAAGGTAAACAATCACTATTTTAGCAGGGATGCTCTATTTCACGAATAGGCTTTTGTTAGAAGAGAATTGGTCATCTGACCTTTTATTATACTCTGCTGAAATCACCAACATATCTTGAAGTATGAATGGATAAATATGAAATGATAATTGATTTGAACATGTTGAGGATCTGTTGATGAGGTATGAGACATCAATTGGGGAGTTGTTTATGAATGCTGAGAGTATGATACCAACATCTGGGTGTCTCTCCCTTGTCTGCTTTTGATTTCAGTTCCTCTCTCGTTGAAGTAAGTGCTTTGATTTTGCCATCTTTTGTGTTGTTCCACCCCCCCCCCCCCCCCCATGTCTTCTTGTACTTTTACAATAATGACCGGCGCCATGCTGTGTTTGTCTCTGTCCTCTGTTTAACTCTGCTGTGTGCTTTGACAAATGCCATAGTCCTTGTTCCCATTTGTTTGTGCTTTTGTTTTCACTGTTGTTGCCCTGTATGTTTTTAGGAGCTATGTCTGCTCTCCCGCTCATCACTACTTGAGGTAAAGGTACTGCCCAGGATACTGTATGCTTTATGGCAAAAACATGTTAATGACCAAAGGCATACTCACCCCCCAGACATCTGTGGCAAATCTCATTGTGTTTGACCCCTATCAACACCACCAACCCCCAACCCACCCCCCCACCCCCCTTTGGTGGTGAATGGACAATAGACTGTGTCATCTTCATTTTGTCCATTCAGTGTGTGCTGTACAGTATGTATTCACATGGTCACTGAGTGGTCTCCATTCCCGACTCCAAAAATCCCTGACAGGGCTCTAAGGGTTGTGTGTTTGTGATGCAATTAAGAAAGGTGAGTGGTCCTTTACCGGCAATATGTTTGCTCATGGACTTCATAGAATCGCTTGGTGTCAGAAGTAGGATTACGTTTCAGAAATGGCCCCTGACAGTCTGATTTATAAAGATCTCTTCCTGTGCTGTGTGTGTGTGTGTGTGTGTGTGAGAGAGAGAGAGAGAGAGAGAGAGAGAGGGTGAGTGTGACCGAAGTGTATCGGGAACTAGCTTAAATTTCTCGCAGTGATTTACCGAGCCCCACACCAGTAGGCCTGGCCCTGTCGGAGGAGCTGGTCCTAAATAACCTCTGAACAAATGGATCACGGGGCTAAAGGCTTGCTCAAATAGCCTAATCTCAGCATGCCCAGGCACTTTCCCCCCCCCTCAACCCATCCACCGTCTGCTCGCAGAACCATGCAGCCCTTGAGCCATTACCGCTGTCTGACTTGTATGTATCAGAGGAGTTAGGGAAAGGAGCGGGGGCGGAGGGCAGTGAGTGGACGTGCAAACAACGAGAGACGGGACGAGGGGAATAAAAAGAGATCGTCAGGGGAGGGCAGAGCAGAAGATAGTAAAACTCTGTGGTCTGCTCTGTGCTTGCCAGTTGCCCCGTTCTCTCCAGTTTGAATGAAAACACGACTTTGACCTCAATATTTTTGCCTGTCTTTAATCGTGTCTTCATTGTGTTTGTGGACTAACAGAAGGACGGGGGTGGGACTAACACAACCATATAAATTATGTCAGGATTTTTAGACGGTTCCCAAGTCTCAATCCGCTTTGACCATGTAAAATTCTGAGAGGACTAGAGAAAGTACACCGAAATCACATTGCGACACATTTCTTTTATTGTGTAAATGAACTTGGTGCGTGTCAAATTGAACATTCATAATACAGTCAGATTTGAGCTTTGTGGATTGTAGACGAATAATGAGGGAATGGGTGGGTGCTGCGGAGACGGGGGTGGTTGGGGTGGGTGAGATGATTTGGGGAAAGAACATGTCTGACTAGCATAACAAGTCAAGAAAACAAAGAAGGGAGTCTTTACTCTCATTCTGACAATCATAGCCACTCTATAAAAAATGTTATGTCATTAAGCCCCCCCTCCAATGGGAAGCATGGTTTAGAGGCAACACTATTTCAGGATCAATGCATGGTCCAAACATAATGAAACATTACCTGCCAAGGTTTTCCAAAGGATGGAACGAGCATGAGAAAGCATGAATGCATAGGATGCGGAGACACCATGGTTAACTGTATTGTATCGGCACATCCATAAAGACCTTCTTTTCACTTATGGAAATGTATGCTGGACTGAGCTGGAGCTGAAGCCATTGGTAGCAAATCCCCCATGCAGACTGGCCAATTATTTAACACCTGGGGAGTTGTTATGCATTACATAATGGGCTCTCATGGACATTTTCTATAAAAGGAAAGCTGTTTAACTGCCAATGAATTTTAAAACAGAAAAGAAAAACATGCAGGCTCCATAAAAGTAAACTCTTGGATGACCTTAAACAAAAAGTTATAACTTTATGTTACTTTTCCGACAAATGTTAAGGTGGTCTTCACATGGATGGGAGTTTTAGTTTCAAAGTGGTGTTTCTCTCCCTCACTGAAATAATTGTGGGATTGGAGCTAATGTCTGTTAACAAAAACTTTAGCTGTTGGTGTTCAACTGACTTTCTCACCCCCACCAGTAGGGAACAGCAGCGGTCTCAGAAGATGATGTCGGTGTGGGAGCAGCGCACGACGCAGATGCGACGCAACAACTTGCGAGCGAGTAGTGAGGCGCTTTACAGCGAACTGGACCCCGAAGAGCGCCAGCGCATCTCCTCCGCCCTCCACATCCGCCCCGATATGAAGACCCACCTGGACCGGCCACTGGTGGTGGAGCACCGCGATGGCCCCACGGCCCCTCACAACAACCACCACCACCACCACCACCATCATCACCACCACCACCACCACCATCATGGCTGGGATAAGACCCAGAGCCAAGGGGAGCCGGTGGAGGGTGGGCCTGGAGGGACAGACGGGGCACAGCCGCCACGCAAGCACCATCGGCAGAGGGACAGGCGAGAGGAGGCCAATGAGAATGGAGAGACAGGGCAGGGGGGTGGTAATGGAAGTGGCGGGGGAGGGGCGAGGGAGGGAGGGGGACGTCATGTCCACCACAGCCGCAGCAAGGACCACGACGGCTCGCGGTGCCGGGAGGGTAAGGGTGAACGCAGCCGGAGCCGCGAGGGAGGTCGCCGCCACCACCACCAGAGGTCGGTGGATGAGGGCGGCGGAGGTGGAGGTGGTGGAGGAGGAGGAGGAGGAGGAGGGGGCACCGGTGAGAGGGAGCACCACCACCATCACCACCGTCAACAGTCTACCGAGGGCAACGGGGTGGTCAGCAGCGGCGGCAAGAGCAAGCGGAGGTCGCGGCACAGAGACGGCTCCCGCTCAGGGAACCGAGACGGCGACCGCTGCTCACGAGGGGAGAACGGAGCCAATGGGGAGAGGGGCAGGCACCGGCCACGAAGCGGCAAGTCTCAGACCACTGCCGACGAAGAGGAGGGCAGAGAGATCGGCGAAAGAGAGGGGGGCAGGACTCACAGACACAGGTTAGAACTTTCTCTTTCTCCCTCTTTTGTCTTTTCCTTTGCAGGTTCTGATGTAGTTTTCTAATGTACTTAAAGTGTATTTGTAGAACTTTTAGAATTTTCTAGAATGTATTTACAGCATCTATTAACAGATTTTACAGTATAATATCCTAAATATTTGTGTTTTTAGTGTATTCATTTTGTATTGTGTTGAGTCTGTTGTAAAGATGTAATGTTGATGCCAATGTGTTTACGTCTCCACTTGGTGAACTTTTGTGTACAGTAGACATGAGAGTTTCATTTGTTTACATTATGTGCTGCTATAACACAGACCTAGATCTAACACATTATATGAGTGATGAATGTTTATTTTTTTGTAAGGGACAGACACATAGACGTGGAAGGGGACTCCCGATGGGGGGGTGAAAGACCCGAGGATTCGGACAACCAGAGGAATGTGAAGCAGACGGGCCAGGCGGGCATCCACATTCCCGTCACCATCACCTCCCCGCCAGGGGAGACCACCCTCATACCAAGTCAGTGCCAAGCCAAGCACTTCTGGAATAATGTCGTCATGAAAGTGCACAGTCATGATTGCATTGATCTATGTAGAGGGAACTGAATTGTTCCAAAATAATGCACAGTCAGGATAACATTCATCTAAGCAGAAATGACCAAAATGCACATCCATGTGCAAAAAAAATGTTTCTTGTTGATTTGCAAAATGACACTGCTCAAAATGAATTCCATATAGATGGAAGGGTTGAGGGATTTCTACAGTGCTTACAGGTTTAGATTTTGCCTACAGCACTGTATTGCACCTAGACATGGCGTATGTGTTTGTGTATGTGTTAATGCTTCCTTGGGTCTTTCTTTATTTGCTCACTGGGCCTCTTGTGTTAAGCACTTTGTGACATGCCTTTTGTAAAAATGCGCTATATAAATAAAATTTAATTGAATTGAATTATTTGATCACAGTGAACAGTATAGACAGTGAGACCATGCCAATGACCGAGGAGAAGAGGAACCTGGACGACCTGACCCAAACCAACCTGCGACCCATCCTTCCCTACAGCTCCATGTTTGTGTTCAGCCAGACCAACCCGTGAGTCCGCCACGCATCCATCTCCAGCCTCTCTTCAGCGCATGTTCTTTCCGTCAGGACCCTGTCACTCTAAGACTGCACAGACATTGGCTAATTAAAAGCTGTTTGGCGGAGATTGAAAGGATGTTTAGAGGTGGAGTGGAGGTGGAGGCAGCCTCCTGCATCACCTATTACCGTAACTCACTCGGGACATGGCCTCTTGCTAGCTTCAAAGATGAGCAAACAATTAGTGCCCCCTATAAACGATCTTTGGGTCTACTGCCGCCCCTGGCTTTGTGACCATAATTCATCATATGGGCTTGTTTGGCTGACATTTGCAAGTGTTCCAGGTCTGAAATATTATCATTCTAGGGGCAAGGACATTTTTTTAATTGAGCAATTTTTAGTGTGTGTGTGTGTGGGGGGGGGGGGGGGGGGGGGTGCAGAGTTTTTAACTTCATAAAAAAAGCTGATTTTTCAATTTAATGATTATGTTTATGATAAACATACTAGTGCACAGTGCTGACCAGACCGGTCCCAGTGGCTTCAAAAGATTCTTAGGGTTTACACAAGTGTCCCAAGACTTAGAAGTAATTATGTATGAGGGATCTGCATGTGCTCATGGGCTCGTCCAAATTGCAAAACGGAATGTGAACAAATAATCGTCTTTCTTCTATTGTCATTTTGGAGATTGTTGTAAATCACAAAATGTGCTGAATTACACAGCACGTATTCATGCTTCATGTGGTGTCCCTACCCAAAACAGAGTACGACGACTGTGCCATTACATGGTGACTCTGCGCTACTTTGAAATGTGCATCCTGGTCGTGATTGCCATGAGCAGTATAGCCCTTGCTGCTGAAGACCCCGTCAATGTCAACGCCACACACAACAAGGTGAGTTCAGACTGGTTCCTGTAGCTTTTATCTAAAATGTGAGAATGCCATTGAAACAAGCACTAAAACAAGTTGCATTTTTGTTGATGAAATAATTTAAAAGTGTTTCCATATATGTGTTTTTGGTTTAATACAGATGGTTCTGGTTCTGGAACTGGAATGGGTTGTGTTTTTTAGTTCTAACTGCTGCTTCTTTCACTCCACTCAGGTGCTCAAGTATTTGGATTATGTTTTTACGGGGGTTTTTACCTTCGAGATGGTGATTAAGGTAAGTGGTTGTTTCAGGATTATTACTGTTATCGGTCAGACCCAGCTGTTGTAGAAACTATCCGTTGCCCCTTTAAGTAAAAGGCAGCCATTTCAATTACCCAAATCAAATCACCTTATGGCAGATTTGATTGTCCTTGTCCTTTAGACTTTGTAGTGCTTTTCTTGGCTGAAGTCCATTTTTCTTCCTCTTTCTTGACACTCTTAGATTCGTCACATTGACACCATGTGCTTTAGCCAGTCGTAAGCATTTCTTGCTGTGTAAAAATGGTGTTAGAGTGTACATGTACATGTCTATATGGTCTAAAAGATGTCAGCTTTTTTCTCTCAGATTCTTTCTCCCTCATTCATTTGTTTCCTTCCTTATTCACATCTGTTTTTTTCTCTCTTTTTTGGTAAAGATGGTTGACCTGGGATTGATACTTCACCCTGGCTCTTACTTCCGAGACCTGTGGAACATCCTGGACTTCATAGTGGTCAGTGGGGCACTAGTTGCATTTGCCTTCTCGTAAGTTGTCTCAATCTCATTTGCATTTATAGTGTGCATTCCCTCTCATTTAAAACACTTGTCAGAATGTCGACAATGTAATGATTATTAAAGAACTCAATTACAGGCAGGGAGCCATCTGACATTTTTGCCATTTTCAGATGGTGACATTTTATTTGGTGGTAACTCTGTGATCTTTGGTGTGGCAGTACTGGCCTTTACCTCAAACTCATATTTGTTTGTCCCCTTCCTTCTTTTTTGACTTGGAGTTGGTTTAATTAAGATGTTGAGCAAACTGTGTTTCAGTGGGGCTTTGGACAGTGTTTGTTAGAGCATAGGCTTTTGGGAAATCTTGACTTGTTTTTAGTCACCAAGTGCTGTTGGTAGGATAAGAATGAGTACATTTGCACTTTACATATATACAGTAGATTGAATTTGTGAACCAGCAGCTAACCTTCTTTGGCCAGAATAGTCATCAGTACAGTCTAAGATAAACCACTTTTTTGTTTTTCTTCATTCTGAAAGAGCTCAATCTGCTTTGTAATGTACAGTTTACTGCATTATATTAATTTGATATTGTTCCTTCAAAATGTTTTTTTTTTACTATTCCCCAAAACAAGACTCTTGACTCTTAGTTGGCACAAAACTACAGAAAGCTCATGATCCCTCATCCCTTTTGTATCTTGATATCCCAGTGATTGTGTTCAGACTGTACACTATGACTGAACAAATTCCTATGAGTAATTGACTGCAAGATCTTCTTTATTTTCTTTGTGCCTGGATTCACTTGAAGGAGCTTCATGGGGTAATGGCTTAACTCTCTCTCTCTCTCTCTCTCTCTCTCTCTCTCTCCTGTTTTTCTGTCTTTCTTTCTTTTTCACTATTCCACCTTCTGCTTGTCTGTGTGACCCAGGCGAGGTCTGTTTATGCTCAGCTCACAAACTAGTGCTGTACCATTGGCCATTTTCCTGCGTTCTTTCTCATCTCCATTGGTGCGTCATTCATTCAGCTCATACCGTCTCCACCATTAAAACACACGCACACACACACACACACACACTGACATACACACACACTGACATACATACACACACACACTCACTCTTGCCTGATTTTCAACCCTCAAATATCGCTACTACTGTGGGACAAGCCTTAGTGCTTGCTTGGCTTCTGATTGCAACATAAATGAGAGAAACTCATTTGTGAATAGAATCTGCTCGGATCAATGGTAACGCCTGCAGAAAACAATTATAAGTAGATCATATACCTCGCAAATTGCACATTGATATTCTAAATGCTCATTGCATCCAATTTGGCTAATGAAAGATTAGGTTCCTGGCAATCTGATGGCTCTCCTTGGCCAACAGTAGAGCAGCCCATTTCTTGTCTGGTTGACAAAGCATCACCGAAGCCTTGGCCTTAAATCTGCCTTGATTCAGGAGACATTTCGTCTTACCTTCTCATTGGTCCATTGCATGCGATTTCGGATTCCAAATAATTCACTTCCATCTCCATCTTCATCTCCTGACCCGACAAACTTTATGCGAGTCTTCCAATGATCAGATCTTCTTGAGGTGCTGGCCGGCGAACTGCTAAGCTTTGAGAGGGGGGCCTGTGATGTGCATGTCAAGGTGCGCGGTCTACCTGGAACATCCGATCAGACGAGTGGCACGTCTCTCTTGAATGGGTTGTCTAGAGTTTTTTTCTCCCCCTCTCAAGATGGCAGCGTTGAACGTGCATTAATTCGTTCCCGTGCACCCTCAGACATTTCACACTCTGTGTCAGACGCCCTCTGATCTCTTCGGCTGGTGTGTGTGTGGGGGGAAAATCCAAGAAGTCTGACAGCTGGCAGTATTTCAAAAATATGTTTAGGAACAGGAGAGATGATGAAAATAACCATAATCATCTGGGAATACTGAGGGCTTTCCCTGTTTGCACACAGACAAATCAGGCTCTCATAATACTTCATAACAGTCAGAACACTCCGATAAAACTGCATAACAGTCAGAATACTCCGATAAAACTGCATAGTAGTCAGAATACTCTGATAAAACTGCATAACAGTCACAATCCCCAAAAAGAGGTTTTGAAGAGATCAGCAACAACAGCATCCCATCAAAATGCTTCCATCATCCATCCAAGTATAATTCATAGAAACACCAACTGCTTGATTAAAAAATGTGTTTCATTTGAACATACAATATGCTTTATGCAATATGTTTTCTGATGAGTGTGTCTGTGAGAAGCAGCTGTAATGTTGCCCTGTGCTTGTCTTCTGTTTTTTTTTTTTTTTTTTTTTGTATTTTTATTTTATTTTTTTTACAATTGTCTTCCTTTATTAGATCGCACCAAAGCGTGACCAGGTGGGGACCTCCCCTACACTTTTTTTCCCCTTCCATCTTAAAAGACGGTCGTTCCCTCGTACACCCCTGTCCTCCCTCCCAACCCCCGCTCTGTCTGCCCGGTTAGACCATGTTTAATGGCTCTTAACCTACACGGCTGAAGTGTCAGGGGCTTTAGCTCTCTGCCACTCTGATGGCTTTCAACAGGAACCTCTTTCCCTCTCTCTCTCTCTCTCTCTCTCTTTCTCTCCTTCTCTCCTGCTCTCTCTCTCACTCTCTCTCTCTTGCTCCCCCTTCTCTGTCTCGCTCTTGCTGTCGTCAGTGTAATTTTCATGAGTAGTTATCCTGTAATGGATGAGGTGGTTCAGCTAAATCAATGCCATATCTCTCACATATCACACAGCTCTGCCGACGGAGCAGGCAAAGGCTAAGTGTGCTCTGTTCCAAAGCTCCCCATATGGGCAGACAGGATCACTTACCGCCAGTTAATGAACACTAGCCCAAAGATGAAAGAGAGGAGAGGTCTGGATAACATGACAAAACATATAAATTGTGTTATTCAACCCATTGAATCGTTTTTTTTATTTTAATGGGGTATTTTATAGGTAGAAGGGCCACATAACATTAATGTCTTACAATACATCAGGAATGTCTTCCAGATGGCTCAGGGTTTGAGAGGGGCTAGGCGAAAATTTGATCACAATATATTTTTCAACGATTTTATCAAAGAGATCCGTGTATATTAAAATAACAGTACATACAGTAAACACACACAGTGGTATGCAGAGGCCAGAGCGCAGAGTAATGACTTGTATTTCAATTACTAGCCTAGCCCTACAGTTTGTTTACAATTGTAAGACGATGACATTTTCTGTTTTCACATCAAGACTTTCAAACTGAACCATGCTCACCAATCTCAGGATTTCTGTCGATGTCAGGCTATATTCCTATGGCCCAAACATGAGCAGTGTAATATTTCAAATATTCAGAAGAGTGCAAATATTCCCTTGGCTTATGAGCCTTGTGTATGACATCATGTTTGCTCTACTGGTTTTCTGAATATTTGGTAATTTCCTTACTGTGTGTTCTTCATTATTTCCTCTGTGTATTTGCAACTACGTTCATGCTTTGGTATATGGAAATGTAGCCTGATCTATTCTGAAATGGTTATTTTCGAAAACCAATCTTTCTCAAAAAGGGTCGAGGGACTTTGAAAGCTATCAGAACCCCCCCATGTGACCTCTATCCAGTAAATGTGTGGGTGTCTCTAGGAACTCCTCCTGAAGTTTAACCCTTTAGGCTAGCCGGAGTGAGCGCATGCTAAACTAATGTGCACCAGAGCATGAGAGATTGCATGCCCGTGTACTGGTATAGAAACCCATTTAAAAGGGTGCAAAGAGTAACCTCACCATGATATCAGGTTATTAACACAGCTTGGGATATATAATATGGGATTAGTTGTCTTTCTCAATCTGTGCATTTGTAGTGCACATAAATATCCGCCGTATGAATTGTGCATATATGAATTATAGAAGATACTACAGAGATGTGGTTGTCTACAACAGAAGTGTACAGTAAGTGTAGTATGCATGCAACTGAATCCCAGGGAGTCATTTTTAGCGAGTCCTTCTTTGTGAATTGATTTGTTTATGGAGGTTGTGCTGATCCCAGGAGCCAGTTAAATATTTTTTAAACGTACAGCAATTATGCACTTGATGTTTATGGTAGTTTTTCCACTGTCTATGGATGGTTTCTTTTACGCAAGGTTTCCTGCATGGACAACTTAATATCACCAAAAATAAAGACTGTTGTTTCCTATCTGCATTTTGCATCTTTGGCAAACAAACCATAAAGCTAAAATCCAATGTTTTTCTTAGACTATGCTAGCACAGAATTTGGGACGGTTGAGGTTTTTCCATCATCTGAACACACAACACAAGTTCGATGAAAATTTCTGGTGGACTCAATCGAGGTCAGTCAGGCTTTTAGAGGGAAACAAATTATAAAACAGTAATAGGGACCTTTTTGTATAATCAGTGCAGTGGTAATTGATTCCTCTGCTAGATTATCAGTACTGTACAGTCAAGCGTTTCCTTGGCAGCACATTTCCTTCTTTCGTTCTTCCCTCATTGTATAGAGTTTTCCTTCTCTTCTTCTATTCCAACTACTCCCATGGATCCACAGATACCTTCTTCCTTTTTGCTATGTTCTCAGTGAACACACATATGGGACAGCACCGCCATACTGCAAAATGAATCTGTAAAATGCACTCAGTGGATATCAGTCCTAGTACCTTATGAGTGTACTGTACATTCTGACTTCAAAGCTACCTTAGTCGTTTCAGACATAGAGACTCCCAGGTAAAAGGTGTACAAAAGTTATTTTGTCATAGTTCCTGCATGTCATGGTGTCAGAGTCTGCCTGTTGCACAATACCTGAAGTACCACATGCAATCAGGATTGCATGGTCTGATCATGTAAATGATAAGGCATGCAACACTAGATCACTAATCTATGTATGTGATGGAGAAGAGTACATTTTGTTGTGTGTTATTAATAACTGGGATATACACAAGTTTTCATTTAAACAGTTATTTTTTATTGCTGATGATATACAGATTTGCCCACGCCATTTCATCCCATAATGACTTGTGTCAATTCACTAATGGTCTGTGATATTTTATCTCTCTCCCTCTTTTTTTTTGTCATCCTCTGCAAGTAGTTTGACTAGTCTTTGCCGTCCTAGACAGTCATGCTGTTGTAGTTGTTTGCTTGACAATTTGCTGTGTTGTTGACAGCTAATATTGTTTTATGTCGTAACATTCTGCTTGATTGTTTGTGTAGAGGCAGCAAAGGAAAAGATATCAGTACCATTAAATCCCTGAGGGTGTTGCGAGTGTTGCGGCCCCTCAAGACAATCAAGCGTCTTCCCAAACTAAAGGTAAAGTTGTCCCATTGAGCATGTGATGAGATGAGCTGTTTCCACACTTAGATACATCTAATGAATTAGAAGCTTGGGAGTCTGATTGTTGTTGAATGTAATTAAGTCTTTGGGAACCAAGGAGGACAAAATTCCGAGTCTCACAAATAATTACATCAGACGGTGAATTTATTCCATCGTGACCAGGCTTCCTGTGTTTTAATCTTCCCAAAGAAAGTGTTCATTCAACAGTATTGGTTTAATCGACCACAGAAATGTAAACCACAAGTGAACATCTAAGTCAATAACTTAAAGACGGGCATGTGTGTGTGTGTGTGTGTGTTTGTGTGCTTTGGTCTCTGGTGTGTGTCGCCTCAGGCTGTATTCGACTGTGTGGTGAACTCCCTCAAGAATGTGCTCAACATTCTCATCGTCTACATCCTCTTCATGTTCATCTTCGCCGTCATCGCCGTGCAGCTCTTCAAGGGCAAGTTCTTCTACTGCACGGATGAGTCCAAAGGCCTGGAGAAGGACTGCAGGTAACATGGGACAGAGGGCCCCTGAGGCCACACACTTGTCAATCTCACAGCAGGAGCTCCCCCTGTAGGAACTCCATGGTACTGACATGCCAGTTGTAGAAAACCCATTTGTGGTTCAAATGCCTTACAGTAGCAATTCTTACTGTGAGGGTTGGGTAACTGAGAGGGTTACATTATATGTTTAAATGTATGCATTGTTTGTTAGCCGTGTCCTTCTAATTTCTTTTTTTCCTGCTGATCAGGGGTCAGTTTTTGGACTACGATAAGGACGAGGTGTCTGCCCAGCCTCGGGAGTGGAAGAAATACGAGTTTCACTATGACAACGTCCTCTGGGCTTTCCTCACACTCTTCACAGTTTCCACTGGGGAGGGCTGGCCCACGTGAGTTACACTGTCACTGCACTCTTGGAGGCTAGACAGCGCAAATCACCACATAAAACTTTTAAGCATCCAACATTCATTCATCCTGCTGGTTATTTAAGTCTTGAGTTATTTTTGATATATATTTTTGAGGGGGAAATGAATCAGTAGCATCCATGCAGTTAGCTTCTCAGGAATCGTGGGCTATTTGTGTTGTGTGGAGGAATCTGACCCATAGAAACACCTCTCAAAAGTCTAGTCATGCTCCTGCTGAAGTGTAGGGATGTTTTGATGCTGCAGTAGTTGAAGTGCCTTCATAAAGGTGTTTGCTGTGTGCACTAGAGACCCCTAGACTGAACCGTGATGAAAGCTATAGGATGGGAAAGTGTCTAAGAAATTCATTCCTCTGTCGGAATCTAATGTGAAGCTAATAAATGATGAACAACACATCCACACGAAAGGAAATTGTTAATTTACTATTACTACTAATTCCAGTAAGCATTTTTTTTTTCAAAAACCAACATTCCATATAATTATGTGGGGAAATTTGAAGTTTACAGCTTCTCAAAAACTCATCTATCATCTATCTAAGGCAAGCAAAAATGGTCACAAAGCAAGTGTTTTTCCAAAGGCCGCTTGTGAGGTCAAAAAAAAAAGTCAAAAAAAGTCTGGTGTTTGACAAAAAAAGTCAAAAAAGTGTCCAATACAGTGTGCAATTAACATTGTTGTAAAAGAGACATAGAATGATTTTTTTTGCCTTGGTTTTGATGTATTACTGTAAGGGAGGTTGTGCATGGCCAACAAGATATCATGAACTTGATGATTCATTCTTGTGCCCTCCTTTATTATTGAATCAGTACCCATCCTAATATAAGGTTTTAATTGGACTTGTCGAATACCTGAGAGGGCCTTCACACCTTCACGGGTTACAGGTGCAGGTGCAGTTTTTTGATTTAGCTATAACTTTCAAAGCAACACTGCTACAGTACTTTCCTAGAAAACCTTTGTATTATTGAAAAGCTGACTTTTCGGTCTGTCAGACCTTGAGCGGATTGTCAGCTGTTCAATAATAAAAAGGTTTGTCCGTAAAAGTAGTTGTTGCACTTACTTGGTCAATACTTTGTCATTTCATTTATTTATGTTCATTTATATTCATTTTATATCTTTATAGCATATAAAATTGCACTTGAGCTCATTTTTTTCTATACTCTTGATTCTGTTTTGAGGAATTCCCTTTCACAATTCCTGTGTCCCCAATAGAAGCAGAAGTTGTTGAGAAAAGGTTCTCTGATAAACAAAGAAAACAATATAAAAGGGGTGTCTGCAAATGTAGAACCATAAGCAACAACTGTTTTGTCTGCAAAGTACTTTGGGAGTTAAATAGTGGGTTAGAAAGGTTTTGTTCTTGACATTAAAAAGGGCGTGCTCATGAGAAATGGTAAAACACAGAGAAAAAAGTGGGAATAGAACTGGCGGTGGACGGTGTCCAGTGACCATGGAAGAGGTTTAGATAGAGGCCAGGGAGTGTCTGGCCTAAAGGTCCACTGTGAGAGTATTCCATAAACTTAGGTAATTGGCTTGGCAACACCCCAACCTCTACTATAATTCAATTTTTTTTAAGATACAGTACATCCACACACACACACACACACACCAACAGAATCAACGAATAAAGTGTGTTATTAAATAATTCATCCATGCATGATATGTTGAAATGATGGACGGGTTGGTCTGTAAATGAAACTATAAGTAAATTAAAGTCTCCCCTCCCTCCTCCCTTTCTAACCTGGAGGGCTGAGTGAAGTGAATGTTCTGCTGCTAAAACTCTGTCCTCACACAATGGATTTGGAAATGGATTTTTTTATCGCTGATGCTGTATCATATACCTATAAATTGTGTCAGAGGGTAGACATCCATTCCCATCTTTTTTTCTTTGAGCTACATTTAATATCACAAGTTTTGTTGCAATGTTTTTCATTTCGATCTATGAAATCAACTGCATGATTCTGATTTTGCGTTTTACAGTATAATGATATTTGATCATTTGATCCCACAGGGTCCTGAAACACTCAGTGGATGCCACGTTTGAGGACCAAGGCCCCAATCCAGGATACCGGATTGAGATGTCCATCTTTTACGTGGTCTACTTTGTCGTCTTCCCCTTTTTCTTTGTAAACATCTTTGTGGCCTTGATCATTATCACTTTCCAAGAACAGGGTGACAAAGCTATGTCAGAGTGTAGTTTGGAGAAAAATGAGGTAAACACATGAACCTATCTATATATATATATATATATATATATATTTGTGTGTGTGTGTTCATCTTAATCCCTTGATCCCAGTGTAGAGGCTAATAGCAAGACCTATGTAAACTAGCCATCATTTGTGTAGTATGTGCAACATGGGTTCCCCACAGTAGTCCCTCATTGGTTGATAGTGTACTATACATGCAGTACCCCATTTCTAAGCGTATGGATTATGGGATGTTTTCATTGACATTGCACAAGACACCTGAACGGGCTTGTTGTGAAGCATTGTTATCTGGCAGTTGCTGGCTGTGGAGCCTACCAATGGTAGCAGATGTGGTATCCAGGTGAGGTATGCTGACAAGTAGAGGATTCATTTCAGGATCGTGACCGCATCTGCCAAGCCCATAAACAGACACACGCACGCACAAACACACACACACACACACACACACACACGTGTACACACACACACACACACACTCACCACTCCCTCCTCCCTCCAGACGGAAATGGAGCCAGTGAGATGTTTGCTCCTTGTATCCACGGGGACCCCATTAGGCAATCATCGCCAGCCTGTTGAGCCAGCAAAAAATAAATCTTTCCTGTCCATATGCTCCACAAACGTGACTCACCAACTGTTGCAACGGCAGGGCTGTATTTGTCATAGAAGCCTCAGATATCCTGAAACAAAATACAATCATTACAATCATCTTTTGTTCATCCGTCATCCCCTTCACTCGTCCGGTTTGTAGAGTGGTTATTTATAATACATGAGAGATTGTCAGGCCTCCAGGTCCTTATTTGTCACCTTTACAATAGCGTAACAACTACAATAACTATGTGAAGTGATGGGTTAGGCTGAGCAAATAAAAGTCCTCTTTCATGTTGCGAGGGGACAAATATTTTTCTGTTCATGAAAATCCAGACATACCAGTTTTCATGAGTACAGTAGATAGATGTTTGCACTTTTATATAGCCTGGTTTTACATTTGTTATATTTATAATTATTTATTTATATTTATATGTTTATTTATATAAATATTTTTCAGAGAGCTTGTATCGACTTTGCCATCAATGCAAAACCGCTGACACGCTACATGCCCCAGAACCAGCAGTCTTTTCAGTATAAGATGTGGAAATTTGTGGTTTCCCCCCCCCTTCGAGTACTCAATCATGATCATGATAGCACTCAACACCGTGGTTCTCATGATGAAGGTAAGACTACTAGTGTTTAACCCTTTAATCTATTTCATTATTATTTATTTAAGATATTTTTGGGGTGTTTTTGCCTTTACTCAAATAGAACGGTAGAGAATGACAGGAAATGAGGGGGAGAGACATGGGTTAGGATCAGGATATGACCTCGGGTCAGACTCGAACCCTAGGTCCTCGGATTTATGGTATGACACCCTAGCCAACTGAGTCACACCACACCCTTAACCTGTTTTTTTAGACTAGTAGACTTAAACAAATCACACAGCAGCAGTTAACAGCCAGTGACACACACTGGCTGCTTGCACAGTCCTTCAGGAGTATGAAGTGCTTAGGAAATTCTGTCATTTCTAATATGTCTGTAATGTTATGTTCAAAACATTTGGTCTTTTGGTGTTTGGTTTGGTACAGTATATAATGCTTTTAACGTCAATAACGCATGGGTTTTCATCAGTTCCATGGAGCACCAGACTTTTACGAGGCCATGCTCAAGTACTTGAACATCGTCTTCACTGCCCTTTTCTCACTTGAATGCATCCTCAAGATCATAGCTTTTGGTCCTTTGGTGAGTCTTTGATTTTCCATTGATGAAACAGTATCATTTAAGTTTGATAAACC
This sequence comes from Limnothrissa miodon, assembly GCA_017657215.1. Taxonomy (NCBI): domain Eukaryota; kingdom Metazoa; phylum Chordata; class Actinopteri; order Clupeiformes; family Clupeidae; genus Limnothrissa; species Limnothrissa miodon. The sequence goes on from JAGFZM010001012.1 coordinate 572,642, forward strand.
AAAAAATGCAATGCAAAAACATCTAATTGTTCTGTGCTTTGCTGGTTGGATGACGCCCATGTCGCACCATTTTTCAGAATTACCTGAAGGATCCTTGGAATGTCTTTGACTTTGTGACTGTCCTCGGGAGCATCACAGACATCCTGGTCACAGAGATCAATGTAAGTGAATGGAGCTGAATATTCTTGGGCCTGTCCTGATGAAAGGCGTCTGTCAGCCAAACCTGAAACACAGAACCAGGCGATAGCAGGAAAGTGTGCCGGCAGACAGGCAGGCAGAGGCAGGTGAAGAGGCCAGACCCACAGATGGGATAACTCTGAAAATGAGTTGGGCTCTGTCCAGGCTGGGCAGAAGGATGGGGTGGGGGGCCGGGGGGTGAACTCAGCCAGCACGGTTTACACTGCAGCCAGACCAGATGTAATGGCCAGGGTAAAGAAGCATCATCTGATGAAGATTGATTAAAACTCTAAGTCTGAAGCCGCACTTTTGGGGATGCTGAGTACCTAGTAGAGCCAAAGAACACTACCTGATCAGTCTTGTGATGTGCTCTGTGTTATCTTTCCTATTGTATGATGTCAGTGTCAAGGTATACCGTATGCATTCAAATTCGTTGCTCTTTCTATGACTGTGCAGGGGTGTTCTTGATGTGTCATTAGTGCTTGTGGCTTCTTTTACACGTGAGCCTTTCTCTTGTTCTTCCTGTGTTTGACATGTCTTTGTATCTGCTTGTCTGTGTGTTTTGCCTCTCTGTCCTCTCTTATGTGTGGCTTCACTGTCCAATGTCCGCACTCACTCTTGGCTGGTGCTTGCCTTGACTAAACTACGGCCCTTGTAGACTACGGTAAGCTCTTTCCTCCTTGACACTTTGTCCTTCTGAACAACTGGTGAATGCTTGGAGGGGAATCAGACAGCTTTGAGTCATCGATGGTCATTATACTGGAGTTGGAACAGCAGTAGCGTCACTCACTGTCAGACCACCCCAGTCTGACTCCCAAACACAGTGCAAAATATCAGCTGGATTTCCCTTTAATTTGAAGATCCCTGGTGATTATATCATACAGCCAGAACTTCTCCAAGCATTTAATTTTCTACAATGAGCTCAAACTAGGCTAAATGAAGCTGTGTAACAGTGAGTTGTAGTAAAAACATAAAATGGGCTGCTCAGCAGGAGGTTAGGGAATGCTTCGGCACTTCAGCAGTGCACACCTGACGGTTAAAAAAAAAAACAAGCTGGTCTCATTCGCCTAAAGTCCAGCCAGTACTTCGGCAAGCCATTCTGTCTTGTGCGCTTTCTTTTTTGGTTTGTTTGTTTTCTAATAAAAGAGCAGTGTGCTCAGCATTTTAAATATCTGTGCTTGCATAAATGCATGTTGTTTACAATCTTGTCAATTGTTTGTGTGCGTGTGCGTGTTTGTGTGCGTGTATCCACAGGACCGTCTGTTGAACCTAAGCTTCCTGAGGCTCTTCAGGGCGGCCCGTCTCATCAAGCTGCTCCGACAGGGCTACACCATCCGCATCCTCCTCTGGACCTTTGTGCAGTCCTTTAAGGTACTGGCAGGGGGTTCTCGGCCTGCTCCATAATTGATGAATATTGACTGCGTATGAGTAATTAGACATGGTAGTGCTCTGAGCCGCTGGGATGGAGCACAGCAGGGAGGAAGGCAGCATACCTGAAACTAAACATGCCCCCCCTTTTCATTGTCCACAGGCGCTGCCTTACGTTTGCCTTCTGATCGCCATGCTGTTCTTCATCTATGCCATCATTGGAATGCAGGTTAGTGCCCGCTAGGCTAAGCTAACTTGCGCTCTAAACTAAAAAAATAAAATAAAATATATATTTTTTTAAACTTGTACTGTAAGTACATTTCAGTTGCATGCAGTGAATGTCGTTAGTTGATCACCAGCTCAGAGTCTGCAGAGCAGTTATGGACTGCTTTTATAAATAGCACTTTTCTACTCCTACGACCACAGCGCTTTACAACATATGCCTCTCATTCACCCATTCACACACATGCATTCATACACCATTCATGCAGGGAGCCATTGAGGTTCACTATCTTGCTCAAGGATACTTCGATGGGGTCAGATGGGGCGAGGTGGCACCTCTAACACCTGCGCCCCCATCTCCCACCACCCAGTTGGAAGCAGGGAATACTACCTGGCTCCCAGGGGTGCTATTGGTTTTGCCTGCAGATTCTGATACACTTGTACATAGTTATTGAATAGCTCTCTGCCTAATGCATCACCACAGAGCCTTGCATTAATTAAAGTGCATGCAGACAGACAGCCTGACTGCTCCAAGCTTGGTTTAACTTTTTTTGAAGCCTACATTTTTTTTTTTTTAAAGTCTAATTCATGTTTAAATACAAAAGACTTTTAAAACAGACTATAATATACTTTACTGTCAGGGAAATAAATAAAGTGACTTGACTAGTAATATACTGTAGCTGAGCTGATGATATATATTTGATCTTTTTCCTCTTCATTGGTTTTTAATGGTATAGATAAGGATGCTTGGAACACACTGTATACAATGAATTAACACTACAGTACAGGAAATTACGATTGTGCCTCTTTTCTTCAATAGCTGTTCTCATTATCTATTCCAGGTTTTTGGGAACATTGAGCTCAATGAGGACACCGCTATCAATCACCATAACAACTTCCGCACCTTCCTCCAAGCTCTCATGCTCCTCTTCAGGTAAGGTCACTAGCAGATTCACTAAAGTCTAAACCTAATTTAGTTTACTGCTTTTCATAGCAAGGCACTTTCTGCACTGTCATTGTCACAAAGCGCTTAGTCACTAACTGAAACCTGAAACCTCTTTAAAGTAAACACTTTAAAGTGAAGCTTTGGACTTTTTAAATTGTGTTTGAATTAAACAACTATTTTTGGTCTGACCTTCAAGTTTTTTCTGTATGGTGTACAGGTGAATTCATGTGTGATTCTCAACAGCCCAACCAGAATAAAGTGCACAGTTTTGTGTAGGTAGAAACACATTGCAAAGAAGTAGTAAAGAAGTAAATAAAAACATTTCACAGCATGACTAAACATTTCACAAAACTTGTTCATACGTAAATAACCTTCTAGAGGCACCAGTAAGAGTTTAGACAAATGCATGGGATGTTCCTGCCTTCCAGTGCACTCCTCTTTTGCACAAGGCGATGGCTAGTTTTGAACCAAATCCTACATAACACAAAAGGACATTGTTAAGATGATCAAGCTTTAATATGCATAAAGTCTTAAATGGTTGCTATAGGGTGGGGAATAAATGAATGGATTCCTAAAAGCATTTAGTTTTTTTTCCTCTTTTTTTCAGTTTTTTTTTTTTTTTTAATAATATCCCAGAGGGGGAAAAAGTCCTTCACACTTAGACCAGGGGTAGATCATTTGCCACTTTTCTCTCTCTCTCTCTCTCTCTCTCTCTCTCTCTCTCTCTCCCCCCACTCCCTCAGGCGTTCCTCATCTGGTCAGCAGTGTGTTGCTAATGGAGAGATAATGGGGGAGAAATGTGAGAGCCAGAGAGTTTGCTGATTGGCTGCCTACTGCTCCTCCAGCGAGGCCTTGGCAGAGTTCTAAGTGTGTGTGTGAGTGTGGGGATGCGTGGGCATTCAGTCTGAGGGGCGAGGGAGAGGCGTTCATTTGCTCAGTTTTACAGTAGGGCTGTATGCTGCCATAAGGGTGCCATCGTGCTTTGCCCACAGGCTGAGGTCTTGAGCGGTGGGCCTTTAATTGGCTCTGCTGCAAGCCTGTCTGCTTCACTAACTACGCCATCCCACCGCCAGACAACATCCTCAGCACTCTTTCTGAGTTCGCTCTCATACTTACTGCCTTTGTTTCTCTCACTCTCTCCCTCTTTCACTCACACACACACACACACACGCTCCCTGCGTAACTCTGAGGAGTCATGTTCACACTCCCCCGTGTGCGTGCCTGGTCCTTCCAACCCGCCGCAGCACCTCCTTTCTTGCGACAAGCGTACACACTTGTGTTTACAGCTCCGCTGTGCCAGGCAACCTTGGGATGGAGACGCCGAGCAGAACAGAGCAGAGCACAGCTAGCGTTTGCTTTAGAAGTGCCACCTGGAGGACGACACTCCATCTCTCACGGAGTGGATTTCATTTCCATATTTTAATGATTCTCTCAGCTGTCTCCTCAGGAGTGAATTGCACAGAGCACCTCTCCTTATCTTTCTAGAGTTGGGACCAAGATTGGTTATAATTATCAGAATTAAAATGGTTGTGTGGGTGTGGGTGTAGGTGTGTGAAAGGGTAACCAGTTCATTTTCTGTGCTCTAATTGCTGCTTCTTTCCTCATCCTCATCCTCTCTCTCTCTCTCTCTCTCTCTCTCTCGTTATCTCCCTCTGCTGTCCTCAGGAGTGCCACAGGAGAGGCCTGGCATGAAATCATGCTGTCCTGTTTGAGCCACCGCACCTGTGATAGGGAATCAGGCGTATCCGGCAAGGAGTGCGGCAGCGACTTCGCCTACTTCTACTTCGTCTCCTTCATCTTCCTCTGTTCTTTCTTGGTCAGTACATTTACCGACTTCAGACGACTCATCCAACCACGTTCTCTCCTGCATGCTTTTTTTTTTACCTGTTTGCTCCCACCCTCAGATCATCAGCACTGACTGAGAATAGAGAGTTACCTGTTGAAATGCTGTTGGAGAATACTGTCATATAAATAATACTGTGTTTTTATATTGGTGTAGAATTGCAGGATTACTACAGTAGATTCAGCAATACTAGATAATACGACTTTTAAGTATACTGCTATGGTGCTCTTTTACAGATGCTGAATTTATTTGTAGCAGTCATCATGGATAACTTTGAGTACCTCACCAGAGACTCGTCTATCCTGGGGCCCCATCATCTTGACGAGTTTATTCGGGTTTGGGCTGAGTACGACCCGGCTGCCTGGTATGTTTTGTCCATGACAGCTCGGGGGAAGATGGATTGTGGCTGCCTTACAGTACCTTATGCACCCTTACAAATAAAGCACTTTTAGCCTGGCCACTGCCTTCGAGAGCAGAATTCATCTTGGTTGGAATGGGAGAGCTAGGGCCTTTGTCACCCAGCATCTAGCCTACTAGTCTTACTCAGTGGTTTAAATCTGTTCTCTCTCTCTACAGCAAGAAAAAAAAAGATGTCTGATGCGTTGTGTAGTAGCATAGCGAGCCCCTTGACACCCACAGTACCCTACAGTTCTGCTCAAAGCTAACATGGCTGCTGATTTTTCAAAGAGGAATCTGAATCTGTGTAGAGGTCCCTGTAAGTGTCCAAGCGGGCCCTATTACGCTAGGCTAGGCTACTCACTGTTCTGCTACCCCTGTGCTTAAGCCTGTGTTGTATCTGCTTGTTCTTTTCCGCAGCGGACGGATTTCCTATAAGGATATGTACAATTTGTTGCGAATTATCTCGCCTCCCCTTGGCTTAGGAAAGAACTGCCCTAATAGGGTAGCATACAAGGTTTGCAAACCCTGAGCGACCTCGCCCACTCTCGGGCGCTGCGTGGCAGTGCCCAGTGACCCCGAATGAATGGCTGTGCACTCTTTACGACTCACCTACACACAAGCACTTGCCCTACCAGACTGACTGGCTTTGGTTACGGATGCGGGACTGGAAACAAAGATTTCAAAACCACTCTCTGGCTGATAGCAGTCTTAAGTCTCAGGCCCACTTTATGGCAAGATTTTGACTTTGTTCTTTGCCAGTCTGTGGGATTATGTCTTTTTTTTCTAGTGACAGCTTTGTTTGGAATGGGTATTTTAAAATGGATAGAATCGAGTTTTTTTTACAGTGAAAAACAATGTTTTTGTCATGAAAAGGAAGAGAAGACTAAAGAAAGTAAAAGAAAGTTAAAGAGTGAAAGCTGAGATACGTAATCGGTTCAGAAGGCTGGCCTTGAAATCTCTGTTTCCACGGACCATGTTGAGAACCCCCTCGATGTCTCTCTGCATGCTGAAGCAGACATCTCCAGTACAATGCAGCCATTAACTCTCTTCATCCTTCACCTGGTGTTACTCCTCCACCGACCTCAGCCACTTGCTCTCACCATTACCATGACTTCCCTGCCCCCCTCCCCAAGGCCCAACTCCTCCCGTAGGACCTCTGGCCTCTCTGGGGCCTCTCTCTCTCATACTCCCTACCTTCCCCCTCCAGGGATCCATCTCTGTGCCCGGCCAAACCCCAGGGGTGAGGATGGCATCCATCTACATGTCTCTCTCTCTTGGAAATCTCAATAACAAAAGATTTCTGTTTTGTGTTTGTTTTGTTTTTGTCTTCCCTTTTTGGTTTGTGTTTGTTATCTTTTTGTCGTTTCTCCTCTGTGTCTCTAACCCCACCCCTCCACCCCATTCCTTTTTTTATTTGGCTTTTGATTCTCTGTTTTGTAAAGCGGCCGTATCAAGTACCGCGATATGTATGAGATGCTGCTCCACATGTCCCCACCGTTAGGTTTGGGGAAGAAATGCCCGCCAAGAATCGCCTATAAGGTAGCTTTCCTCTCGCCAAACCTCTGCTCACGCACTCCTTCCCATTGGCTTATCCCCCAGCCAATCTGTGTGCTCCGCAATGTAACCCCTTGTTCCTTGGTTTGTTCTTTTTTTGCTAGTGCTCCTACCCTTTTTTATTGATGTAGATGCCCGCTCCTTCTCCCTATCCCTGCTCTCCTCTTCCACTTTACCGCTTGTTAGCTTACCTTAGTCTGCCTTTTTTTTAGCTTAGCATAGATTAGCATAATTTAGCTTAGCGTAAACTTGATTTGAGGAGACTAAGATTAGACCAAGTATCACTACAAGGATAGGTGGAGAAGAACAGACGTGATAGTTTAGGAGGATCAAAGTTCATTTCTGTATTTTTTTTTATTCCTTAACATCTTTCTCATGTAAAAGTTTTGTCCCTCACTCTGCATTGTGTAGGGGTTTTTGCACCATGTATGATGCACTGCTAAAGATAGCATGCACATTGCACACTACTAATTTACCTAGGTTGGTTGCGAATGCTTGCTCATATCTCTTGCAATATCCACACATACTCACATTAACTTAATTATAGTTACATGGGGGAAACACTCAACTTTTTAAATTTATTTTAGAAGACTTTTTTGAGAGGACATTTTGTGTGTAGATACTGCTCCATACTTCATCAAATTTCCATCCTGGTGCCTTTTTTCAAAGCCTAGTAGATCATTGGTATTGTTTTCTTAAATCTTTACTTAGCCCATCTTACTTACAGTCTCTTTGCCAGTGTTTTCAATATGATGGGTATTGAGTTCTTTGTGGAGCAGTGTGTATTTTGTTTTTACGCCATGAGAGTTGCAGACAGCAGTTTGTCCTTTTTGTATTTCTCTTACAAAGTATTTATTTTTCTCTATGCTCTTCTCTCTCCTTTTCTCTCTCTCTCTCTCTCTCTCTCTCTCTCTCTCTCTTTCTCTCTCTCTGTATCTCTTAACATCCTCTTCTTTCTGCCATTTCCTCAGACTTTAGTTTCTCTGCATCTTTCTCAGTCCTCTCTCTACCTCTTCCTCTCTTTGTACAAGTGTGTGAATGTACTTCAGTTATTTTTTTCCCTCCTGTTTCATTCAGATGGTATGTTTCTACTCTTGCACTGCTACTGCTCGTAGATGTATACTCTGTTTGTTCCCGGGAGCTCAACTCTTTCCAGAGTGGCATCACACAGTGCAACACTGTGCATTAAACATATTTAGTCATGGAACACACACACAAACACACACATACACACTTGCACATCGCTTTCTCTAACCACACGGGGAAGTCGTTGGATAACAGTTGCTTACCACGCACATCAAAGGCCATCATTGGGCCCAAAAAGTAGCCACGACCATTCGCTGTGTATTTTGTGTGAAGTTAGCACAGAGTCGAGCTCCCATGACCTGTGAAGCACCTTCATGTGCACATGCTTTTCTCTCACTTTTCTGTCTCTTGGTGTCAGTCTCACGCCAGCACACCCTTTGGCTGCAGATGGTAGCCTGTAACAGTGAATGTGAATGTTTGACATTTTCTATTAATTTCCGTGTTTCTATTTGGATGAAACAATTTGTGTGCTGCTCAGATAAAGGATTCTACTCCCCCAAGGCTACTACTGTACTTTATGCTTTTATACTACTCTGACTGATATTTCTCTTACTAGAATTGTTACTGCTAATGCTGTTGCACTTATTGATCAATAACAGACGCAACAGCGATGCTAATAACATCATTATCGGATCAGATTACAGCATTGGCAGTGGATTAGCATTAGCATCAGCATGTCAAACCTCTTAGCAGCACACAGGCCGTTTCCTCTGAAAGAGAAGTGTTGTTATATGCGAGTGGCCCGACCTGGCTGCTGAGATGTGAGCCTCCCTAACCTGTTTTCCCCCCCCCCCCCCCTCCATGGCTCCTGTAGCGTCTGGTGAAGATGAACATGCCCATAGCCGACGACAACACCGTCCACTTCACCTCCACACTAATGGCTCTCATACGCACCGCGCTGGAGATAAAACTAGCATCAGGCAAGGCCTCAGGAAATTGTAACTTCTTACTTTGATGTCTGCTGTTAGTGTCAATCATGGTGTTAATTTAATGAGAAAGACTTTTAAATATAAAACCGTAGCTTGACTATGCTATAGGTGAGTCCTAGAACACTGCACATAAATAAACAGTTTATGATTGTTTCAGGGTGTGAAGGGCTTATGGCTTAGAGTGGATAGGATTGTAAAAGCCAAGCTCAGGAAGTGACAGGAAAGAGGATGCACAGTGTGTGTGTGTGTGTGTGTGTGTGTGTGTGTGTGTGTATGTGTAGTTTTTAGGGAGTGTATTCATTATTGATGGGGCACAGGAACAATCTGTCCCTCACTGTGTGTTTATTGTTGCGGTGAGGCCATGCAACCAACTCTAAGAGAAACTTTTGCTTGACTCAGCTAAATCTGTTTTCTTTTCGAAAGAAACTTCCTCATGGACACACTGTAGGTGGTCTTTTGTGTTCTTTAGTTCACCCATCAGTCTAGTTCCGAGGCTCAGAACAATTTAGAATCAAGTAGTGCGGGAAGATGAACGAAAGGAAAAACGTTGCACATTAGTGGGGTTTTATTGCAGTTAGCCCTTTTCCTGTGATCTGAGTGCAGAGTTGTGTGTTTGTTTAATGGGCTTTTCCCTCTAATCCCATTTGGACTCATTAGTGGGTTTTGTGTTGTCGTGGGTGTGTGTGCTGTCGCAGAGAGTGGCTGATGGCACCGTATGTGTTTCTCAGGCTCCACTGCTCAATGGCACAGAACTAAACTAGGCTTCATCTCCATTGTATCATAACCATCTAGATCAGGAGGAAAGTCTTTTTTTGCTTTGAGAGAAAATATATTTACAGAAATATTTTTGCTGTGTTTCTTGAGAAAGCACAACAGATTTTTTTTGTAGGACTGTTATTTTATCTCTGTGTTTGATATAGTGTGGTCTCTTGCACTTCCTCTCAGGGATGGTGGCCCAGCGGTTAAGTGACGCCGAGCTGAAGAAGGAGTTGTCAACAGTGTGGCCTAACCTGTCTCAGAAAACCATGGACCTGCTGGTGACGCCACACAAACGTATGATTTCCTGCGTGAAGTGTGACTTTCTGAGTGGAATGTGTGAATTGAAATAAATGAGGATTTGTTTACAGCCTAAGCCTTTTAGAGTTTTTAGAGTAACAGATCTATTTGATTGTAGGCCATTTTATCAGTATCAGTGGTTGATATAGAGTAGATTTCTGAAATCAGTTGGCTTTGTTTGTGGCGCCACCCTGTGGTGAAGATCCATTTTCCCTCTTTCCCATTCAAAACCTCTTCAGATGATAAAGAACTGTCATTGCTCATTCTTGGATTTAGCAACACCAATTGTCTAAAGGATTTTGAAACAACACAGTTTTTTTTATCTTACACAAGCTGTTATTAACTTCCTGTTCTTGAATTTTCTACATCTTTTTTTACTGCCTTCCACTCTTGCATGGCTCAGCCAACGAACTGACGGTGGGGAAGGTATACGCTGCCTTAATGATCTTTGACTACTACAAGCAGAACCGGGCCCAAAGGCTTCAGATGCAGCAGCAGCAGCAAAAGGAGCAGGCAGCTGCTGCTGCCGCCGCCGGCAACCAGGTGAGGCGCTCCGCCCGTCCCCCGCCCCGAGCATGCCCCTCCCTGTCCCCTGCACGCCTGGAGTGTCTGAATGTGTTCTCTGTCCGCACAGAGTAAAGTGGGCGCTCTCCTCAAACCAATACTGCCCCTCACTCACATGCAGGACATGGATGTGTACAGCGTGGACTGCCCCTCGGAGGCCCAGGCCCAGACCAGGCCCTGCTCTACCACGCTCAACAATGGCCGCACACAGTGAGTGAGCGAGCACCACTTCTACACACACACACACATGCGCACACACGTACATACACACACACACATATACACACACATCACCATGCACCTGCAAGCTCAGCCCAGACACACAGTGGGTAAGCACCTACCAACACACACACACCGCTGTGAACCTGCACATCTAGCTTAGGCTGCCTCACTATGAATTCATAAGCTAATCTGGCTGTAAGTGGCTACTTGGTGCATTGAAACACCTGTCCACTTGTGAGGCAGACTAACAAAAACACAAAGGAAAAAAGACCTAGGTAAAAAAACTACTGGCCTCCAGTGACTGCAGCTCATGTGTATCCTCAGTCATTTATGGATGATGTTGAAAAATCATCATTTTACCATCACAATTACCCCTAAATTATGGGCCCAGTTATAAAAGGTCTTCTATAAGATTTTATTCTATGATTTATTTGATATTTATTTTTGTATATAATTTTTCTCTTCATTTAGAACATATTTTGACTGTAGATCAGACTTGTTGCAGCTGTGAAACCTATTGCTTCTGCCTTAAATTTCTGTTTTGATTGGAGATAAAAGCATTTATTTGAAGCTAACCAAAGCTTCCATGATTGATACTGTAGCAAACTACAATATCAAGCAGAGTTTCTAATGCTAATGCAAGTGTTAGCGCTAACATAGTTTTTGTTTTACTCCTCCCATCACGGCAGGCCAAGCCACGATGTCAACATCAGAGGGTCCTCCTCATGGGCCTCAGAGAGGTCGCGGGAGGTCCAGAGATCCAGCAAGCGGACAATCCACAGGGGGCCATCAGGCGAGGCTGCAGATCCAGCCAATGCCCAGGTACTCTAGAATAGTAGTGCAAACGGATCTGAAGGAATATTGTATAGCACAGTCTAAATAATACAGTAAAGCTGTGAAGAAGATATTTCAGTTTTGAAAAACTGTGTGGTTCATGGAGGTCTTATCATTACTGGTGTTTTTTTGATAGTGACTGTGTGTGTACATGAACATGTGTCTGTGTGCATGCATGCATGCATGCGTGTTTGTGCGTGTACTAGCATGCATGTGCTTGTGTTTTGTGTTTTGAAAAACTGTGTGGTTCATGGAGGTCTTATCATTACTGGTGTTTTTTTTATGGTGTCTGTCTGTGTGTGTGTGTGTGTGTGTGTGTTCCCCTGTAGGAGTCAGTCGAGTTGAGAAAGATGGAACACAGTGCCAACACAGGAGCCTCGTCTTGTCTGGAGAGCCAAGGGAGGGCTGTGTCCATGCCCAGACTCAGCGCTGAGATGCAGGTACAGTGCTGGGCATCTTAAGGCCCTTTCACACTGGTGACTTTTCCAAGAAATGTTCTGGAACATTCCCTTCATGGGGTCATGTTTGAATGGGAACAGTCATTAATATTCTGGAAAGTGTGTGTCCCTGATTTTCCCCTCTCAACATGTACTAAAATAAATCTGAAAAATCTGTATGGTTGTCATGAACATAAGAAGCAACATTGCTCCATGATGCAGTACATTTCTTTCCAGACATTTTGGACACATAGACAGTACATTTTGATCAGATTTTTACAATATGCAAAAATATGTTGTTGGAATCCAGATGGCTGCCAACCATAGACACAACATGTGCCATCTATTACCATGGGCAAGTTATAAAAAGGCTGCAGCTCTACCTGACTGCACATTTGAAGGGTGATTCCTCTCCTCTCCTCCAGGGGCGTGCAACAGGAAGACTGTAATTGTGTTAGCACAAGGCCTAGTATGCACTGTCAAGGGCAAATGGGGCAGGCTTGTCCGACAGGGAACGATCATTAGATTCCATGTTTAGACTGTGAGTGTCTAGTGTTCTTTGTGTAATGAAAATAAAACATAAAAAATGTCTTGGCTCATTTGTGGGAAATATTTGTTGCTTTTTCCAAAACCTTCAAGAAACCAATAAAGAATTGAAAGAATTATTTGGTTATTTGAAAACATTTGGTTCTAGAAAAAGATGCTGTTGTTCCAAGGAGGTCTGTCATCTTTTCATTTCATATACCTTGATTATGATCACAGACTCCTTGTGTTGTGACGAAAAATGCACTCCACGTCTGTCGGCATTGTTTTGAAAGCTTACATAAGACATTGCTCAGTCAGAGTGGAAAAGCTCTTTATTTCATCATCAAATTACTTCTATCCAACTGGGTTGCCCACCTGAAACTCCTTTCAAACTATTATGCAGTCTGATAACAGCCTTCAGACTTTCTGTCTACGGTTTCAGCACCATCTCATATAGTGTATTTTCAATTTTTTTTGTCTGAGATTTTAATGGGTAGACTTTGCCCCTATTGAGCTGCACTGGTTGGCTATGGTCCAGGCCCAACTGTTTGGCTGGGTCAAAAACAAAAGCTATGCGGTGGGATATGTTTCCCCCCGTGATGTCTCGGCCTTGGCAGCCCAAAACAGACAGCTTATTGACAGCACAAAAAGGTAAATTGTGTGCAGCCAGATAGAGAGGCTGAAGATTTTCTGGTTATCATTGCAGTGATATATTGCCAAGTGTTGAAATGTTTAAGGTGAGCCACAAACCTGGCCTTTTTAGGTTCCCTTGATGGAGCTCCTCGTTAAAAATACCTACTGTCAATATTATTGAGATTTCTCACCTATGCTCCCTTCATTCATCACTGATTTACTGCATAGTTCAGCCAGAGTTGAATCTATATTGTATCATTGAATGCCTGTCCTAGTTAATAACGCTTTATATGACACAGTCATGTGGTGTTTATGTTTTTCTGTGTGTCTCACCCTGTTCTATCTCCTCTCTATGTCCCGTGACTTGTACTCTGACAGAGAAGCCACTCAAGACACTCCCCTGGAACACTGCTTGCTGTATGTACCAAATCCGACTCAGTCTTCTATGGTGAATGCTGAGGAATAAAGTCAGTGGATAGTTGATAGTGGAATGTAATTGCTAATGAAATCATTTCAGCGGGGAAAGCAATTACATTTAAAAAAAACAATTAGCCTCAAATGCACCCATTTACAGACACACACACACACACACACACACACACACACACACAACGAGGCTGTCATGCAAGGCAGCCATTGGAAGCATGAGGGATCAGTGTCTTGCTCAGGTCCATAGGGTGAGGAAGAGCTGGTTTCAAATTAGCAAACCTTCTGTTACCAAGCGACTCCTCTAACTCATGCGCCAACCAATGAATCAGTTTAATAAATATATTTTAAGTTTAGATAATCAGAATTTGACTTAGATAAGACAAACACAGAGATGGTATTAAACAGTTTAACCGTATTGAATGTTGTGACAGATTTGCGGTGCACAAGAGGTGTAAACGTAGCTGTTCACCTGGGCTGTAAATCAGTATTCCGACCAGTGCATCAGGGTGGCGGCTTAAGGGTGAGAGCAGCCAGCCTTTTTATCATCACTGTGGTGGCAGAGACAGCAGCTCATTACCGGGACAGCTGACGGGCCAGGCGTGCTCATCTGTCTGGCAGCTCGCTGGAAATTAGTGTTTTAGGGATCCCCAGGTCAGCCGCCGTTGGCTCGTTGCCTTAACCTTTCTCCGGCTAGCCCGACACCTTTTAAAGCCATCAGAGATAAGAGCAGGTCAGACAGACTCAACACCTGGCTTACCCACCAGACAGGAGAGCGAAATGAACGGTTTAGAGACTCAACACGGCACTATAAATTATCAGTGTGTGTCCTACTGTAGCAGTGGACGGAAGTAAACACTCTGATTACCAATACAAGTTACAGTAGAGTCTTAGAGCAGTCCTTCAATTAAGGATTAACAATGAATAATGAATTAAAAATGAAAATTTAAGATAAAAGAAATGTTTGTTTGTCATTGTTCTACAGCCTATTCCTGACTCCAGTCCCATGAAGCGTTCAGCGTCCACCGTTGCACCACAGCGCCCTCAAGAAGTCAACCTGCGCGACTACACCCTGGAGAGGCCGGCACAAGATCGGCCGCATCACCATCACCACCACCACCGATGCCACCACCGCAGAGACCGCGACAAGAAGCAGAGGTCACTGGACAGGTCGCCCAGTGGGCAGCCTCCCAATAACTTGGGTGAGAGGACACTTTATATGCAATGTAACACTGCACAACAAAAATGTTGTTGTCCTTCCTGATGCGTACTGACACCTGCGGCAGACGGCCATCTGGTGGGTCCATGTGCAGTGTTCCCATATCTGCTTTTGTATTTAATCTGATACATGTGATTACTACAGTGATACATCTGATAACTGCGATTAATCTGATTAATACTACTGATTACTACTATTCCAGCTCAGTTTGGCTCAGTGTGGCAATTCCCAAGAAAACATTAACCTTTAATTTGAAAACAAAAATTAAATGTTAAAAACAGATCTACATGTACAGTACATCTACAGCATCTGGCGACTATAAGAATTAATTCGATTAAATACTACCGACCACAGTTAACAGTAGAAACACCAACATTTTCATTTGATGGTCTGTGGGTGGTAAAGCAAGCTTACTAAAATGTGTTAGGCACAGTGAGCAGGATGTTAGTGGTTCAGAGCCAATCTCTGGATGTCCAGGGGCCCCAGCTTCTAGCTCACAGCCGGGCATCATCTGGGGGAGAGATCAGTGCGGCGCTGCCGTTGCGGAGGCTGCCGGGCTCTCAGGACGAGGCTGAGAAGCCGCTGCGCTCCAGCTGGCCTTTATTAGCCAGATAAAAGGGTCTGACAGACACGCAGACCCAGTGACCCGCTAATTTATGAGCCGCCTCTCAGCTGGACAGTGATGAGGGGGGAGGGAACTGTGAAAAGTCTGAACACACACACGAGGCAAAGACGGAGCAGAAGAAGAAGAAAAGGGAAATAAAGGTGACAGACTGTACCTTTTGTAGTGTGTGTGTGTGTGTGTGTGTGTGAGTGTATGTGTGTGTGTGTGTGTGTGTTTTAACATCTTTAAAATCAGGGGGAAATGACCTGCACTGAAGGACAGTGACTCTGATCAACAAGTTTTGTTCCCATGGGTGCAGGCAGAAGTGAGAATCATGTAACACGTGACCCTTTGATGCCACTAAAGACTTCTGGAACACATTTTCCACCAAACCTAGTACATAGTACACTCAACTGTAAGTATGTGTAGGGCAGAATTTTTGCAGCTGTTGATGCATCAAGTCATGAAGGTAGCTTTTTCTAGAGGTGGCCACATTAACCTTGTCTGACCTCTTTCTGTCCTCATTTATACTTGTTTTTTTGGGGGTTTCAAATGTTAAACTGCAGCATCAGTCAAAAGTTTTTTGTTTTTTCTTTCCGTTCTCTTCTGACACGGCAAACCAGGCACAACCGGTGAGCCTCCAGGGGACCCATCGACCCGGGAACGGATGCACGACCGGGGCCGCTCGCACGAGAGGAAACACCACTCGTCCTCCGGCGACAAGCAGCGCTACTACTCCTGCGACCGCTACAGCAGCAGGGAGCACTGCGCCACCGGCGCCACCGCCACCGTCAAATCCACCACTGCCAGCTGTGCCACCTCTCCCAACGAGGCCCACGAGCCCAGCCTCAACAAGCAGGTGCGACAGGGCGGGCTAGGCTTTAGCCAGTAGCCACATTCGTTTAGAAAGGAGAGTGTCCTCTAGTCACCTTTATAAAGTAGAAACACACCAACTAATCAAACTAATAAGTCAAGTGTATCTTAGACAGCAGGATTCTTTCACCTTTAAAGGGATATTGAGGCACATATCAATCCATTGCCCTGTTGTCAGCAACATAGCAGTTGACGTTAACTGATCACTGGTCAAAGAAAACAATTTTTTCTTCCTACTGACAGTGCTCAGCAACCTTGAACAACAAAGTTGCTTACCCTGGAATATCTGTTTGACTCTACTGTATATCACCATTATTTATTTATTTTGGCAACATAACATTACTATTATTTATTACTATTAATTATTTTTTTTATTAGCATTTAATGCTCGCACCAGTCTGATTGACTCAATAGGGTAAGTTGAACCACAATGTCAACAAACCCCCTAAGAATCTGGCAGTATTCAGAAAAAACATCAACTAACCTACAGTAGGTTCACCAACACACTCTTTCACATAGTGAAAACATTTTAGGCCTATCTCAGAACTCCGAAATCAACACCTTCTGACAGCCAGCCAAGAGCCTCTAATCTCTGAATTAAAACTGATGAAAAAATGATCAGGCTGCTTTGCCAGCTTTGATAGTGTGAAGTGGTTGAAGCCTTAAGGGGTTAAAGCTTTTAAGTACAGTAGAAGGAAAGCGAGGGCGAAAGCCATGACTTATTGCTCCCAGGGGTCCAATCACATAGTTTGAGTTGGGTCTCACAGGAAAGGCCTTCAGAGTGGTATGAATATTGTGCCTAGACTTTTACATGACTGGGTTTGCAGTGAATGCTTAGATTAAAATGAGACAAAATGTTGACTTAGTAAAAAGAATGTATTGGGAAGCTGTTCTTATCCTGTTCTCGTCTGTCTTTGATATTCTGTTCTCTTCTTGTGTGCTGGTCTGACTAACACTGTTGATTCTGTCTCTTTGAAATTCAACTCTTGTTTCTCTCCTCCTGTCTTCTAGTGCAATCTCTCATGGCTTTTACTCTTTCCTCCTTTTCTACTCTTTTCTTCATCATTTTATCTGTCCCCACCTGTCCGTCGTCTCTCCGCCCATTGCTGTCCAACATTGTAATGATGCTGGTCTGTCCGTACCGTCTCGTCTTGTCTATCCCTAACCCTTCATTTCATCCTTTCTTTTTCCACTATTTTTCCTGTCCACCTTCCACTCTCATCTACACTGCTCTTTCCTTTCCTCTGCCTGTTTGGACCTCTTCCCTTCATTCCTTTTTCTTTTGACCCCCTCCTTTCCGGCGTGTGACCGCCATTGTTTTGGATTGTTTTGATTTGCTTCTTCACTTTTCATCTAGGGCAGTGGTTGGGTTAAGGGGAGCCCAGTGATGTCCACCTCGGGGGCTAGCACCCCCAGTCGCGGCCGCAGGCAGCTGCCCCAGACCCCCCTGACCCCCCGTCCCGGTGTGGCCTACAGGACTGCCAACTCCTCCCCCGTGTTCTTCGTCGTGGGCGCTCAGGCCGGCGCCTCGGCAAGCCCCTGCCGGCTGAGCCGCGGGCAGTCCGAGCACAACGCCCTCCTGCACAGCGGCCGCGACTCGCCGTCATCCACCCCATTTGTGCGCATCAGCTCGGAGCCGTTCCTGGGCGCAGCCGAGTTGTACGGCTCGTCGGGAGCGGGAGGCTCAGCGGCGACAGCAGCTGCGGCGGTGCCTTCGCCACAGCCCTGCAGCTTCCGGGACGAGGTGGCCGCTTTCCAGGAGATGGTGTCGGGCTCGCGCGCCATCGCCATCGTGGGACTTCCCCCTCAGCCGCCCCGAAACCCGGGGGCCCACAACACGGGGTCCCTACCTCCCCCACTGCCGCCCCAGCTGTTCCGCGGGGTGCCAAACGGGTACCACTTGAACATGGGCGTCCACGGTGGTGGCCAGGTCTCCAGTGCCAGGGTGCCCCGGTACTACTTGGAAGCAGGGGAGGATGAATGGTGCTAGCATGGCTTTACCACAGTACGAGTGTTGCGTAGGGCATGTGCTGAGGAAATTCGATGAGTTTTATCATCTTGCTTGAAGGGGTAGTAGTTTACACTATTGTTATTGTTGATGTTGTGTGTATGTGTGTGTATGCATTTGCTTGCTGAGGGGATTCAGGCATAGGCCACCAAAGCAGAATAGCTGTAAAGACCAACTGAGAAAGTCAATTTTTTGTGATGACTTGAGTTGACCTGAAATTGTTTTGAATGTTTTGTTAAAACTGACATGCAGTCTAGCACATAAACAATTGGCTTGGGAAGGTTTGTGTCATGAGATGATGGGGGTTGTGTTGTGTTCTGTGTGACATGATGACCCTTCCTCTCTTGTTTTTACCTTTGGGTGAGACGCTCTGTGGAGCCGCATTCCTCTGAAGAGTGGATGGATAAGCAGCAGTCCATGCTAATGGAGCCACATAAATGAGAAGAGCAGTACAGGCACTTCAGCACTCAGCTCTGCCATTTCACGGAGTGTTACGGCCACTGACCGTAAGGGTGACAAAGAAAATATCTGCTTCAAGCGAGGAGATAAATGTTCCGAGTTCAGCGTTCGAGTCTCACAGAGAAAAATGCACAATTGTGTTGGGTACTAATCTTCTCTCTAAGATTTGATGATGCCTGTGGGGAGATTCTGACATGTACACATATGTTACAACACAACCAGGTTTATTTTTTAACAGAAAGCGAAGATGACTTTTTTTCTGTTTGTTTGTTTGTTTTTGCTGCTGTTGATCATTCCTTGCACAAATGTGTGAAAAATGGATATGGATTATGAATTTTGTTTCATTTTTTGTAACATACTGTTGTACATCTTTTCCTATTCATTTTATGTGCTTTTTGTATATTGTAAAAAAAATGGGTTTTATGTAATTTGCTTACAGTTCACCATTTGTCAGGTCAAATGTTTCTTAAAGACTGCTTCAGATATTATTACAAAGTGCCTAACCTTTTAAATATATTGTAGAAACGATGCAACTTCAAAATGTTTTATAGTGCATCAACACTTGAGGCAGGGCGGGGGGGGGGGGGGGGGGGGGGGGGAGCTGGACGAAGCAAAAATAGAAGTACAAGTTGATGTAGCAAAAGGCTTGATTTGGTAGTAGAAGTGGTACTGTAGGGTTGAGAATGGGGAATGTTTCTGAATGGAAATGACAGTATGAATTCTTTTGGGGAGGCTGTTATTTTTCCTGATTTTTAGTACAACTAGGTTTGGGGACGTGTAGTTCAGTAACATCTGTTAATACTGTAGTACTTTGACACTAGTCCAAGTGGGACTGCATAGCCGGAGTTACCCTTTGCATGTTTAAATCTCGAAATCGAAAAAGGTAGTGAACACACAGTGAAGGTGTACTGTAATTCTTTACTGGTCAGGAGTCAAGGAGTCAGTTGAGGAAGCATTGCTAGCTGTTGCCTTCAATTTCTATGCCATGTTAGCTGAAAGGGAGACAGGAGAATGGAATTTTGCAGTGGTAAAAGAAGAGAGACAGTGTGTGCGTTTGCCAACACTGTAAGACGAAGATACAGACTTATGATGAAAGGATGGGAGAAGTCAAGAGCCTGGCAAAAGTACAGTGGATCCCTCTGTGGTATCCCCACCCTCTGTTCTCCACACACACACACACACACACACAGAGAGAGAGAGAGACAGACAGACAGACAGACAATCCCTTTGAACAACATTTGTAAGTGGAGATGATAGATCAGCCATGTTACCCTGTGGTTTGAGTTAAATGCAGAATTCTTGCAATCGGATGGTTTTTGGTGTTTTGCATTGGGTGGCAGAAGAGTGTAAGAACTGGCTGGGAAACACAGTGTTATTATGACTATTTTTAATTATTATGCCTGACCTGTCTACCACCCGTCTGTCACTGCATCGCTTGATCCAACTCACCTGGAGCAGGTAAATGTTCCTGAAGTAGAGGACCTGTTGTCACCTGCTTGTTTGCAAGCCACAGCATGCTGGAGACATTGAGGGTGAGGGAGGGGGGTGGATGGGGGAGGGGTGGTCTAAGGCCAGGTGATTCTTCGACCACTTCAACTTATCATGGGTTCTGTGTTTCCAGAGTTATTGTAGAATCTTGGTCAAGTAGGGCTATGCAACAAGAAGACACTTTGAGAAAAAAAAATCATCCATTCTGTAGCTTTACCTGCTGGGTAATCCAGATTCAGGCTTCAGCATGATTGTGACCAAATGTTTTCTATAAAAAAACTGTAAAATGAAGGAAAAAATATATTTTAAAAAATATATAATGGCACAATGACTTAATGCAGATCCTTAGAATATGTTTAAAAAAAATGAATCAACAACAGCAAGTTTATATATTTGCATGCATCAGGTTTACCCATTTTGTCGAAGGAAACAGGTGTTTAAAAGAAACAAAAAAAAACAGTGCAGGTTATTTTTTGTGTAACCTGGCTGATTAGTTACTGTACCAAGGGGTACTCAGCTAAAAGAATGTGCATAAAATGTCAACTGACATCCCTGGATTTATTATGACTGATTTGAAGTGTATAGGCCTAGCATATTCTTTTGTTTCAGCATTCATGCCATTGTTTCTAAATGAAATTACTTGATAGCAGGTCAGTTCTGAAGATTTTGTTTTGTAGGCTACACTTGTTCAGCCTTTTTGATGTCACATTGCATTCCCATCCTCACATAGCCTCACAGTAACATACACATGAACAACAAATTGCTTCCACTCTAAGTTGACCAAATCTGAATTCTCACCAGTTCTCTGCACACGTTTTCCAGTTAAATGTGGCGTTTCCTCATGAAGAAAAAAATGTAGTGTTTGCATGGTCTGAAAATGTATGTGCACGTTTACATACACATTGTTTATCTTCGTACATTTTGATACAGTGTATTATTTTGTTTATTTTTAAATAACCTTTGATATAAATTATGGGGTTTGTTGAAAACAAAACAAAAAATTTATATCAATATATTAAAGAAAATACAGTATTGAAAAAATGTGGTCAGTTCCTTCCATGTAAAAAAGTTGGAACATAGCCTACCTTATTTTGGTTCTGCAACTGATCGTTTGTTGCCTGATTTATGTTCAATGGCCAGACTTTGAATTCTGCTGTTGTTTCTACTTTAACATTTTGTATGAAGCAAAGTCCTTGAAATTGAAGAACTAAACAAATAAACACAACAACGTTGATTGCTGCCTCTGTTATTGGTAAATATAGGCCTACATGATTTTATTAAAATATAATATATTGGTAGATAACAATTTTTCTATTTGCTGGGGAAGATTCCTCCAGAATTACAACGTAGGCTACTGCTTAGGTAGGCCTTTACCAGTAAAAAGACCTTGGAGATTTCACACGGTTATGTCATTGGTCTGCACTTCTGATGTGGGCGGGGATCCGAATTCACTTGTATCCAGTGATGGACTTGCGGCTGAATCAGAGGAGTCAAGACTGCAGGGTCCAGGCGCTAGTTATGGATAAACCTGCTTTGCGATTGTATGAATTTATAAACATAGTTTAAAAACATCTGTATTTAATTTTTAAAAAACAAAACTCATGGTACTACATGGTGACGCAAGCCTAGTGTGAAGTTAATGCATGGGTGGGTGGGGTGCCAAAATACACTTAAAATTGAACTCTTCAGGGATCTAAAATATTGTAATTATCAAGCCAACATAAATTAGCATCATGTGGTTGCTTCAGGTTTCTTTTGCCATAGCCACTCTGCGTTCAATTTACACAGTCCACCTGGATTCGTCTGAACTAGGTTCGGGACATTATACAGGTAAGAATGTATTTAAACTATTGTTTTATAGCCTAAAAAAGTTAAGACTGACTAAAGTTCTTTGTGAATTGTGATATTTTCATTAGACTACGGATTAGGATGTTCATAGCTAGCAGTGGGGGTATGTTACTAAATTACAGTCACGCCTGACTGTCTGTGGTGCACTAAGAATTACCTGAGCCCTAGAATAGGCCCACTGTTTGTGTTCTTTCTTACCAGTTAACTAGCTATTAATTGTCATTATTTTTAGACTAATTCATTCCTAAGCACGTGTTACTGCCTATCTTGGCCTCAAGGAGTTGCTCTAAGTCTAGTTGCGTTGTAGCCTACTGTAACACTGTAGGTCTGTGTCTCACCTTAACTCTTAGATTAATGCATAGTTATTTTAACTTATATGGTGTAATAAAAAGGTTTTCGTGTCACCCATTTTCTGGGTTTTCCTAAGTCGTAAGAACCCTTGTGTCATTCTACTTCTGTCATCAGGGTTGTTGTTTTTTTTCTTTAGTCAAGATTCCTGTTCTTAGGCTATGCTGCTAAGAATTAAAGTAATTTCAGTTACTTGGACAAGACATCAAATAATAACAAGTGACATGTTTTCCTTTGCTGTGCAATTCTCAAAAGATTTAGATTTACTATGTGCAGTATACGTTGTGCTCTGTGCACATCAAACATTTGATATTTTTTGTATTTTGAACTTTACCCTTTCCCACACTTCATCAGTTGTCCTTTGATTTGTTGAAGTATGACACCCTCTGAACTTTTTCATATAGCCTAACATATAAAATGATATGACTGAATTTAAATAATGTCGTTGTATAGCATCTGTATGACAATCTCTACTCTGTGGAATAGGTCCCAAGAGACAGGCCTACAGCCAACTGGGCTGCAGGATGGTGGATGCTTTGTGGTTTATTTTTTATGTGGTCAAGGGGTCTGAACTGTTTTATAGTTATGTAACTTGGAGTTATGCATTCCATGACATGAGATGTTGAATTCCTTCTCCACCCTTGTGTCTGACATTCAAAAATGCTTGGATACACTCACTATAAATTGAGATATATATTCATATTCATTCATTCATATATTCAACCAGACAAACAGGAAACATCACATTAAAGATATGATCAGCTCACTACTACATTAATATTTGCAGATATGGACCCTTGCTCTAATTTCTAAACGGATTCCCTGAAATGTCTTTAATTAGGCCAAAGATGGAGCTGATCAAAGCACACATGTTCTTGTGTTTATGCAATGCAGACAAGTAAAGTGTTATTAAGATATGGAGATTTTGATATTTGAACCATTGTTTACTTTTCTTTAGGTTTATATGTGGCATGTGCAACAGGCTTTGTTAGATCTGCATCTGTGAATGCCATACGTCAAATTTCTCATTCATTCTAATCAAGATGGCTGAAACCTCTGTCTGGTAGAATAAAACAACATTGTTTGCCAAAGATGATTCTTCAGTGCTTACCGTATATAATTTGACTCTCCCATGATCCCATTAGTAAGCCTTAAAGGGAAAGATTCATGCTAAATATGAGCCAGAGGAAACGGGTTGCCTCAGCATGTACTGCTAACATGCATGATCAGTTGGACATACAGGATTCACTAGACCAGCTGTACAAACAGACTAATACACACTCTTATGAAGGGCATCCCAGTATGTCGTTCTTGTTTTTGCAGAACATAGTCAAGCACCCTACTCATGTCAGTCAGTTCAGTTCATATGCATTTTGGCCTAATATAGTAAGTTACATGTACAGTGCAGAGGCATACTCTCCCATTGAGGTCCTGTGTAAACACTAACTTTGAGGGTTACGTCACATGATGTCTAGGAGAAGGCTTGCCATGATTTTGACAGCTGTAAGATCTCCAAGTTACTGTACTGTGCCTTGTAATTTTTGATGGCAGGATAAAAGCAGTAAGCGTTAGGGGTTGCCCTCCAAAAGCAGCCTTTGCAATACGATACCAGACATAATTAATGTTATCCTTGATAAATAATCATGTCTCTGGTTGCCAGCCAATCTTAAACAAAAGGCCTCCCTTCCTGTTTGGGAATCTGGAGACCATTAAGCATGGGGAACATTCATTTATAGAATCTATGTATACCAGCTTTTGACCTGCTTCAGATTGCAAGAACATTGCAGTTTTACCAACTGGATGTTGTATGTCGACTATCACTTTCCTCATTCTTTAGCCATATTGTAGCTAAGCCATTTTTGACCAGTAAAGTTATTGTAATAGTGGATAGATTTTATCTGATAGACATTTACTTACATGTACATATAGATATACAAATTCACTACATATAGAAAATTACATAGACTCAACATTATCAGTTTAAAGACTACTCTAATGTCAGTAAAACAGTATTTCATGTAAAATGCTTATGAAATCCAGTTTAAAAAACCTCATCCACTAAACTGGAGAAAGACTCCAGTCTCTGCTGTTTGCATTACTTTACCTCATCCAATTGAATCCTGTTCTGTATTTACACCGGTGTTAAACCATGAAACATTTAACACAGATTATTTTCTGAATTTCACCATCTTTTGTGTGTTTGTGCACACAGTCAGTTATCGCTCTGTCAGAAAGATGTTGTTTGCCAGAGCTTTTAAAAAGCCAGAGCTTTCAACAATTGTCTTTTAACTTCCAGGTAGATGTTCAGTTGTCAGCTAGAAAATGCTAAGAGCTCTGAAGACCCCTGAAATCTCCACGTAATGACTGATGGCCAAGGAATTCAGTGCTCTGGCAGAGTAGATCATATATGGAGCAGTGACGGTGAGTGTGGCGGGTTTGTCATGGAAGGATCACTGGCTGTGGCAGTCTGTTGCAGCAAGTCCTTCAACAAGATGATGAAAACATGCATGCACAGCTACCACTGTTTTGACTTTGACCTGAAGTATTTGTTTTGACCTGAAGGATTTGCAGTGTGGAGATTAAAGCTGTAGATTTCGTTGGTGGGGTGCAGCAGGCCCTGCTGCTGAGCCCAACAGCAAACATGCAGTCAAGTGCAGCAATGGCGTAACACTGAAACACACATAGGTAGCTAACAGAGCTGAGAGCACCCCCCTCTACTGTTCCTCCACGGGGAATCAGCAGCACCCTGCAAAGTCCCCCTGCTGGCCAACTAACACATACTAACATAATTAATACATTATCATAACTAATACATAGAAAACATACATTCAGTCCGTGCATGCAAGTTCGGCCATCTTGACCCTGCAGACCTCTAGACCAGTCAACATTTTATTTGTTAAGCCATTACCACTTTGCACTTAGAATTACATTATGTCTAATAAAAGTTGATTTGACTCATTCAAATCAATTCTAAAATGTGCTGTTGACAGCAATGGTGCTTGGCCAAGACTAGTGAGTAACCACGCAGCTTTTGCCAAGCCCACGTCTGAACACAGACAGTGCTTTCTATGCGATCACTCCCATCCTGCGGCCTGTGCTCATAATGTCTGGAATGTGTGTCTTGCTGCTCTCCTGTAAGAAGCTGGACGTCTCAGTGGAGAGGGTTCTTCTCCCATCTCTCAGCAGAGAGCTTGCCCAGACTGACCCTCCACCAAAGCTGTCGCCACCAGAGCTCTGTGGCTCTTGTTGGTGCAGTAGGACAGCCATGGACATACAGCAACTCTAACACAGTGGCCCCACACTTACAGTATGTGAACGTACATGTACATGAGCTGACAGATCATCCTCTTATTTTTTGTACAATGAGGCACCACCTGGGCTTAGATTTTGTCATGGAAAATGTCAAACCAGAACATGGTTTTGAAAAGAATCTCTGAGAAATAGAAAAGTTCTGGATAAGAATATACAGAATTAATATGACATTAAAAGAGTCATAGAACTAGAAGAATAGCGCATATCTGAAAAGGTTAACTGAATGTGGAAGAGTAGAAGTGGAAAGTCTTCTTCATTGCCAGGGATTTTGTTTTAGAATATGACCCTCAATTGAATGATTGTATTTTTTGCAATCCTGAGGTAATTTTGTTGTTTCCCGGGAGAGTTTAGTGGTGAAATCTGTTTTCAGAAAAGTGTTTTCATTCTCATTCCTCCAGTGTCCAAGATTTCCAGAGATGTGTCTTGTGTGTGTTTGTCTTCAGTGACCTCGTGTTGCCAGTGAAGTAATCAGTTCCCCTTGATTGCTACATAAAAACCCGTAAATATTTCTGGCCCTTCGGGGTTAACATAAAATGCAAACATGTCGTATATATAGAACATGTTTTCCCACAGTCCCAAAGCTATTGGGGAGGAATGCACTGATATCTGTATACACAGCACAACATCTCTAGGCCCCTGTGGACTAAATGAGCAACTTGGCTAATAGATGATATTGTCCCGCTCAATGCCTAAATGAGATTTCCCCTGTGCTTGTACTCTGAGCTAGCCTGGCTTGCGCAACAAAGCTCACAGGAGCTTAGTCTGGCCATCCTACATTCCTGAACGTAATCTGGGAGGCAGGCTTAACCTGCGTCCATCAGATCCCCCTGTATACTACTTGATGAATCTACAACCTATCAGACCACTCGTTCCAATGACGTATGCGTAAGATTGTTTCTCATTGGTGCCCACAGATTTGGGAAACATAATTCCTCTAAATCGGCACAATGGCCATACTGACTTGCTCACGAAATTGAATGTAGTGTCACAGGAAGTATGGGCGGGCCCAGTTTAACTCTGAGCCTGAGACTGTGAGAATTTGAGATGGCATATTGCCCATAAATGCATGGAAATTGCATCTACCCTTACATGCATGGAAATTGTAAATTGCATCTACCCTTAAACCGGGGCTAAGCAACATTCTGTTTTTCTCTCTCACAAGCTCCCTCTAAAGACCGCTGTATTGCATTGTATTGCACTGCATTCTATTGGAGGTGGACCGCGCTGCTGAACATTGCAAGTGCTGTATCTACAGCTATTGGCCATGGTGGCGCATTCTACACCGCTCGTTCGCCGTGTAATGACTAATTTTAGCATCCTAAACAGTATGAAATGGATTAATTAAATGAAAAATGTTGCATAGTGGGCCTTCAATGCATGGAGTGGCTGTTCAAAGATGCCAAATGTGTTTCCACATACATAAAGTTAAATCAAGGGACACATTGTTCTCATTAAGCATTTTTCCGTTGTTGTACATTTCTTATAAGTCATGCATACCTCCAATTTTTAGTTTGATTTAGTTTGGACCATTTTTTCGTTCTCATCTGATATATAGTAAGATGATATCAGCGTTGCAAACCCATCTGTACACACAACACGAGAAGAATATTATAATTCAAATGCCAATGCTGGGTGTCAGGGTTTTGCATTTCTTTCCTTTTCTGTTTTAAAGGAGGCTGTTTCAGCCAGTGGTATTCCAGTGTCATTTTTCACGAAGGCAGGAAATGAAAAAGCTATTTTCAAAGCATACAAGAGTGAGAAAGAGCACATTTAAAAAGTCAAATCCGAAACAGGATGCTGTCGTGTAATAGTTTGTGCTTCCCATCAGTTGTATATCACAGGATGCCTGAGAAATACTGCAACCTGGCCAAATGAAATGCCTGGCATACTGAACAGTGTGCTTTAGGTGATCTATTGTGGCACTGGGATATTAATGTGAGACTTCCAGTCTCCAGATGTGGTCTGGTAGGTAGGTAGCCATTGATATGGCTGGTATGCTCTACGAGGCAGAAAATAAGGGCACAGCAGTATAATACCAGAATTATAGCCATATGTTGCTAACAAATTCAGGTGTTTTTTAACACACTAGCAATGACCTTTGCTGTCATTTTACAGAACACACAGAACTCTCCAGTAGACTGACCTGGGAATCATTGAGGGAAACTTTTTTTCCCCCCATTGAACATGACAGTTATTTAAGCGCTCCCTGAAGATTTTCCTTTGGGCTAACTGTCCATGTAAATGAAACATAAACCGGCACATAGAGAGCTAATTGGCCATTAAATTAGAAACAAATTCAGCTCGTCTCGAGACTGACCGAATCCTGTGAGATGAATGAAGCTTGAAAATTGCAGCCTGGTGCTCATAACCATGTTCCTGCTAAGGTATTTTGGACAATTGTTAGACCTCCATGAGGAAAAAAGAAACCAATGGATCCATAGCAACCATTTTCTTTCCTGCTGTTTTTCACCAGAAACAAAACTGTATCCATGACTGTTGTGTCTTTTGTTACGTGTTATGTTTATGCATGTTTATGCATAGTGGAAAATATTTTATTTTGTCCTCTTGTCTAAGAGTCATGTAAAACACACTCTGTTTCTATGAACGTAATGTTCATATGGCATCAAACACATCCATAAAGTGGTATAATCCATTTATAAAGTCAAGTATAAACCATAATGAATTCCAATCTCATCAGCTGTGTTTTATAACTCCTTGTGAATGAGGTTATAATGCCTTATGCTGTAAAAGTGCAAACAAACAAAAGTAGTAGCTGTATAAATTGGCTTTGGCATCAGCAAGAGTCATACTTGGGCTTTTCTTTTAAAGTTGAGCAGATAAAGGCAAGTCATTTGTTTCAAAGAAGGACGTTATTGTGCTGTTTTGCCACCATTGCTCTGATTGGTCTTAAGTTGGCGTTATCCTATTGCGTGTTGAAAAACAACCATTGATCCCACAGGCTCATCCCAGTTGATTGGCCGTGGCAGTACTATACATTTTGATGTAATGGTCTGGCTTGTCAGACATAGCATAGCATAGTATAGTTGTTAAAACAGGAATCACTACTAAACTTACAGCGCAACCCTATTACCTAACAGAATCAATTGATATGATTAGCCAATTTTACAAACATGAGACTCCTTTTTCCATGTTAAAGAAGGTATCTGGTGGGAATCAGTCTATAGCCCTGTTGTTCAGGGTCACAGAGTGCTGTCGTTAAGAACAAGGAAAAGATTGAATAGCAAACCTGCAGATAACATGGGGTTAAATGAATGAAAATGAAAAAGACATGAATTTCATGCCTCATTTGGTCAGTGTTAGCTGCTGATTCGCTATTAGGTCTATGTTGATATTTCTTTAAAACAGAGCTAAAAACATTCACACAAACAATTCCCTGTGTATGCTTTGGCAAAATTCTCTGATTTACTTCTTCTGCCTTTCTGATTGCGGTTGCATACCAAGCTCTTGCGCCCCCTAGATGTGGGAAGGAAGTGTTGTCAGAGCCTATAGTTCAGCCATTTGACTTTTGATGAACCGATTTGATGAGGCCGTCGCACTCTCAGCTGTGCGGCAGAACCTATGAGACGTATCCTCGTCTTAGGGCAGATGGTGGCAAGATGGACTGCCTGCCTCGCTCTCTCTCACTCAACTCGCCCACCTGGACACAAGTGACTCTTTGAGCATTGAGGCGCTCATCTGGTAGTGTTCGCCTCCACGTCTGCTGCTTCTACTGCTGCTGCTGCTCCTGCAGTACTGTAGACTTTCATATTGAGCTGTTTAAGCAGTGCACTAACCTGAAACTGGCCCAGAACATGAAGGCCATCATTCAGCTAAAGCTTTTGAAGTGAAAGGAGGTAGTGAAGAAGAGTTAGTGTAAGAAAATTTCTATGCTACAGTATGTGCTATTGGGCCATTCAAAGGTATGCTGCAGTGATTGCTATTAGTAGACGTGGAGCTATTCATTAGCACTGTGAATGTGATATTATGTGATGATGATCACATGTAATTACATGTATAAGTAGTTGTCTTTATAAGGATGACAGAACGCTACTGAGTGATTTAAAAACTTTTTTTTTTTTTTTTCCAAAACTGACATTGTGTCCCATTGATCCATGTCAAAATTCTTTGCCATCATCACAGTGAGAGATTTATGGGCATTCATACTCTGCCTTGGTTGTCTATGCGTCTCTCGGGGGAGTTAGAGAGAGTAAGAGAACTGGGCCCTTTCCTTTAACACTAAACAGCTGTCCTCACAACCTGGCGCCCCCTACGTATACCCACACTACCACTGCTCAGTCTGAGACAAAACTACTCAAATCAATCTCAATCTCACATCAAATCCAAAAATGCACAGCAGTAGGTATGTAGATAAAACAGAAATGGAAAACATTACATTAAAAAAGTATTTGCAAAAATAATTGTGTTCAAGAAGTACCGTTGTTGTTATTACAGTATATCAATAACTATATTAGTAAATCATGAAATTATTACAGTGAGCCACAGACCAGTGGAAAGAAATTGGTGCCGTGGTGTTTTGCTTCCTGTTGAGAAGGAACCTAAAGCAATTTGCTGCTTAGCCCATTGGAAGGTGAACCAGAGTGACATGGCATCGCTAGGTTACTTCTGTGTGGTGGGCTTGAGCACTGACTGGTGCCTATATGGAATGTGGAATATGGGTCACGGTAGCTTTTTCATCACATTATCAAAGCATTCCCATGTGTGACGGGGTTCTTTGGTTGAAACGGGTGGTTGGGGTCTTCTGGCACACTTACAGCGGTTGTCTGAGGAGAGGAATGGATTCTTGGCTAAAACAGACATTATGATGTATTTTTTTATTTTGGAGATTTTCTGAAAACGTAAGCCTTTCTTTGCATTTAAAATTTCATTTTTTATGAGTATTATCTTCAAACAGACAATCTGTGGGAACTCTATATAAGCAATGTGACTTCTATCATTATTCACTTGTAAACAAACTCTGATGTTCATATATTGTATAAAAATAATGCAACTTGTATACATGCTTTTGTCATCTTCAGTAACAGGTCTTGGTGGTCCTTGTGTTTTTGTCATTCAAATGTCTATTAGAGCATGTATGAGCTGTGAAATATGATCTTTAAACTGTGAGTGCCAAACTGCAAAGCCTCCCCATAAACTCATTTGTGGGTGCCAAACCCATCAGCAGGAGAATGAGAGCGAGTTAGGGGGGCATGTAAAAGCCTGGAGGAACCCATTGCCTCTGTCATCAGACTGAAGAGAGCAGCATGGAAACTCCATCACTGGGTAC
This sequence comes from Limnothrissa miodon, assembly GCA_017657215.1. Classification (NCBI taxonomy): domain Eukaryota; kingdom Metazoa; phylum Chordata; class Actinopteri; order Clupeiformes; family Clupeidae; genus Limnothrissa; species Limnothrissa miodon. The sequence goes on from JAGFZM010001012.1 coordinate 603,306, forward strand.
CTCTCAGCACGTCAGCATCTGTTCTCTGGGGGAATAAGGGTGGGAAGAAAGAAATCTGTCCTGGGAATTCCCATGGTTCTTTTCAAGATCGTCCATTTAAAAGAAATGGAGAAAAAAAAGAAGTGGTCACAGGCAACAGACAGGACAGGCAGGGTGGTCCTGGCATTGCTGCGAGGGTCCTGCGGGCTGGCCGCCTCGTGATGGTGTTGACCCTGGCTAGGGGGCAAGACCCGGGTGGCGGAGGCAAACTGTACCGAGGGGGTGGGTGTGGGGGGACTTTCTGAGGGTGGAGGACAGTTGCTGTTTGTTTCAAGACCACCCCTGCATAAACCCGTATCCACGGGGCAGAAAATTTATTTTTTTATTTTTTTCGATTTTTCTTTTTTTTTTTTTTACAAACTTGCGTTTGAGTAGAAGCAGACCATTTACCCAACACTCAACAGCTTCTTTTCTGTGACTGATTAAAGTCTTGCTAGAAAGTGATGTTTGGTGTTAGTGAATAGCCCTGTTTGTCCACATATTTCAATGTTGTGTCTGAAAGCTAGCATGCCCCCAAAATAGGAGAAGTTGTTGTAAGAAACACAGGAATGAGCAATCAAGCAAAGTACAAACAATCATATGCATTAATCATTATACTGTAACATGCTATAGGAGAGTACATTTTAAAAAATGCATTTTTTTCTTTCTTCAGAGATTGTGAACCTACTACAACACATTTCAGGGTTGGACAGCAATAATGTAACTCTATCGGAAGAGGACTCAAAGTGTCCGGTTCTTCAAATTGGTGTGTACTCTACCCTGGCAATGCCTGCAGCCGAGGCATTTGGATTAAGGTAATTTAGATCGAGCGATAGCACTGAAAGAGATACCGGCAGGGATGAGGGTGACCCTTTCTTGCTGGGAGGTCTTTGGCATGCTGGGACTTTTTAAGTGTGTGGTGAGGGGTGGATGAGAGAGAAAGAGACCTTGTGTGTGTGTGTCTGTGTGTGTGTGTTTATATTTTCATAGTTTATAGCATTAGAATGATTGCAGTATAGCAAAATATGAAGGAACAACCATTTTGATGCAATGTCAAGTGCTTTATACTACATTGGCCTGATTTAAATGATTACTGTGCATCCGGGACAAATTTTAGCAAGATTTTCTTATTCCCTATCACAATCAGGCTAAGTTCTTCACCAATTTGTCATGTGGTTAGAGGCTTACAATTAGTCAAAGAATAATTTGGTTGACTGTCTAACAAATGTACAGTATAAACAGGGTAATTATGATGGATTTAAATATACTGTGTTACATGCCATTTCACAATACAGAAATGTGGATCATGTTTGCTTGACTTTTGGCATTTAGTAGTGGAGTTAGATAATTAATCGCCATGTGTAGCCTACTGTGGGCACTGGGCAGGTCAAAACAAGCCTCTGTGTTTAGAAAAGTGTGTGCGTGTGTGTGTGTGTGTGTGTGTGAGTGACTGTGTGCTTATGTGTATGTGCCCACTGCTGGCATTCGCAGGTTTGCGGAAGAGTTCAGCATCCTGCTTCAGTTTAGGAGCTCTCAGGACGTAGACCGCAGCCTGCTGACGCTCCTCAACTTCCACAACCACGTCCTGCTGCAGCTCCGCCTCGGCCCCTACAGCCTCACCTTCATCACCACACAGCAGCGGGACTACGAGTGAGTCCACATGCACACATACACATGTAGGCAAACACACACACACATGCACGCACACATACACATGCGCATGCACACACACACACACACACACACACACACACACACACACACTATAGTGTTGCTCAGTTATGGCAGAAATCATAACTCTACACACATGTAGATGTAGATCAGCTACTGTAAATCACAGTATCCTCTGTGGTGTGTTAGTAAACAGAATACATAGTATGCATGCAATAAATAAATTAATAAATACACTCTGTAGCAGTCTTGTCCATTTCTTGTTATATTTTGATGATGCTGTTATAACTGTTTGATTTTGACATAATCATGACTAATTCAATTAAAGTAATTGCACATCTCTGATATACATACAAAATTGTCACATTTTTGTCATACTTTCAAATTTCCCTGAATGTGCAGTAATCATGCAAATAAATGCAAGTAATGTGTAAAGCCACAAACTGAAATGAAATATACAAATAAAAATATACTGTGTGCTACACACACCACTTAAGAGCTTTCATGGTCACGGTGATAGTGCCTTTGTGCCGATAGTGCCGATGTGCCGTTCACTTCATCAAAGCAAATTGATGGCAGGTTGGCACTGTGTGTGAATGCATTGTAAAGTGCTTTGAGTGCTCGTAGGAGTGCTAAATAAATGCTCTCCATTTACCATTACCACCTACATGTCCCCTTTTACCATGCCCTTTTTCATAGGTTCTCAGTGTCCGTGTCTGACTCCCAGTGGCACTACGTGTCTATTGGCGTGTCCTTCAAAGGGCTGGTGCTCTATGTGGACTGTAGACTCGTGGAGAGGGTCAAGTGGGATTACCCCTACATGGGAATCACCACTGAAGGCCTGCTGACTGTAGGGGGCATCCTAGAAGGATTTGAGACACCTTTTGAGGTAAGAACATTTGAGGAACCAAAATGTTTCTTTCCCTCTTTCTTATATATATCTGTCTACAGTATGTACGTCTCTCTCTCTCTCTCTCTCTCTCTCTCTCTCTCTCTCTCTCTCTGGATTTGCTGTGGCTTTTGCATCATCTGCTTATTATTATTATTATTATTTTTTAATCTTCAGATGGTGGCTGTAATATGCTTTCACATTAAAGAAATGATATTGATAGAAAAATACACGTCATTCCAAAAGCGGAAACCTTGGAGGAAGAGGGAAAATTATATTTGCAATGCTGGTTGTAACATTGTACAGGCACAGTTTGAATTTCTGTCTTGCAGTTTAATGTCAGTGCCTACGTCAGAAATGAATCACTTTGAGCTGCCTGGCCATGCATTTTGGATGTCTGCAGAGAAACACTTTCCAATATTATCTCTGTGGAATCTGGTCATCCTCCCTACAGTCGTAAACATACTCGTACAGAAGACAACTATGGCCATAAACTGTAGGTACAGTACACGTGGAGCGTTACGCCCTCATTGAATCCAGTGGCGTCCCCAGCCGCTGGCGATACATCACTAATATTAGGGCTGGTTGTCAACTCTCGCTGGTGTTTGTCAGTGCACAGGACTGTATATATCTTGCACAGCTGTGTCACTTTTCTCACTGTCTGTGGATATCAGTGATGGCCAGACAGGGGATGGATGTGATGACGTAGTGTACAATATTTTTTAGTGATGACAAGGCTTTGATCTTTGATCATGCACTTCAGTAACTTTGCAGTTTCAACAGTAACAATGTCTGCAGCATGTTTGTGCCACAGTTGCCTACAGTATATTGTATGTCATGCTATTTCCAAACCGAAAGAAAGCCCATGAAAATTTATTTGAGCTTTTGCTTGTACAGAAATAAACAATGTGAAACTACAGTGTTTTCAGGATAATGTGAACCATTGCCAAGATAGATATATTTGATAGCTAACTTTCTATACTTTGAATATTTAAGTTCTCCACATGTTGCACTATATAGTAACTTTAACCGGGTGATGCACTACAATGGTGCACTTTATATAGAACACAAGAAAGAAGCACTTTTCCCAGCTGGATAAGCTCTTCTTAGACATCACACTCCTCTCATGACAGTCCTGAGATCACATCACTGTATATTCAAAACTAGATATACATTATGTTAATGTTGCAGCTGCCCTTAGTGACACACAGTACTGTACAGACTCTGTGTTACTGCATTCAAAGCAGAAAAAGTCAGGCTGCCAATTCTATTGCTAAGTCTATTTTGGAATCAGGACAGTTTGGCCCAAACACATTCTTATTACGAACGTAACCCTCCCCCCCCCCCCCCCCCC